>VZTI01005477.1:810827-854742 GCA_013397865.1 Struthidea cinerea
CAGGGACAGGGACACAGGGACAGGGACAGACACATAGGCACAGGGACACAGGGACACTGGGACACTGGGACACAGGGACACAGGGACATAGGGACAGGGACAGACACATAGGCACAGGGACACTGGGACACAGGGACAGGGGCACAGGAATGGGGACACAGGGACACAGGCACAGGGATGGGGACACAGACACAGGCACAGGGACACAGGCACAGGGACACAGGCACAGGGACACAGGGACACAGGGACACAGGCACACAGACACAGGGACAGGCACTGTCCAGCTGCCCTGTGCCTTCTGCAGCACCAGCACCACCCCTTTCTCCAGGGGTACTTCCAGGTCCCACAACAGAGACACTGGAAACACCACCCCCCACATGGAAACACAAAGAGTTAAATCTCACATGCAGAGTTAATCCCCAGTTTCTTCCCAATTCTGTTTCAAAGCAAATACAAAATACAGCACTACGGAGCATCACGTGCATGCATCACATTGCCCCATGAGTTATTTTGTTTTAATTTTGGTGAAAAAAACTCCACTCTTTGGCTTCAAAGTCAAAGACCACTTTTAGACATACTTGGAAGGAATCCCTGGAATAAGTTGTCTCCAGTCAACTGACGATGCACCATTTCAGAAAAATCATTTTAAACTGTCAGTGATCTGCTTATTACATGCTTGACTAATTCCTTGAACAGAGGAAAGCCCCACATGACTGCAGAACAGATAGAGGAGAGGGATGATATACGGACTCTCTTTCCATAGAATCCAATTGCTGGTTTCTATGAATATGAAAATATATTTTTGTGATACAAGCAATGGCAAAACATGACTTAGCCCCCTGGTCTGTTTGAAAATGCAAAGGTTTTTCACAGTGAGAAAAAGCCTGGAATGTGCCTTGGATGCAATGATGAACTAATGCCTCAAATCCCTACAGTGTAAGTCTGATTATAAATTTCTAACTCCCATTTAGGGTTTTAATATGGCAGAGATTCATGGGGAATACATGGACTGAGATTCATTTTCATTTTCCTACTGGGAGGTGTTTACTGCAAAGAAGCTCAACTTTTTGTATTGTACATTGATATTCTCCCTAATTATTTTTTATCCCCCATGCCCTCATGAATTCCCTGTGATCTTTGTCGAGGGACCACATCTAAAACCCAGCCATCTTAATCTTTTAGATCAAAGTGTGGACTGAATAGACTCAAAGTCAAATTATGGGATAAACTATTTTCAAAGCTAAAATCATAAATAATAGGCCAGAAATGAGTAGCAGTGGGAGGTTATAGAGCACCCTTCAACCGAAGAACAGAGGATTTTATGTAGAGTACTCCTTGTTGACAGAGCCATGGGTGAGGACCACCCGGTTTAGTCCCCAAACTACAGGACATCTTTAGAGGGGGGAGTGGAGGTACTTGGGGATGGGTTGGGGTTAGTTAGACTTTACAAACTCACAGAAAGTTTCAAAACCCTAAATGGGAGTTAGACATTTATAGTCAGACCTACACTGTAGGGGTTTGAGGCATTAGCTCATCATTGCATCCAAGGCACATTCCAGGCTTTTTCTCACTGTGAAAAACCTTTGCATTTTCAAAAACTTCTTCCTCAGCCTAGCTTGGATACTGGATACACTTCTATTTAGGCTGCCTGGCTGCCTGCTCACCTTCCAGTGCAGAATTGCAAAGCTGTTGGAATGCTCATTAAACCCTTCCTGCAGCTCCACGCCCGGGAGCAGCCAGGAGAGCCCAGGTCAGTGCAGCACAGTAAGTGAGCAACACCTCCACACACACACACTGTCCCAGAGCATCAGGGGGGCAGCACCTTTACACCTGGAGTAAGGTACTCTCTACCCAAACTGCTCAGCAATCTCTCCCCAGCTTTACCAACCCCCGCAGGTGTGCCCAGCATAACTCAGGTCTGGTTTATCTGGGGCCACCAAACCCACGGAGTTCACCACCCTGAGGATTTATCCCAGCTGAACACTGGGATGTTTCTACATGAAACCCACTCAGCCCTCACCACCTGCCATGGAGCCGCTCTGTTTCTCCCAGATGCAGCCTTGGTGCTGCTGCTGGAATTATTAGATCTTTATAATCTTCCCAATTTACTCCCAAACCAGCCCTATTTCAGAAGCCAAAGACCATATACTAACACATATTTCTAATTACTAGAGACAGGAAAATTGTTCTATTCCACCTCCAGTCCCTGACAAGGACACCACACCTACTTAATTTCAGCTTCTCCTGTTTCTCTGGCATGAGCAGAGGCACTCACACCCCAGAAATGCTGGGCCTAGTCAGTGGCTAGCTGCATATGTCAAATTATCCACTGCCAATTCAGGCTGCTTCAATTCCTTTCATCAGCAGTGGTGAATCACTTCTCTTAGCATATGGTTACACATCATGTGTCTAACTCCACTTCTGCCCTCTGAAAAATTATCTGAGGCGGGATTTACTGAAGCTTTAGATACGGAGAAATTCAACAGTGAAAATTATTGACGCTCGCCATTATCTGTTTGCATACACAGTCGGCAGGCTGGGCAGGGAATGTTCACATAGCAGCGCTGGATTAGTATTTTTAAACTCTTACTATTATTGATCTAACCACTTGAAGCTGCTGGAAGCAGAGTTCCTGTCACAGCTGTTAATGCAAGAGGCATTAGGGAAAATCCCCACTGTGGAGGTGTGCAAAAACGTTCACACATTAAATGGCGAGATTTCACTTTTCATCAGCATCGTGTACAACCCAGAATCCCCATTTTTATTCTGCTCAGCTAGATAAGAAACATGAAAGGGGAAAAGTTTGGGCTGGGTTTTTTTGGTTTTTTTTCTCATTTACCTTAGACCTTTCTAAAGACCAGGATCCTGCAGTCTACCCAAACCGAGCAGCACTTTTTTTTCCTCAAGTCGTTCCATTAAAGTTAATGCAGCCACTTGCAGAGCAGGGCTTTGCAAAGAGAGCAACGGTATCAATGCAGCTCTGCGTGATCACAGGGCCATTAACAAGATCCTTAAAAAAGAAGAAAGTGGCTTTGTCAGAAGCTGAAATGGACCAGAGCATGCAACACTGTTAAAACTGCTCTTGGCCGAGGCAGAAGGCAAATTAGTTTCTTAAGTTAAAATAAAAATTAAGGTAACTGACTTCCAGACAACACGAATCAAGAAAAAAAATCCACCTAATTTTAAGTTTTGTCTTCTCTGCAGCTGAAAATTCATTCTGATTGAGGCAGGATGTGGAGTTCTGGTTCAAAAGCCATTCTAGAAGGTCCACACTTGCCTTGTCTTTCTTTGAATAGTCCCTCTCTTAATAACCTAACTCCTGTGCAGAGAAGCTCTTACATGGCTCATGGAGGAAACACTCCAAAAAGTGTAATGATTTTCAAATTCATTGATAAGTATTATGTCCTTCACTTATTTATGTTCCTGCATCTCTATTCTAAATGATTGTTTCATTGATGCCAACAAAAGTTAGCACATTATTGCCATGAATCAAATCAATTCGTTGCCTTGACAATGCTGCCCTTCAGTTCTGTAAACACTTGAAAACGAACAAGTTCCAAACTACAAACAATAGGCCTGAAGAACCTCAAGCACACATGAATCTCACCACCCAAATCCAAGCATGTCACTTGTGCCAAATACGGGAGCAAGGTAACTCTCACTGTGCCCTTCCAGTGCCTGAAGGGATCCTACAAGGGAGATGAAGAGGGACTCTGGACAAATGCCTGGAGGGACAGGACCCAGGGAATGGCTTCCCAGTGCCAGAGGGCAGGGCTGGATGGGATATTGGGAAGGAATTGTTCCCTGGGAGGGTGGGCAGGCCCTGGCACAGGGTGCCCAGAGCAGCTGTGGCTGCCCCTGGATCCCTGGCAGTGCCCAAGGCCAGGCTGGCCACTGGGGCTTGGAGCAGCCTGGGACAGTGGGAGGTGTCCCTGCCCATGGCAGGGGTGGCACTGGATGGGCTTTAAGGTCCATCCCAACCCAAACCATTCTGGGATTCTGTATATAATTGCAAAACCCCATTTCAAAATATCCCTGACTAGTGAATATCTGGGTGTGCCCGTGCACTGATTAGTGTGCTAAACTGCTTCGCCTGTCCCACCAACATCTGCAGCTCTGCTGGCTTCAAAGACCACTCAAAGCATCACTAGCATGGAACGAGGGGCACGTCATTTCCTACGGATTCCAGCTGAGCAAAGCTGAAAAGCACAAGGGAAATGCTGAAACAAATTGGTTTTTAAAAACATTCTACTCTGGATTTAAATACAAAATTCCTGTGATAAACTCTGTGGTTCAGTGCTAAGGTGCTAGCATTCTTCTCTTAAACCCACTCGGTCTGTGGGTCCAACTGATATGTAAAATGTGTCCACTGCTGCTTACAAATCCATATCTGGCAGAACTGTGAGTTTGAGCATGCTTTTCTATTTGAATCGAAAATAGACAACAAGAAAAAATAAAATTAACCAGGGCAGAAATTAGATAATTGCCCCAAATCAGCCACTACTCAATGAATTTATTATACAGAACTGTGGCCTGGAGAGATCTAAAAGTGCAAAGATACAGCAGCAGTGAAAGACAAAACTTGGGGGTGTTTCTGTGGTGCTGCTCAGAAAATAGAGCTGCTGAACAGCAGCAGGGCTTGGATTTATGGTGCAGGAGAGAGGCACCGAACCCCTGGCTCTCTGGGAGCGCTGCTCTTTGACAGTCCCATGCTTGATTATACTCATTTTCTACTTCAGCAAGCAGCAAAATTTTATGAGATCCACCCCCATAGATGTTTGTTCCCTGACAATCTGGTGTACAGTTACAGAAGTTGCTAAATATGATTATTGCCTGGGAAGCAAGGAGAAAACAGAAATATTATAACCCAGTATGCTAATCCCAGTGATTCCCCTTCTGCCCCCCACCAGCAGCAATGTCAGTACCAGGCACTGCCACTCCAACCCCACAAACCCCACAGACAGCGAAGCACAAACCGGTAAATTAAGTTGCTGAGTAGAAAATGAATTAGCTATATTTGAAGATAGCCCATGGATAATATTGCTTTATGTCTTCCTCCAGCGGTAGGTGGGTTTCTGCCTCTTTTAAGCAGAGGGAAGAAGGTTTGGAATTACCCAGCTGCAAATGGGGCACAAGTATCCACTCCTGTTGGAACCCAGAGCTTAATGCCTGTAGTCACAAACACCTCAGAACGCACAGAATACAAAATCATTTTTGGTGCAATTCCTTCATTCATTGTTTCTGTGTCTCTATTTCAGTCTGTTCTCATCCTGCAAACAAAATTATTCCCTTCTTTTCCTGTTTGGCCCTTCAGAGTGATTTAACTGGGAGCACAGCACTGTCCCCCCTGCCCTGCTTCCCCCCAGTTATTTTTGATAAATCTGAGGCATTCAACCCCCTGCATCAGGCAGGTATGTCTGTCAGGGATCCTTCTCCCTGCTGCATGGAATTACATCCTTTCATTAGCAAATGTTGCCAAACAAAGCAGTTCTCTGACAACTTCTCATTTGCAGCCATATTATAGGGTTACATCTTAGACCAGCTTTACTGTTATAGATTTAGATTGAATCTGCCTCACTAAGTTGTCCCATTCTGGGCTGATGACAAAACCTGAGCTATCCATATGCCTAATTGCACTCATAAATGCAGCTCTTAGCAGGCTGTGGTGGTGATGGTGCTACAGTTGCTGTTTATGGAATTGTTCTCTAATTCCCTTTTTTCCTAAGCAGAAATATTTTTTTCCTAGGCCTTGCACACATTCTGATGGAGAATGGTATTTTTCATGAAATGTACTTGGCCTGCAAACAGCAGCAGAAGGGAAAGGGAATGCAAGCGAGAAATAATGGAATGAGGGAAAGAAAAGGTAACTGTGCACCCAGCCTGGGAGGAAATCATCCCAAGCATGACAGCAGCCACAGCCAAGCTCCACAAAAGGGGCAGCAAGGTATCCAAGCACCCAGGGAGCCATCTGGGTTCATTCATCTCGTCACAAACTCCTTCCAGACAGACATTACCTGCCAAATTCCCTGCTATGGCATCTCTGCTCCCTGGGCCAGGGACAGCACCCAGGGAGCGGCTGGAGCTGGGCCAGGGCAGGCTCAGGCTGCAGAGCAGGGAAAGGTTCTGCTTCCCCCAGAGGGTGCTGGGCACTGCCCAGGCTCCCCAGGGAATGGGCACGGCCCCGAGGCTGCCAGAGCTCCAGGAGCGCTTGGACAGCGCTGCCAGGGATGCCCAGGGTGGGGTTGATGGGGAGGCTGTGCAGGGCCAGGGGCTGGATCAATGATCCTGTTGGATATTCCAACTCAGGAGCTTCTAATGCTCACAAAGTGTTTCCTTCCAGGTAAATTATCCACATCTGGGATAATTCAGTGGGGAAATACACACATGTATATGTACACCAAAACTTTCACACCACATCGTTTGTGCTTTCTCAATATTCATTGACATGAAAATCTCCCTGGACTTGTTGCTTGCTTCTTGAGTCTTTTCCCTGGTGTAGACACAAGCTGTGAAATCGCCCAGGAAATTCTTTAAAGCAACATTTGGATGCTTTGAAATGGCATGCCCATTTCAAAAAGGACTCAATTTTAAAATGGCAACAAAAGTTTAACAAATAAGAAATCAATGAGTCGCTTAAACCATTGTGGGTCAGAATAACACAAAACTTAACAGCAAACATAAAACAAAATTGTTATCTGGAAAAATTCTTGGTTTGGGTAGGGGAAGGCAACCTGGGAAGATACTATTTCTAACTAACTGAAGTGAGAATGACAGAGTGGCTTAAAACACTTTTTGAGAATTATTTTATAAAAACTCATGTGAAAGAACTCAAACCCTTGAAAAGCAGTCTTCAAATCAAAATTGTTACTGAATTGCTTCATCTGGTTAGAGTGATGCTCTCAAAACCTTCAAACTATTTAATAAATCCAAACAGCATGGACTTTTCTTTGCCTCTCGGCGGTACTGGCTCCTTCCTCCTCACTGTACCCCACAATAAAATCCCACAATATGGGATTTTATCAGTTTGGGTGTAAATACACTCCTTACAGGTGATGAACTCCCACAGCACTAATGGTCTTCGGAAGATCTCTGAAACTACGGCTGTGGCAGATCTGAGAGAATCCCATTCCTCTCCCCCAGCACCACTCTGCCAGAGGGGATTGGCCAGTCCTGTTCTGCAGGTTTAAACACAAATATTATCAAAATTCTCCTTTTCAGTGTGTCGCAGCTGCCAGGATGGTTATTCTGATATTTGCAAGCCGGTTAAAGCCCTCAGCCTATCTCTGCCACTGTGAGCTGCCCAAAGGATGTGATGCCAGCAAGACCTGGGTGCCTCAGGGAGAATACAGTGCTCATTTATAAGCTGGTCAGTGGCTTTAAAGGCTCTCAGACATGCATTTAAATCTGTCTGAGACAAGAGCTTGAAGTTAATTTTCAATTGATTCTGTCTTGCAAATGCCACTTAAGTAAGAACCTCGGTCTTTTTCTTTTTTTCCTCTTTTTTCTTCTTCCTCCAGAAGGCAGAAGCTTAATTAGGAGGATGCCATTCTGCTTTGCTTCTCCCAAAGAATGTAACTGCCATGTTCCAATAATCATTTTTACATGTGGACCATACTTGAAGTAACTTAAAGAATTTAATTCCCTACAAAAGAATGACGTAATACAGTGCACAAGCTAGACCATAACACCAGTAACTATCATTGTTCACCTAAGCCTGTTTCACCTTGCAGATTTAATGCTTTTCTACTGAGAAAGAACAGGTTAGGGAGAGTCAATTCCACAATTTTAACATATAAGCAAAAAAAGAGAAAAATCACTACAGCCCGAGAGGTGGAACCGTATCGATTTTGTTGTTTTTCACAGGAGTGCAATATCAATTCTGTTTGCAATTATTTTGCATTAGTAATCAGCTCATTACCAGTCAGTCAGACAATGTTAGTTTATGCTACAATACACTCGCGGGTCGTTTGCCAATAGCAATAAAGTTTCACAGTGTACCAGGTGAAATTTTGTGTCACTCGTGGTACCTGTGGAGGCTCGCCTGCAGATCTGCTTTATTGAGAACGAGCAAGCTACCAGAGACAGTAAAACCATGGTGCACACGAGGAAATATGACATTTACAAAGGAGGAAATGTCTTCTGGAGTGGAAATTCAGCAGCTGAGGAGCAACAAGGAACATCCCGTTAAAGCAGCTTAAATTGAATAACTATTCAAGCAGCAGCCTGGCCTTAGCAGGAATAATATATAGCTTAAATCTGGGTCCATAACATGCAAAGCTCAGACACAGCCACTGGAATTGTTTTATTTAATCAAAATACCAAGACTGTTAGCAATAAAAATGTGGCCTGCGACACTGCAAGGGCCACATGGCTCCAGTACGTTCCAAAAACCACCTTGCTAAGCAGCATCTTAAGATGGTTGGGAAGATTTAAACCTTCTTCATAAATGTACAATCCTTATACACAGTTGTGTTTGGAAGCTTCAGGCACACATTAAATATGCTGGAATCTTCTATTTTGTATTCCTGCAGTATTATTTTCTCCATAAGAAAGTATGGAGCTTTCAGTACAAAGCTATTCTTTAGAATGCAAAGAAGCAAGTAAAAATTGGTATCTTAGGTCCTTCCTTATTTCTATAATCCATAAAACTTATGAAAAACCAGTCTCTTGAAATTTATTTCAACCAATGACACAGAATATGAAGTGTAAGGACAAACAGTCCACTGCACAACTCTATTACAAAATAAAATTTATGTATATATGTAAATACTCTCCCCTAAATATCAGTTAGGATTGCAGAGTCCTTTCAGCATGGGGTTTGTATTTAGAATTTTCAAGAAGAATAATTTTCAAAGTTGACAGTAAAACTTATCCTCTGTTCTTTTCCATGTATGTTGAAAATCTTAATTACTTTTTTCAGTATGTATTATTTTTACTTCAACATTTCTAATTTGGTTCCCAGTATGATAACCATCTTTTGAGAAGCAATTATTCTCTATTTCTCCTTATTACCTGCTCAGTTTTATTTATTCCTCTATACTGAATTTGCTTTGTAAATGAACCTCATCACTGTAACTTTGTGGGTTTCCAAATAATTTATCTTTATGAGAACACTCTGAGTCAGAAAGGTGCTAATACCGAGATTAAAGTCAAAAATAAGCACCAGACTATCCAAGACACCTCAAGAAAAAGTGCAACATGCACTTCCCAGTGATAGAATTACAGAAAAAAACAATAACTTTCAGTAATATAAATACCCAAAATGTTTCAAGGCAGATTTGAACCCCCAAACACACACACAAATCTGGAGTCCTGAGACTCAGCAGACAAATTCCTCCCTTTTTTCCAACCATCTGCCTTTGCAGTGGCCTTTCTGCTCTTGAGAAATTCTTTCCTACGCTCAGAGTGAAGACCAAGGTTTAGAGGGCAGCACTGAGAGTTGCCAAAGCTAAACCCTGGGAAGTTCCAATCCTCTGCTGAAAAGAACGGGGACGTGTTTCTAGAAAAGGCCAACAAGCACATATTTTAAAATCTCTTTTTCTGGCTTAGTCCTGACAATATGTCTGCACATAAAAGTGTCCATCCAGGTAAAGTTTTCCAGAATGGTCCAAGCTAAGGCTCATTCCCAAGCAGATGAAGAGAGATATTCCTCAGGGGAATGGCATATGGCCCCAGTGAAGGGCATTCCCCAGCCCAGGCCCCGTGTCAGGCTGGTTAGAACCAGATCAGCCGCCTGTCAGTAGCTTTGGAGCTGT
Organism: Struthidea cinerea; assembly: GCA_013397865.1. NCBI lineage: Eukaryota > Metazoa > Chordata > Aves > Passeriformes > Corcoracidae > Struthidea > Struthidea cinerea. The sequence continues at coordinate 820,583 of VZTI01005477.1, forward strand.
TATGTGAGTGTATAACAATTTCAGGCTTTATACTGAAGTGACGTGTCTTTCTTGCAGTCCTTCTCCCGGCTCTTTTATTACTCTTACAGGCTCTTCATTTCCCCATCCTGAATGAGATGTACTGAGGAACAGCCTCAGTTTTCCAACAAACAAAGCAATCTTGATCCCAAAAACACTCACCCAGGTTCAGAGAAGCCTTAAAACAAGATGCAGATCACACCTTTTCCATCTGGCACTGGGCTATTTTGGCCTTCAGACAGAGCCACTCAACAGAAAAGCTGAAGAATGATGTTTCTCATCGGGCATTTCTTTGGAATTCCTGATCATGTCCCTGCTGCCATTAAGATGTACTTTTATTGTGCCCTGTAAGATTGCAACTGCGTGCTTTACAATGTCGTTATATATTTTAATACTGTGATATTATCTGCTAGATACCATCCTTATTAGACACTAGACAGAGCATTTATCCCACTTAAGTGCTTCACAGTTTTCACAGTTCCCAACCCTGAGTGTATTTTTATTAATGTATACAGGTGATAAAAAATACAGAGCAGAGCAGAAATGCAACTGAGAACCAACATTACCACCCATTTCCGCCTTCGTAATATTTTTATCCATTTTGAGAGGTGATTTGCCCTGAAATGAAATGTTTATCTTGGCTAGCCCTACCTGACAGCAGTAGCCCTTCTAAACGCTCCTTGAAAATGCTTACAGATATTATCTCGTTCTTATTCCTCCTTCCCCCGTTAGATTCTAGACAAAGAATTGTTCTTCCCGTTCCATGCTCAGTGTGGGTAGACTGCTGGTGTGAAGAATTCCTGCCCTGGATATTATACCATGCAAGAGGCACCCTGAAGTTCTCCTAACCCCGGGCTCCGTTCAGCGCCGCGGTGCCGAGGGGCTCGCTGGAACAGCCCTGCTTACCCAGGAGAGGGGAGCAGGACACAGGAACTGGTATTTTAAACTTGTTCATGCTCAGTAGTCAGAGAGAGATAGTCAACAAACAATCCATGAAAGCCTCATGTAATACTATCCCTCCCTCTTCCTTTCAGGCAATAGACTGCACTTCCATCTCTGCACAGAACTTAAACATTCAATGACCCTGCTGCATAAAAAATGCCTTTTGAAGGCTCTCTGCAGTGTTGTGAGGGCTGAAATATCCCATTTACTGTGGAAATACATCTGTTTGCTAGTGCTAGTGAGCTACGAACACCCACACTTACCAACTACAGCAAAGAACAAAGAAAGATTTTTTTCCACACAGAACTTCACAGTAAATAATATATTTGTAATTTTCACATTTTACTCTCTTGGACTTTATTTTTCTCACTGTCTCCTTTGCACTGTAAATTTGGAGTACACATCTAGAATTTAAAAGGCACAGGACATGACAGACAGTGATCCTCACTCATCTTCCCAAGTTGCTGCCTGTGTGCCACATCCTTGGGCTTTCCATAGCACCACGACAATAAAAGAGAACAACAAAAACATCAGACAAATTAAGTTCACTCCAGATCTATGAAAAAGCTCATTTTAACTTGATCATAGTTCATTAACAGGAAACTCAAATTTGGTCAGGTGTGACACTAACCAGACTTCTCCGTGCAGCAACCACAGCACATCAGCACACTTTGGACTGATCTACGATTGCTTACATGGTCAGAAAGACTATTTTTCCATAATCAAGATAAAGACTCAACAAACAAACTTCCTGGGCAGTGGCACTTCCCTGTGCTGTAAGCCTGCCTCAGGATAAAAAAGGGAAAAATTAACTTTATGTGAGAGGTGTCCACGAGGTGATTCAGTTTTAAATGAATTGCACTGTGACAGCAGCCTCAGCAGTGCAGTCCCTCAGTAGGGACAGCTCAGCTGGGGGCACAGGGACAGGCTGTGATCGCTCACCAAACACACCCTGAAAGGGTCAAATGGAAATGCAGGAGATTAAAGCGACAATTCCCAAAACATTCAGCCATGCACCCCCAAAGCCCTCATACCAAGCTGTCATGGGATAAGAAAGACCTCCCAGGACAGGAATAAGGGGATCGATTTTTCCAGTGGGAGGAAGAGCACTACAGCAGTCTGGACCAGCCAGCAGCACCCCCAGGGGTCAGGAAAAAGGACTGGTTAGGGAGCAAAGCTCTTGAGAAGCTCCTGAGAAGTCATCAAGAATAGTGGGCATGGGATTACAGAAAGCCCTCCCGGTCCCCACTGAGTGTGCTGGAAAGCCCTTGGCATTATAACAGATCCATTCAGCATTCCAGAAGGACAAAAAGAGAAATCAAAGCCCTAGAAATGATAAGAAAAAAACCTACTGAATATCCATGTGCAGTCACATCCCGACTGCTGTTCACTGTTTTGTTCCCAGCCAAATCCCAGCCAAAAGGCTCTGGATTCCCTGGACACACAGAAAGGTACGGAGAAGGGCAGGAACACCAAGTGAAGGTGTGGAAGTTTCAGTGTTTAGTAAAACAACTACATGTGTACATGTGAGTGTTTGTCCAGAATTAACACAAATATTTCACTTGCTCACACAGAAGTTAAGTGGCACATTGTGCCCCTGGATTTTAGGAATGTTAAAAAAAAAAATTCAGAAAATCCATTAAATTAGCAAACCAAAAATCTGTCAAATGCCTTTAAACACAGCCACAGAGAAAATCCAGTGCTGAAAGACAACACAGCAGAGCCTGGGAGGCCTTTCTGGGGAATCATCACTCCATGTCTATCCTACTCTCCCACCAGAGAGGAGGAAACTGTGAGAGGGCAGGAAGCCTTTGGTGGAACACACAGCTGCAAGGCTACAAATGCAACCAGCTCCCCAAGTTCCAATCCAGACAATCGTTATTGTTTCTCCTTAATTCATTTGTGAGAATTCAAGAAACCCACTCTCACAATGAAGGGCGGTTTCACATTTCCCGTTCTGTTTTTATTCACCATTCATATGTTCACATGTCTGTGCAGGCAGGGCTGCCCACTTCTTACCCAAATAAAGTGGAAAAACGGGAGGTCTAAAGCAATTAGCTGAGGTACTCTGCCAGTGTTTAAATGAACCATCTGTTCCAAGGTATGTCAGAGCAGCGTGCTTGGAGCCATGAGGCAGCTCTGCAGCATCCAGCCCTGCTTTGGAAAGGTTCTGTGTGTGGATGTTTCGGAATTAGACCCAAAAAGGGCACCAGCATCAGCCTCATCTGCCACACACAGATACAGCTCTTCCCTTTGGCTTGTGGGGATCTGGGGTCTGGCAGAGTGGGGATGGAAATGAACACCCAGAACAGGGTGGGGAAAGCCACTCTGAAAAGTTTCCTGAATGTATTGTGCAAATGGAGGTGAAAAATTAAAGGTCAAGACAGTGGAATTAACAGCATTCACCAGGGTACAATGGAATTCTTCTTCATAGAAGAAATTTGGCCTTTGCTGGTCAACTACAGCTTTTATTTTGGATGGAAAGGGGAAGCCAAGGGGAGGAGATTGGAGTTTTGTCTCCTCAAAAACAGATCGAAAGCGTGACCACCTCCAGCACCCAGTTCCAGGAGTGTTTTATTGGTACACGGCTGACATTTATCCATGCCAAGACTGAACATGCTCATTAGGACTGTTTATTAGACAAAAGGCTACTAGGAGAACGATAATTAATCAGTTGGCATTGATTGAAATTCTTGATGAAATGAAGCATGAGCTGTTGAAAAATAATTGAATGTAATCATAAAATCCATGAATCATCCATAGAAAGCGCATTTATTAAACCAGAATTCATAAGTAAGATATTTTGTCTGGCTGTTTTTCGCCTCTCTGGATCCTGTCCTGTTGGATAAACAGGCAGCTGTTCCCCCAGCACAGCTCCAAAGAGCAGACAACAGGTGAACATCCCATGCAAGAGCAGAACAGGAGTTCTGACATGTGAATTATTACCAAGCTCAAAGAGCTTTTGCAAACCAAAAACCTAAAACTTGGTATTTGCCATGAGAGTTCAGGAAAAGCAAATCAGTTTTCTGCTAAAAAACATTAAAATCGTAGCAGCTTTCAAAAGGAGTGAGGAAAGTTGTCATTGTATAAGTGAAAAATTAGGAATTAAATCAGAATATATCCGGCTATTCTTTCCCAAGACCACTTTCTGATGGGACAAATACCTAATGCAATGTCACACTTTCCGAAGCCTTGGCAGAGGTGTCCCTTTGGACACAGAAATTCAGCTGCTGGTTGGGTTTTTTTAAAGCTATCATTAGCTAAACACAGATACAGCCAAGATGAATAAAGCCCCCAGCAGAAAAAATTGCTGACCATATTATCATGGGACAGATATTTAGGAACTGAGATTGGGTTCAAAGGTAACCTAATTTTCTGAAGATACAATCAAATAATTTCATATAAATTCTGCTTTTAAATTTCCTAAGTAACGATGAGTGCAACCATTACATGAATTGAATTAATTCCCCCTAACACTGATTGATACTCAAGTAAACATGAACTTTGCCCTGAGAGAAGCTAAAATATTTACATAACAGGCAAAATTGTAACCAGTTAATCCCACATGTTAGATTAGACAAAAATAAATCTTTAATCATGTAACTTTATATTTAGCAAACTAAAAAGTCCAGTGTTTTAATAGAATTTCAAGAAGAATTTGTTTCTACTCACTGCCTAAAATTAAACAAAAATGCAAAATGTGAACAGTCGAGGTGCTGATTTATCTGTTAAACCACAAAAACCTGTATCAGAATGCTTGATGTACACAAATATTTCTGTTGCAGTGGATGATTTATACCAGCAAATCTTCCTTATCCCGCTTCTCACATCCCCTGAGAGGCAGAGCACCCAGCCAGGAGAACAACTCCTCCTGCAAACACTGCAGTCACAACTGAGATTATGGGTGGCACTAGGGCTGGCAATGACTGAAACCATCTTTATTTCTGCCTGACATTTCTCCTGGATGAAGCAGCATCTCCTCCATGGGCCACGAGCCCCTGTGTTTATTACCGTGAGTGTGACAAGGCCCTTAACTGCCCTCCCTCATGGCCAGCCCAAGCAGGAAGGGTACATTACACAGCACAACCTCTGGCCTCCACAAGCAGCATTTTATCCCCCACCAGCAATGCAGAGCACTGCCCTGGTACTGCTGAAAAAACCCTTTCCAATGTCCCTGTGGACAGCAAACCGTGGTCATTCTAAATGCCGGCTGAATAAGTGGGAAGGAGGGGAAAACACATCCGGAAAAGCTTGTGCGGCACAGGATTCCCCAGGCAGCAGCATCCTGTCTGCCACGGGATATCAGCACTGCTCCCAAGGCAAGGACGTGGCAAAGGACACGGCCAGGACTGAGGTAAACTCGTTGTACTCTCACAGTCTCTGGCTGTTTTCTCCCCAGTACCATTTTCCTCTGTCAGGAGCACGCAGTAAAAAAGTCCTGAGCTTACAGGTCACCAAGGAGAAAGCATTGGGCAGGTTTTAATTATTACATTAAACATGAAACTCACCACCAGAAATTAATTTAACATACAGCTGAACCCTACAGAGGTAGCAGTAAAACTACTAAACCAAGCTTTTGGAGAAAAATCTGATTTTTGTATCACTCTGTTTCTGCTGCTGAGCTGCACAGCCCCTCACATACCCTCTCTTATACACGTAAACCCTTAAACAGACAAATATTACCGTGATGTTGTTTTAATAGGATGCTGAAAATAGATCTAAATGAATCCTTAATATGTGGCACCCATAGAAGTGAACAACTGAACTGTTAATTTTTTGTTGACACGGATTTTCAACCCCTACAACAATCCATGAAGAAAGTGATGCCATCGAACTCATTTCAGGGAGACCTGAGGGGACACCACTGCTTTTATGCCATTACCAAAAGAGCAGCAGAAATAGTGCAGCAGCTGCTGGAATTTTGGGTGGTTTTCAGCTATTTCTGTGAGCAGAGTAATGTGACAGAGGGACTTTTGCCAGCCCTGATAGAGCATCTACAGCAGGACACGCCGGGCACAGGCTCAGCCTGCGTGTTACAGATAAAGACAATACAAATGCAAGCTCTAGGAATAACCTCTTGGAGAATTTTATCAAACAGACTTTGTTTCCATGCATTATTTATCCACATCTACATTTCACTGAAAATGGCCTCATTTGAATTAATTGATGCTTTCCTATGGGTATTTGTTAGAAATCAGTATTACACATCCCCTGGTTTGTGTTATATTTGTAGCTTTGTGTCATCACAGGTACCCAATAATTATAAGTTCAGCTATTTAAGGCAAATAAATAGCAAATAAAGACTTCATCTACTTGTTTCAATCATCAAATAAATGTGGCAGGGGTTTTTTTTTCAGAAGTCTGAGTAACAAATGTACTGCTTTTTTTGGTCCTTCCCCTGCTATTACTTCTGAACCAGCGCATTTGTTTAAGACAGAGTGTTCTACAGTGTTAAAAAACAAAATGAGATAGCTCAGAAATTAAAAATTTAACTCGTGAAAGATGCTGCTATAACTAGAATTCATAAGGATTTAATAAAAGTCCTCATAAAGTTCTTTTAGTATGACAACAGCAATTATTCTTTCTCTCCCTCATCAGTGATCTCCCCCTGACTTTCACAGTGTATATTACACAAAGCAGCCCAGTTTTATAGGGAAAAACCCCTTACAGGTCCCCTTGTCCAGACTTAAAGGGTGCTGTGCCACCCCACTGCTTAACCCCTCTCAAATTCCCTTCCTGCCCCACCACAGGCCAGCGATTAATGGCTTTTCCCCAGGTTTTGAGTTCATTCAAGCCAGACATGAAGGTGCTAAGGGATTTATTCCCATTTCTGGCCAATTATACCTGATGGCCCTCAAGAAAAAAGCCTCAGCAACGTCCAGCGTGGCTCAGTTGTTTGGTGGAGCCAGTTTGTTACCTCTGGCCATGTAGCAGGGGAATGAGGCAGCACTGATGATGTTTAAGGAATGGTTCTTACAAAATTAGAGCTCCTAAACGTCAAATTAAGGCCGGACAGAAGTAAAACCACAAATCCATACTTGCAGCTTTTGAAAAACGCATATTAGGATGAAGTCATTGAATCACACAAGGCTCGTGCTCATGGCTGTGCTCTGATTTCATACAGCACTGCCCTGGACACTGCAGCTGCCTTCAGCTTTGGTGGGAAGAGCCCGGAAATCTGTGGATGTCACTGCTCGGCTCACCCTGTGGGGAACACAGGAGGGAACAGGGAGCCAGCACTCCTTGGGGACAGCACAGAGCCCAGCCCCTTCTGGAGGAGGATGCTGGAACAGGAGGCGCAGCAGAGCTGCCCCGGGGGCTGAGCAGAGCAGGAGGAGAAGCTCAGAGGGAAGGAAGGATTTTCTTGGCAGCAGCACCCCACCTTTAGTGCAGGCCACAGAGTTTGGGTGTGTTTTGTGTGGTTTCACAGCAGTAGCACAGGTGGGCTCATCTGAGGAAAACGCTGGAGTTTTAAAGGTTTAGAGCCCCTTGGTGGGAGATGGCAGTGGCACAAGGGCTCTTCATGACCCTGCACGTGTCAAAACACTCCGTGTTTGTTTCCAGCTCCCCTCCCTGCAGCTCACCTTACTGCTTGTGCCCTCCTCCCTGCTCAGCCTCTCTTTAGCCTCCCACAGCTGTGGAATTTTGGAAGGTTACCTCCCCAGCCTCCCAGTACAGCACCATCATTTCCCTCAAGCTCCACAGGCAGCTCTAGAATAGTGCTACAACATTCTCAGTGCATCTCAGGATGAAGTGCTGCTCTCCTGATGTTATTTCCAGCCTGACAACGGACCTTTGGACATGAATGGATCTGCTGGAACACCACACGATACTTTCTGCGAAAGCTTTATGTATTTCCCTTTGAATAATGTGACAAACTCTTCTGTGTGCTTCCAGCAGCCCCAGCCTACCCTCTCCGCCTGCACACTAACCTGAACCGTGCTGTAACTCTCATTTTCCTTATGGAACCAATATGATTCAAAGCAGTGTCAGTGTTTACACCTCTAAAGGGGATGGATATCATGATAAACACCAGCACCCAAGGCAAGGAGAAGCTGTGCTCCTTGTCTTTCAGACTGTCTCTTGTCTCTAGCACCAGATCAAACTGTAGGAGGGATGTTTTCCTTTCCTGGTCTGACACTGAAACACCACATAACACTGTCCCACGGCAGAAAATATCATCCCGCTTTTTCAGGACTTTTGTTTGTTTTTTTGTTTGTTTTTAAACTTTGGAACAGCTCTCAGCTGCTGGGAGGGTGCTGTGCCCAAATACACAAGGTGGGATTCTGCCTCTGGCTGTGGGAATGGAGCTTAGGAAGGATTTTCTACCCAGTCATCTTCCCACAGCTCCTGTGCTGCACAGGCACTCCAGGTGGTGAAGGAGCTGGGGTTCCTGCAGCTGGGAATGCTGCTGCCTCCTGGGAAGGGCACAACCTCTGGGGGAAGGGGAGGAATTCTGCCTCAGATCAGGACCCAGGGATGAAATAAAGGAATTGTGCTGTTGCTGAAGATTATCTGCATTCCCTGTAGCTCAGGTGAGGATTCATTATCATCTTTAGGGAGTCCTAAAAATTGGGAAGGAATCTTGTTTTATAGAGCTGATTCTGATCCTATTGAAAAGTTTAAAAATGGGGGTGAGGAAGCAAAGAAGTGGCCCCAGCATTCAGCAGCACAACAAACATTACTCTTCTGTAAACAAGGGCAAAAGCTTCCATGATGCTCACCACATCAGTGTCCAGGGAGTTACTGCTTCTTATTTTGAAGGGCAGAAATGGAAAAGTCTTCCTACAGTCCATGGAGTCCCAATCAGAAAAATAAGGTCAATTCTATTCATACAGCTACACATTTGCCTCAAACAGTGCAGAATGTCTTCCTGATAATGGCAAATCAGAAAGAGAAAATAAAAAGTCTAATTCTGAACTTGTTCTCTTTATAAATAAATTGCAAGAAGAGAATGCATTTCTCCTATATTTTCCACTGTTGGCAGTGCTGCTCCCAGCAAAGCAATGAAAGCTGCAATATTAAACTTGCTGCTTACTCATCAATTTTCATGTGAGAGCCTCATTGGCAAGAGGCCCAGGCACAGAGAGGATGCTATTGTAATCACTATTTCTACCCCAAACAATGTTGACTATTTAATTATTAAAGTATTTCTTTCTAAGTAGTTATTTTCCACCACTGGGTCTGACAGAACTGAGAGAACTCTTCTGTGCACAGGTTTGCTCAAAGAAAGGTTGATCACTGAAAAATAACTTCAATTTTCATGTTCTAAGCTGGCTGTGTCCTTAAATACAAATTCACAGTTCCTTTGCCAGCAAGAAGCTGATATGAAGCATTGAACTTGTTATCAGGCAATGAAAAAGTTGAAGTCCCACGTCTCGTTCCCAATTTCAGTCGTATTTTCTCTCACATTGAATTTTTCATTCCCCTGTTAAGTGAGGCAAACAATATTGAGAGTATTCACAAAGGTTTGGAAAACTGTTTCTGTTTGTGAAAATAGGCATTTGTTTTTGCCTGACAACCCTGTGTGTCTTGGTGATAGGCAGGAGAAAAGAGAATTAGATGCACAAATATGCTATTAATAGACAAAAGATTTTGCTTTCAGCTCTGTCTGTACCTGCCAGGTAATTTGAAATCTGGGATCCATGCATGCAGTCGACATGGAAAGCGAAGTTTTTAAGCACCTAAATATTCTTTAGACTTGCTCATGTCCTGCTGCCTGGGTCAGTGCTGGGAGGTGCTGCTGTTCCAGGTGACAGCAGAAGGCCCCTCACAGAACCCTTAGCTCTGCAGAGCAGGCTGTGCAGCCAGGGACCAAAAGCAATCTCCATAACAATTTAGATCTGTGGCAAAAAGCTCAGGCTGCAATGCCTGTGCAGTATCAGGAATCTTATTCCTGCCATGCATTCAAGTATTAAATTAGTTCAGCCTCTGAAGGTAGTGGCCACTGTCTTTACAAGAAAATATGTCATTTCAGCACACTCCACTGCTGCCAAAGAGCCTCATTTATCCTGATACTAATCTAGAATAGACTCCTCATTTCAGGTCTGCCTGGACTGGGAAATTCCAGTACCTAACTCAGCTCCTGAACCATTTTGGGTGCTTGGGGGTGTTTCAGCAACAGCTGACCAATGGCCAAAGCTCACAGCATTTTAACAACCCTCACTCAGCTGTGCTGCAGCAACAACCAGAGTATGAAAGAAAAGCTCTAGGCACTCTTATTAGCACATAGATTATAACTGCTACATTTGCAAAGGGTTTAAGCTTATCTCAAGCTGTCAACTCCTGCCTTTTGTGTGGTTGTGCATTCTGCTGTGTGAGCCTGTGCAGTTGGGCAGTGCCAGGCACACAACATCAATCCTGAATAAACAGGAGGTCACAGCACTCACGTTCTCAGAGCTATTACAGAAATTGCAGGCTTCATCCCATCTCAAATCCCAGTGCTCACTTAAAAGCTCCAACCATATAATTAAATGTAGGTCAGCTTAAAAGTGGACAATTCTTTTCAGGCTTTGCAGAGCGCTCCTCAGCGAAGCCTTCAGCAATTCTGCTCTTTTATCTCGGAGGGCTGACAGATGGTTGTCAAAACCAGGGGCTTGCGGGCAAAAAGTTTTAAGGCAGAGAAAAAGGTACAACAGTGGAGGAGGAGATACTTAAAAGAGAATAAATCTCTAGCTTGCTTTCTTCAAAGCTAGAATCCCTCCCTTGCCTCAGACACACTGAGGACAAGTTTAACCCAGGGTAGCTCTTCTGTACTCTAATGGCCTTACACCAATGAGTGTTTTGACCCAAACTGCTTGAGACATGCCTGGAAAAATAACCTTCTATTTTGCTCACAGTCCTGCTGCACAGAGGGAAATCTTTCTTGTCGCTCTCTCCAGCTCTCCCGTCTTAAGTTTTGTGTAGAAACTCTCCCCTGGCTTCCTTCGGCCCCAGCAGCCCCTCCTCACGAGAGCAGGCCAGAGGAGCCTGTCCTTTGCCCCTGTGGATTCCGCTCCCAGACACATTGCTGCAAGTGTTGGAAGAGCCTGGCCTTGGCTTTGTGCTCCTGCCGTGGTTCCTTTTCTCCTCAGAACAGACAGGGACTATCACAATAAATCAAGTGCCTGGCTTCAGGCACGCATTCTCAGACAGGTTTGCACTTCTGCTGTGTGCTTTGAGAGCTAAGAGGCACACAGGGTACTCAGGTCATTTTTCTGAAAGGAAAACTCTTCCCGGGACTTGAAGGGGAGAGGGGGAACGCCAGGGAGGACAATGGAACCCTGGCACGTAGGGAGAAGCAGCCTGCTCAGGAACAGACACACCGGGGAGTGGCTGTACAAGGCACAGCCCAGCTTGTTTCTCACACTCTTCTTTTTCAGCTCAGATCTATTTTAATCTCAGTGGAACTTGGCTTTTGTTCACTCAGCACAACTAAATCAACTCTATACAATAAATGAAATCATATTCATTTGCCATACTTCAATATATGCATTTAAGTATGTTTAATACTTTTAGTCATTTAACTGTTCTTGAAATTGCTTCAGTGTGAAGAGAACACACTCATTCAAATTCCCTTTCACAGTAATCTATACCCTTTTATCTTTCAAAGAAAAAAGCCCAGTGTGTTCTTCGTGTTAAGTATTCAGATATTCATTATCAATCTATTCTAGGAGACATCTACACATCTTTTGTTGTGAAATCAATTCATAATTTAATTACTGAAGATTAAAGACTGCCTAATCTAGCTGTAATTTTTTTTAGTCAGTGTAAAAACCAGTGAGACACTGCACCATTAAATGAGATACTCCAATTCATGGCAATAACTAAGAAACATCATTCAAACCAAAACAACAAAAACCATTTAAGTGGACACCTAAACCTCTCACATTTAGAAAAGTTTTCTATTTCAGATGTTTTATCATTATGCAGCAGGAAAAAAGCATTTTCTACCCAGTTTAGCATTCAGCTAATTATCAGACCAAGGTGGAAAAAAAGACAAAACCAAATACACCCAAACCAACTTTGTCCTTTGTACTGGACAATTTTCATTTCCACAAGGAATTTCCATGTAATGACACAACTCAAGACATTTAGGGCCGACAGATTATCCAAGATATGAGCTGTAACCAAGAAAAGAATCCACATTTAAGCAATTGTTTCTCACCCCCCTTTGCTCTCTCCCTTTTTGCAGCACGTGGCTCTCCTTCCCCAGCACTTTTACTGCAGCCAAATCTGCTCTGGACCGAGTGCTATCCTAGTGACTAATCCATATTTCTGTATTTCTGAAAGCAAATTCCATATTTTCCACATATATGGGCATAATGCAAACCTCTGATGTCATCAGCAGGATGATTTAACCCAGATTCACACCAACTGCAGCTTGATTTTTTTGATTCTTGATACAAAAGTCTTTTATTCATGCAAACCTATCAAACTTGAGGAAAAGACTTCATTTCCTACATCTGTGTCCAGGACTTTCCAGGGAGATGTGCAAACAAGGAATAAATACATGCAGCATTTATCTCACTCTCGGAGTGGCCTGACAGCCTGGATCCATCCACAATAAACCAGCACAGCAGGCACTCCATTGCCCAGAATTCCAGGGAATCGTGCGAACACGCCTCAAATCCAGAGCCCCAGTCCAGCTGTTGGTGACAGCAGTACAAACACACCCCTGCCAGAGCCAGGGGGAATGCTGAGTGAGAGAGAGGGGAACAGCTTATCCTTCCACTGCAGCAGGTTTTGACAACTTTTATTACTTTAGGATTGGATTCCATGCCCTTGCTTGCCTCTTGTTTTTCATATCAGTATCAAAACACAGTGTGGAGCTTTTCAGCCACCTTGGGTACAGCCCGGTGGCACAGCCTGTGCCACGAGTGGGACACCTGAGGTGACCCCTCACACCTCCAGTCTCTGATAGAGAGATGAGACATCTGATGCAGGGTTGGAACAGTGATTTCTGCTGGCTCAAGAGGGAAAGAGCCAATTCCTGGCTCTCCACAAGTCAAACACCTTCATTCCCCGCCTCTCAGCACCCCACAGACACAGCTGGCTCTCTTCTGTCTGCCACTCAGCCCTGGCCACCCTCCTTTCTTCAGTCACTGTTAAACTGAACTAAATAAGCTCATGCTTTCCTGATTCCCAACTGCAAGGTGCTTTCTTCTTCCAGACACCTGGAATTGTACATAATTCCAGCCATAATTCCGAGCAGCCCTTCCTGATGACAAAAAACCCCAATGAATATTGACATGAAAGACATCCTGTGCACTGAGCTCCAGTTCTGCTCCTCGAACACACTCCCACTGCTGTGAGCAGGGGAGAGCAGAGCTGCCAAAGCAGAGCTGCAACTGGGACAGCTCAGTGAGGCCAAATATACACTTATTTGTGCCATTACACAGCAAATATTGAAATGTTGAGAGGAATGTGGGTCAAAAGTAGTAGAGCAGAATCAGTGGGTTCTGCTACTCCTCAGGCACAGATGAGTGGAGCTTTACCAGCAGGTATGTTATCCATACACTCAGCAAACACTCCTGTGCACACCTTTCATAAAGCAGCTCCTCCTTTAATAAAGCAATTAACCAAATTCAAACCATCACCCATTGCTTCCAAGTTGTTTTTGCCACTGGAAACGTAAACGATGAGAAACTTCCCAACACTGTTTGCAAATACTGAGCTTGGATTTCCAAGTTAGGCACCAATCCATGGAAACAAACCAGCGCAGAACAGAAATCCTTGCGATGTATCCAAACATCCTGCAAGCAGCAGGTGTCCTCTCAACTGGTGCAGCATCATTCACAAACAAGGAAAAGCCTTCTCATGTAATGGATATGGGCAACAATTCAAAATAGTGGTTCTAGAGCATGCTGTTAATCCTGCACTTAATAGCCACAGGCACCTGTGGAAAGGCTCGGAACACTCAGTATTTGGGAATTTAAGTGAGCTGGAAGTTGGGTAAGTGGCAGGCCAGAAGTAACAGCTGATAGTACTCTTCCTTCTGATTCCCAGGGAATTAATACTGAACAATGTGTGCTACTAAGATTTGCTAATTTGGGGATTTCTTCTTTTCTCAGTCCTTCACTGTTCTTCAAATATCTTTGGAAAAAGACATATTCTTCCTGTCGGAATTTAACATCTTTGTTTCAGCACAGAGCTGAAATTATCACAAGGGCGATAAATTAAAGTCTTAGATTTTTGAAAACCAGAAGGGAAAACCTGAATTTAGTAGCAAGAGATGAATCCCTTCTTGCCTCCCTCACCTTTATTTATTTCTTTTAAGGCAGAGCAGAATCTACTACAGTCTGTCTCTCCTGTTTTATTTACAGAACAGGATTGGTCTCCCCACACTCATTCCTTTGGCATTCTCCTTGGGACACACTGCAGCTGGCAGGATAGAAATCTCATTAGGAAAATATTTCATCTGATGGAAATGAAAAGTCAGATGCAGAGAAACACAAACATGAGCTGTATCTCTGTATTCCAACAGCCAAGCAACCTTCAAGGAAACCTCTGAACCAGAGTAACAAAGGTAATTGAAAACTAGAAAATGGATTTAGGAACCAGTGTTTATTTTTTTCAGAACTCTTGAGATTCTTTTTGAAGACAAAGCAGCATTTTAATTTAAACTATTAATTAAAATTTTGCATGTGACAACTCTGTTCCAAAGTCTGGGGTGTGTGCTAGAGCCCAGTTATGTTTCCTCTGACTGCTGCTATCATTTAATCCCTTGGGATCTTCTTCAAAATACCGGGAATTGATGATCTCAGGAAACTGGTTTAGCATTAAGTGTTAACAGTAGAAAGATTAAATTATGATTAGGTAAACACAAACAAATCATAAACTCCTCTGCAGCAGTGGCTGCTCTGCCAGCCTGCCCATTTGCAATCAATATTTAAGTAATCTCCCTGGGCCTTTCTGCAATTTTCCTGACAGACACCTGGTGAGGGCAGCACTCCTGAGCCTGCTGGGCAGTGCTTGTGTCACTTCCAACAAATCCCACGTGCTTTTCCTGCTAACATCCCCTCGAAAGGGAATTCTGAGAGCACTCCCAGATCCCACTGACCTGCACCCAGGTGGCAAAGCCAGCAACAAACCCAGGTGAGAAAGGACTGCAGTTTCTCCAGGAGAAAGGAATTATGCAAGCCCTTCCCATGGACCCCAGTTCAGCAGGACACAATTGAATAATTACATTCATTCCTAAAAAAATAAGGAATGGACTTTAGATGGTGCAAAAACCCGCCGAATGATTTATATTGTGTGTGTGTGGCACAAACAGAGTGGTTGCCAGCTGCATTATTGATTTTATACCCAGCACAGGGTCATGGAATGGTTTAGGGAACTTGGAGATCATCCCGTTCAAACCCCCCTCCGTGGACACAGCGGAGTGAAAACTTCGTGGAAGCCTCTCAGGCAAAGCAAAAGAGAAAACTACAGGACCTTAGTGACCCAAACCAACTGCACTGGAAGAAAGGATTCATTCTGAAAGGGCACAAACCTGGGAGGATGATTTACATATGGTAAGAACACATGCATGATTTACATGTGAGTATCAATTTAATCTTTAATCTGTTTTCACTTTCTGTGGTCTACTTCCATTCCTCTTGCTTAGAACCCCAGACATTTCAGTACTTTCTGTTTCTTAACATGAAGGAAAAAAAAAAATCTATAATTCTACTTTAAAGTTCTGGTAGATTTGGGTTTCAATCATCACAGGGAAGAACTTAATTTATTCCCAGGCCAGAAGGAGCACAGGGTGCATTCAGAGTGCATTAGAGTTCCATAAAATGGGTTCCACATTCAGCTCTGCAGGAGCCTATTGATCATTACCAATAAATGACCATTAACTCAGTCTCCAATTAATTCTTCAATCCTGGAAAAGCAAGTGTTCTTGTCACCACAAGAGGAGAATTCCCCTGCACCACTCCATCTGAAGAGCAAAGCACTAAAGTCTGGCCACAAATTACATTTGAAGAAGAAAAGGAAAATATCTACTTCCAACAGGGAGGAATTTCTATTTTTTGTTAAAAAGATTATTCACCAAATTTCTGTTACAAGTACTAAGACAGCCCAGTATGGCCAGTAATAAAATTATTCTTAGAGAACAGAATTTAAAAAAAAACATATTTAAAATGACCAGCTGTATATAATCAAAGTGAAAATAAACAAAACTAAGATTTTTTTTTTTTCCAAACTATTAAAAAAAAGTTAAAGAAAAAGTCAAAGTCAAGATTCCATTCATCAGCCAACATTTCTGAGGTTTCTGCTTAAATAAGGTCTGGGACAGGTCTGTGGATGCCACCACCCTGAGAGATTTAAGAATCTGTTGCTGTCACATCTGAGACAGGTAAGAAAACGCCACAGAGTCCAGGCTCATGAACAAGTGGAAGCCGAAGCTTTTCTTTAATAATTTTCTAACTACTTTTATAGGATAGATCACAAAAGTGTGTTGAGTGGCAATAGGTAATTGGTTCCTCGGCCATCCACCCCTTGAGAGGATTGGCCAAGTTCTAAGACACCTATTCCAAAATATTTTCAAAGTCAAAGCCACAACAATCTTGCAAAGCAGCCTGCGGGTGCAAGAAGTTTATGGAACTGTGACCTTGTTTAAAATAGTTTACATAGGAAAGACAGTCTGCTCACAGAATATTGAGAAAAGGCTGAAGAATTTCTCTGCTTCTAGCTTTTTAGCACCTACAAGAATCCACCAAGAGTCCTGCTCAAATTAACAACATTAACATTGGTCCAGCTGTGCCTCACCACGGCCAAGCTGAGCTCATGTCAGCCAGTGCTACAAATCAAACACTTCAGGGACCCTTCCCAGCACAAAACACAGCGGAGGAATTGAATAGAAAGGATCAAACTGGAAAAGCCACACTACTGAGTAGCATTGCACGCTCATCTTTACCACTGTGCAGCCACCTGGCATTACCCAGGACAGGGGGGTGGATTGGAGAGTAGAGACAACCACCACGGGTTTATTTCTGATAGTAAAGTTTAAATACTCAGAATGAAAGAAACACTGAAAATGCAACAACCTTCAGTATTTGGTGTCAAGCACTGAGTTTGAGAGTTAATACAACTTATCATTCTTTTTCTCCTGCTCTAATACCAGCGTGACTGACGTTTTTCCATTTCCATAGCGTCAGGTCTGTAATGCTTAAAATACCTCGTGAAATGCAACGCTCAACTTTGTCAGCTCCTGAGTTATCAGCACACAGGGAAAATAATGCCTGTGTCATCAGCAACCTTGTGTGTCACCCAAGGGGAAAACATCCAGCATTCTTCCTTTTCTCCACCTGCCTGATAAATTAAAAAACTCAGGCACTGATCATCAGTTTCCCAGAATTATTTCTCTCACCTCTGTGGACTTGCTCAAGTGTGAGGAGGAGTCTGAGATATTTGTGTGCTGCAAACAAAGCCATTCCAAGCTGGATCCACTTGGACATCTCTTGCTGCTGGGACACATCACAGGCACAGACTGGCACCACGCATTTTTTCTTAGCAGAGTAAAAAAGATTCCTTTGGAAACTAATAAACAATTCCACCCACTTTTCCCTGGAAAAAAAGAGTGAGAATACCATCCCTGTTAAAGGCTGCTTTCCTAGGCCTCAGCAATCCCCTCTAAGTGCTTTATGCTGCATTTTCTCTCACCTTCTGCTGGAGGATGCAGACAATAGGACAACAGGAGGAGGGGGAAAAAATTAAAAAGAAAATTAAAATAAAAATATTATTTTCCACCCCAACATTCTCATTTGACCTTCCTGCAGAGGGAGAGGCCTGCGGGAGGACTGTGCAGTGCCGTGTTCCACAGGCAGCAGCTCAGCCTGGAACACAGACCTGGGGTGACAGCCTCAGCCTGCAACTCAAACCCAAACTGCACTGGGACAGGTTTAGCTTGGGCATTCAGAGGAATTTCTTCATGGAAAGGGTGCTCAGGCCTTGGCAGGGGCTGCCCAGGGAGGTTTGGAGTCCCCATCCCTGGAGGTGTCCCAGGAAGGGCTGGAGGTGGCACTCAGAGCTCTGGGCTGGGGACAAGGTGGGGACTGGGCACAGCTGGGACTTGATGGTCTCCAAGGTTTTTCTAATTTAAATAAATCTGTGATCCTCTAACATAGCCAGGAGCCTGAAGACTGAAACTTTGTCTCTCACATGCAAACAAGATTTGGTCCTTAGAAGGGCTGAGTACACTGAGCTCCTGGAGACTTCAAATCACAAATAACTGAGGCCAGCTTTTTTTTTTTTTTTTTTCTTTTTGTTGGTTTGTTGGTTAGTTGGGNAAATAAATTCTTCCCAAGCCTAGGTTGTTTTTTTTTTTTTTTTTTTTTTTGGTTGGTTGGTTTGGTTTGGGGGTTTTTTGTCTTTTTTGTGTTTTTTTTTTTAAATGCATAGTGCTGCTTTAGGCCTGTTTTCCCTCCTCTTCACCCGAATTCTACTTCTCTGCATTACTAACTGCCGTACAACAATAAACAAGCTGTCAAACCACCTGATACCAGTAGAACTGCTCCTAAACCTGTTTCAAAACTTTCCTAAAGTGTGTGGAAAACATTTAAAGACTAAAAAGCCTACTAACGTTCTCTTCCTTTGAGACTCCAAACCCCCATAAACATCCTCAACCTCTTCTCCTCCCCACGTGCCTCAGAACGCGTCCTCTGCTCAGAGCAGAAAATTATGTATGGGAAGGAAGTCTTGTGCAGCTGAAAACGTGACCAATATGATTCCTTTTTTCCCCTCACTCCCTTTCCACCAAATGTAGCTGGAAGTGTGTCCTAAAGGTACAAATGCATCAGGAAAAATAATTAGCTTCTGCTGTTCACAGGTGCTGGGTACAGCTACCTCCACAGAGGAGTTTTATTTCTGCCTAACAAAGGAAGGTGAATCCCCAGCACAGGCATCCTCTCAGAGGCTGCCTCTGAATGCTGCATTATCAAATCTGTATGGCACAGCGATCCTGGGGACACCAGTGACCAATAGCCACCGAGATGAAAGAATCTGACGTGACACCGCTCATTTCAGCACACCCAAAAATGCATTTTAGGAAGATTGGTAGGAAAAGGAGCACCTTGAAACATCGTGTGAGAAATTAATTCTCCTCTCCCGGCAGCATTGGATAAATAATAATGAAAGCTGAATTACAAAGCAATTATTACTCCTAAAATTAAAAAAAAAAATAAAATAGAAAATTAAAATGTCTGTTTCAAAGGCCCAGGTGCTATAATTTGTCCTTACTGAAGTCAGACTGCTTTAATTTTTGTTAGCTGACAGCCTAACACAGCTTTAATGCTTGTAGTGCACTGAAGAAGATTTTTGCAACACGCACAAAAAGGCCATTCTACCCAGACTCCAGGCATGCTCACATCAACAGAACTGGCCTTGTTCCAGAGCAGGTTCTCAGTGCCTAATCAGAAATCTGTTAAAATTTATGAACAAAACATTTTACAGGACACCTGCATTTGGAAAGTGGTTTTCCCCAAGTTCTCCAGCTTTTACACAACAGGCTCTTCTTACTGCATGGCTTTATTTCATTAGGACCCCAGAGTGGTGGGAGCTGGTAGGACCTCATAGATCATCTCATCCCAACTCTCTCATCCCCCTGCCATGGACTTCCACTGGACCAGGTTGCTCAGAGACCCATCCAGCCTCCGACAACTCAGTTTCCCACTTTTTATATAAGCTGTTTATAATTTCACAACATAACTGTAAGTTATAAAGGGTTTTTTATGAAGGCTTTGCACAGAACGAGGATCCCCCACATGACACTGCAATGCACATCTCTTCTGTTTACTGCTTCCAGCCCAGCCAAGGGGAGATTTTATAAGAGAAAAGAAGGTGACAAACTGCCAGTGAAAGCCCAAGATAATATTTTCAGGAATTCCTTAAAAAAACAATAAAAAAAATGTTTTCAAGTAGATAGAAAGATGTCAAAGTTCATAATAGGTTTATCACAAAAGCCAGCTGAGAACAGGAAAACAAATTGTAGACAAAAGGAATCCCAAAGGAAACGGGAACTAAATCCCCTGTCCCATGGCTAAGCAGCTCCCTGTCCTCACCAGGCGACATTTCAGTTCTGTTTTAACTGTGAAAGGCAAAGGAGAAGTGAAACACGCCTTGAATGGAACCTGTAACACCCAAGCCTGGCTTGCAGCTTTTGGCTCCAACAACTGAAGAGCCAAAAGCGTCAGCCAAGATCAGGGTGGTGCAGGCAGCAGCTCCTCCCCTGTGTGCAGGAGCACAGCATCACTGACACTCTGCAGGCACCACGAACTGGAAAAACGAGGCAAATCTTTGGAGCCTCATCCTGCTGAGCCCCAAAAGCCTCACAAAGCTCTGTGGCCCAGCAGCTGCGCAGGACGTTTATCGTACCGCAACGAGTCTCAGGGGAGCGCGTTTAATTTCAGTCCCTGAAGTTAACACCATTAGAAGATACATTTCCTTGATGATTAAAAATTAACCACAAAAGTATTTCAAAGCTTTTGAAATAACTCTGAACTAATGAAGGACTAATTGCTTCACTACATGTCTTCATATAATAATGTATAAAAAATTGGTGTCAACTGTCTTATGTCAACTCCTGCATCAGTTAATTACATGTTTGCCATCAGTCATCCACAGTCACAATTAAAACAGGGGAATATTGTTATAATTAGTTTTCTGGTTTAGAGCAAGAGACAACTGAAGGAAGTGTTAAAACTTGGTTGACTTCTTTTTGTTGCTAAGTTGATACAATCATTAGCACCATTTTAGGAATCAGCTCCATGGGCAGCTGGCTGATGGGAATTGAATCTCTGAACCTTGATTCACCTTTAGAAACCTCTGGGGGGTAGCAAATGTAAGTCCACAAAATCCAATTTGTTCCCTCTTATTTTTTGAAATATCATGAGCAATATCTAGTTATTTATCAGATTAAATACACTGAAATTTCTTGCGGGAAAAAGTCTAACACACGAAATTAGCAGGCAACCACTACCCCTGTTATCATGGAAATAAAGACCAAGTAGGACTGGAGAGGAGGAACCTTCATCCCCTTGATTGATGGGGGAAAATCTGTATATGAGAAGTTTGAAATCAGATGTAGCAACTGCCCACATGCCGTTTGAGCCCTACATCGTGAGCAAATCCCATGGAAGCAGCTCCACTGAATTCCCTGAGTTTCTTACATAAATAATTAGCTTGATTTTAAAAACTGGTTTGTTTTCTTGGGTTTTGGTTTGTTTTTTTTTTTTAAACCAAGCATGAACACATTACAGCATCTCTATCTCAGGAGCTTCCCAAATACTAATAAGCAATTTCAAGAAAAAACTGGTCTATCAGAACCAGAGCTGCTGCTCTGGCTCCAAACTGAAGTACTTGCTCCAGCAAGGCTGGAAGTGAAACCCAGCTGACATTAAACAGGTAAAGAGAGACAGAGAACACCAGGAGCTGTTCCAGAGCCAAGAGATATGGCAAGGCAATATCCTGGACTTTTAGGCATTTCCTCCCAACCTTTCAGAGAATGAAATCCTTACAACAAAATAGAACAAAACATACACAGAACAACAAAAATCACCACCGCCACAATAAATGCATGCAAATATAAAAATGTAGATGTTTATCTACAGAGCCAAACCTATTTTTCTCAGGAATATCTTACTCTAAAATTGTTTCTGCAAGGAGACAGTCGGGACCAAAACTGGGGAGGGTGTAGTTTTGAGATTAATGAAATCAGAAACTGGATAGCAAAAAACTCCGGACACAATAATTTCTATATTTTTAAACACAACAGTTCATGTTCACTTTCAATTCCCTAAAAGAGAGTACTGAAGTTTAAGGAAGATCGTGATTCCACACAGCAACAGCATTTCATTGGCAAAGCTAACTCAGGAGTTTTTCAGATCCCTGGAACAAACATTTCTGCCATTGGAATACAACTGCCACACAGGATTTCTGAACTAAACCTAGGCAGTTACCGTAAAAAAAAAAAATAAGGAGAAAAACAAACAAACAAACAAACAAACAAAAATAAATCCACCTACATGAGAGTGTCCTCCCTCACACCAAAGACCACCTGGAAAAATAAAATGAAAGAGAACAGACACCAGGTCCTGGAACTCCACCAGCCCCTTGAGCACCTCGATACAGGCAGGATTTCTAAGATAAACCAGGCAGGCTCTTGTCCCTGCACACTCAGCCTGAGCACAAACCCTTGCAGGGCTCCAGCACAGCCCTGACCCCTCTGCAGGGGATGTGGCTGCAGGACCAGCCTGGCCTCAGCCACGGCCCAGGACAGCTCCTTCCCCCATGCCAGGAGCTGCACCCATCGGCTGCACACACAGCAGGGCAGCCCAGCCCAGCTCTGTAGGGTCAGGACTAAACAAAACCCTTCCTACCAGCTCTGAACACAGCCTGACCCTCGGGGAGCTGAGCTGAGCACAGCGATACCTCACTGGAAACAGTCACAGGGGCACCTCTCACTTCAGAAGGACTTTTCCCTCTTAAGAGCTTTTACAGGTTTGCTCCTCAGACCTCTGGAGAGTGAGTCCTTTTCAACTGCCATGGAATTCCCTGGAATGAACTTGAAAAGTGATGGGCATGAAGAGGAGTAACAAAGTGCCTCATGTGCAGCTGCCAGCAGGGATGTGCGCCGGCAGAACCCCGCTGTGTTCGTGCTTCCCTCGCGGGGCTGCGCTTGGGGCTCAGCCTGTCCTGGCTGGGCTGGGCTCAGGAAGGACAGCCCAGCCTGCTCTGAGAGAACACCTGAGTTACTGAAACCAGTTTCCACACAACCAGAACCCTCTCCCCAAGTTTACATGACAGAGCTGCTCTCTACAGTGAGGACTTGAGTCTCTCTGGCGCAGCAGTGGGAACCCCTCCATCTCTGCACACTCAGCCTCAACAGATAAGGGGATAAATATCAGCAAGCAGAGCCTGTCTCACATTTTAACCTATCTCCAATTTAAATCAAAAGAAAGCAACTTTACTGCCATTTGCACATAAAGAACCTCGTGGGCACTGGTTTCACTGGACTGCAAGACAGCCAGATCCTTCTAACACAAAATGTCATTTCACCACCACCTGAAGCACACGAGCTGCTCTGATGCCACTTTTTGATGATAATGAATTTGAAACTTCAAAAAGGCTGAAAAAATCATCAGAGGGTGGGGAATGCCAGAATCGGGCAAGGGGAAATCCCTGAACACACAACAGCTTTAGACACTTGCATCCCTCAATCCACTCTTGGTCATTGTCTAACACACTCTTGTTGAAGTAAGGCTTGAAAATCAGAAACATAATTAGAAAAGCTGTTTAAAGTGTTCCTCTCAACCTTTCCTCATGTTTTAAAAAGCTTCTCTGAAGAAAAGAGTTTAAAAAATCATGAAGAAGCTTTAAACACTAAACGCTGTCTCTATTTAGAGCTACAAATTATTCATTTTACCTTCAGAACTGTACATTCACTGTGAGGGCACAGTACATAAATCACTACGAAATATGCTCTTACTCCGCAAAGTTGAAATTCAGTAATTTGAATTGCTTTTACAAAGATATACCAGTTCCTGTTAGTAGGGCCCCGAAGAAAATGCCATTTCAAAATTTGTATGCAAAAATCCACAGCCCTGGCTGGGATTTGTCCTTGTCATGGAGTGCCGGGGGTGTTAATTCCCCAAAGGAGCAGGAGCAATCCTGCTTTTGGTTCTGCTGTTGAGGACAGGACAGTCCAGAGGGGAATTTCACATATAATACATTGATGACAATTCTCTGCTGGAAGGATCTAAACAGAAAAAACGTCTTGGATAAAAACTTCTGATGACTGATGTTGCAACTCTGAAGTTGAGGAGAGTTTTGGCATCTTCATTTATGAACCCAAAGTCAGATGATTCTTGTTTTTTCTCTCCTTTTTTTGTATTATATATTTTTTTTTTGCATGGAAGTCATAGAAGTTGTGCCAACAAGAACTGCCAAAAAAGTGTGCTGAACCAGTACTGGCTCTACAGAGAGCCCTGGAAACCGTAGATATATTAACCAAAATGGGGTTTTTAAGCTGAGAATGTATAACTGAGGGAGGGGAGAACAGAAAAATGGATGTCTTTGCTCACTGCTGTGCCACCACAGCCAAAATGTCAGAGACAAATCAATCTTTATTTTAAAAACAAGGCATTCTTTTGCTCTCTTTATAAAACTGAACAGATGTTAATAGCGTATGCCTTTGGGTTGAAAAGTCAAACACAACAGATTTAAAAAATCAAATAAACACAACTCAAATGTCCCTGTGGCTGGGGCAGCAGCAGGTACAGGGAAGCTCTGAGTTCCACAGCTCCTGGGGGATTTTCAGCTCTGTGCCATCCACTGCTGCTCAGCGCCAGGGCTGCATGATGGAAGTGGAATGGTTTCCAGTGCCTCCACAACTGCTGCTGTGGGGAAGCCAAATTATGAGGAGAATGAAAATAAAAGCTTTTACTGTGTAGCCTGTGCAATAAACCATGTTAAACTGACATCCAGCATTTCCAGCAGCAAAGCTTCCTTGGATTGCAGTGCCTCACTCCATCTACTCCTACACAGTAACTTGAATTTTACTATCTCTGAATGAAGAAAGAGAGAAACAAATACATACAAAGAGATTTCATAAATTAAGCTGGAAACATCCCCCAAAATAATGCACTTCACAGATGCAGGAAGGAAAAAAGAGGAGAAAATACATGAATCATTTAATTTCATGTATGAGAACAACGAGATGGAGTTGTGTAAAAATAGATCTAAGATGGATCATTCAACTACCCAGCTTAAAAATCCTAATAGTCAATAATTACAATAGTCATCCCAACTTGCTCTTCTTTTAATTAGCAAGTCCTTCCAAGTAAGCATCACCAAACAGGCAATAGAATTTCCTGTGTGTTTCCTCTGAGAACAGTTTCAAAGATCTGTTTATTGCTAAAGAACAATTTGGTGACTAGAGAGCAAAATATACAATAAAATTAAAATTGTGATTCGGTAAAACACAAATATTCACCATGTTAATGGTCATCTTTCTCCCACCAAGAAAGCAGAAACCATTTAAAAAAACCAAGCCTGCACTATATTTTGTGTTTATTTACATACCTGACTGCATCTGCTGTCGCAGTTTGGGTTTTTTTCCCCAGAGAAACATCTGCTCCCTGATATTCGGAATTATTATCTACAAGTAAAAGTCCTTGGTGTCAAGGCATAGAATGTCAAAAAGCTGCTGCAAATATTAAATGCTAATATTCATGTCCTCCTATCAAAACTAAAATCTCATCAGTAAATATATCATTTGAGTTTTATCAGTCCAGTCCTGCTCCTGTCTGCAGACGAGGAGTTGCTGGGCAAAATCCTTGTCCTAGTAAATTCATTCAGGATTTGGAGGTTGATTGCAGTGGAAACAAGGGGCCATAGTTTCTTTACTCCAGTTTTACTGATATTCTTTGCATACACAAGTTCTGGCCTGTATTCCAAATTTCCAACTTCTCCGGTGCTCGGGAGAGTTCATTCAAGGTAAGTGAACCCAGTGCCACACATTTTACCAACTTTTGGCTTTATCCTCAGAAATGAGATGCTCAGTTCCTTAAGGGAACACGGTTTCTTTTGCACCATAATTTAAAGAGCTGCAGGGCCCTGCTGTGAGCTCAGCCATCTGTGTGCCCACAGTGGGGTCCTGGCACTTCCTGCAGCAGGAAAACAACCCCAAAACCAGCCCACAACTGAAGCTCTGCCTTATTCCCCATTCCAGTAATTAAACCTCATCCCACCCCTTAATAAATAAATAAAGAACCGCAGAGAACTTCAATATGAAATTAAAAAGTAAAGTTAACGCTACCTTCAGGGACATTTCCTCATTACATTTAAGGTTACTGTGAGACCAGACACGGATGGCACCAGGACGGTCCTGGTTTATTTGACTAACAAATTCTCCTTCTAACAGCAAGGCATATTTGCTTCCAGCAGAGACACATTTAAGAAAGTCTCGACGTGACACGGTTGTTGCCCTCAGGTGCAATTCCTTAACCTTTATGAACTGCAGGATGTGAAGCTAGGGTTGCTATTCTGCAATTAAAATAATTGTAAAGTAGTGCGTGTGCATGAAGAAGCGGCTCAAGGTTACAAGGGCAAGCTAAGATTTTTCTAATTCTTAACCTTTAAGACCTAACTTTTAAAAAACTTGTAAGGCTGCAAAGCAGTTTTTTAACCTTGATATTATGAGGACAAAAGATTTTTCCTAATGTGTATTTAGAGTTGGCAAAACACCTATATCCAAGCTTATCTCCTACAGCGCTGATTAGAGACGAGGTGCTGTACATTATTTGAACGCTGCTGTATCCTGCAGATAAGTGTTGGCAAAAGTGAGCAGATCACAGCTCCGAGTCCCAGATGAATTTTGAGATGAGGACTCTGGAGCACAATGCCCAAAAGAAGCCGGGACACAGCGTGTTGACAAGTGTCAGACGTTGATTCATGCACCAGGGCTGGTGATTAGAAGGGCACAACACCCAGCGAGCTGCTGCCTCATTGCCAAACTTTGGCTTTCCAGAACTTCTGCTTCTTCCAAGTGTTTGAAACCCTCTCCAATGAGTGAAAAGGAGATGCTTTAAGCTTGGCAAGAGGCAGCAGTAATGAGGACAAGCTGTGACTCCCGTTCTGTGGGGACAGACAGGGACACAGGGAGCTGCTTTCCCCTGCTGAATTCCTGCTCACAGGCAACACTTGGGGAATGGCAAAGGAGCTGCTGCTCGTGCTCCTGCACAGCTGGATGGGAGAGGGGCTGTGGACATCCCATACAGCTGAGGTAGGGGTCAAACGCAGCCAAGAAGAGGGTTTGGGGTGTTACTCCCTCCCAGTAAGGGGCAATGGCAGAGTTTTAATTCTCAGGCTGCAATAGCTGAGTGAGGTTGAACATTTGAGAGCAGAGCTACCAGGCAGTGCCCAGGCTAGGGCGCTCCTCGGCCACACGTTCCCACCTCCCTCGCTGGGGCGGTGCTGGGGCAAACAGCACATGCAGACACCCGGAATGGGAATGATCCAGCAGAAAACAACCCATCAGCAAAACAAAAGCAGTCATGTGTAGGTGCTAAAAAGCTAGAAGCAGAGAAATTCTTCAGCCTTTTCTCAATATTCTGTGAGCAGACTGTCTTTCCTATGTAAACTATTTTAAACAAGGTCACAGTTCCATAAACTTCTTGCACCCGCAGGCTGCTTTGCAAGATTGTTATGGCTTTGACTTTGAAAATATTTTGGAATAGGTATCTTAGGACTTGGCCAATCCTCTCAAGGGGTGGATGGCCGAGGAACCAATTACCTATTGCCACTCAACACACTTTTTGCCATCTATCCTATATAGTAGTTAGAAAATTATTAAAGTGTTTCCACTTGTTCATGAGCCTGGACTCTGTGTCGTTTTCTTTATGTGTCTCGGATGTAACAGCGACAGTCAGGCACCTCCCTGATTTGTACAGCACTAATTCCACTACCAACGAGAGCAGAAGGCAGTGACAGTATGGGAAAGAAGGGAGAGCAGGGCCATGGCTCTGGAGCCAGAACTTCCATCAGGAGTTATGTGTCCCAGTGGATCTGGTAATCCTGTCTGCAATCATTACATTTCAATAATATTCCTTAAAGAATGCAACTCTGATGGGTGTTTCTCATGATGACGCAGGACCAAATTCCTGATTGAAAGTTTGCTTTCACCTGTGCTTTTAGACCACACATGGTCTAAATTCTTATATTCAAACCTAAGTATCCCAGAGCAGTCAGACACCAGACACACCATCTGAAACAAAATCTGGTTAGGAGACCTTTTCCACCTGTGCCTGCCTAACATCAAGAAATGTAATTTTTTTGTAAAAGGTTTTGAGATTAGATATATATGTAAATATATATATATATTTATATATCACTGCATAAACCATAGAGGAGTTTTAGGAATTGTCATCTGACCATCCTAGAGATGTGGAAGTTAAAGCACTTTCTTAGTTCACCTCTCAGACATAATTTTTGGAAGTACCCTCTGTTTTGGCAGTTGTAATCTTGACTGGGGTGTCTGCTGGCAGCCCTTGAGCAGGTCACTCCAGGATTACAGCGCTGGGATTTACAGCAGTGCAAACAAACAGGGCCAAGGGCTGCTCTCCCTTCCCTCCCCACGCAAACAGAGATAAGGGCTCAGGCACTCCTCGTTCCACGGCACAGCCCCAGCGAGTCTGTTCAAGGTAAAACTGCCTTCAGCTGCCACAAAGCCACGGTCTGAGTCTGGCTTTACGGGGCTTTTCACTGCTGCAGCTGTCAAATCAGTGACAGCTCGGTGTGGCTTGTGGATGTGCTCTCCCAGAAAACACGAACACGGCGGGGCCCGTCTGGTCTCATCTCTCCTCCTCGCGCTGCTCGGAGCTGACACTCTGGCTGTGTTTCCTTCCAACACCTCAGGGTAGCGAGCACGCCGCAGTGGGTCTGAGAGGTTCAAGAAAAGTTCATTAAGCCAATTTGTTAATCATCTCCATGAACTGTGCTCTCATTTCTTATGAGGATTTGTGTAATAGATTTTATAAAACCTTAATGAAAATCTAATTAGAGCCAAAAGTCTTGCAAAGATTTCATTCTTTTTTTTTTTTTTCCTTCTTTCTCCTCCTCCTCCTATTTTTTCCTCCCTTTTAATTATGAATTGGAGGAATGGACAAAAAGGGACAGTAAAGGATGGGACAGTAACAAAGAACACTGCAGATTAAGCTTCAAACTTTCAGCATTTTTCTTTCATATTCATGGGCATCCACAGCAGCAAAGTTGACAAAATTCGTGCTGTTTCTCTGCACTGATTCTGCGCTGCAGGAACGGCTGTGATGGGAGATACTCACACAAGAGTATCTCGTGCACCAGACCCTCACAGCCCTTCTTCCAACAGCTCAGTGTTCCACTCAGTGAACTCGATGAATAAATAAAAATGTCACTTTTCAAAGATGCATTTCAAGGATGCCACTCCACAGCTCTGGCCTCAACAGCTGAGGATCAGTCCCTTTCAAAACCCTCTCGGTCATTCCCGCTTTCCTCCAGCCCCACACTCTGCACCAGGTTTCAGGGTGGATATCTAAGCATGCAAACACAGCCTGGGGATCCCAAACTCACTGCTGTGGGACACACACCATATAAATAATCAAATCGGGCACCCTGGGACAGTGGAAGGTGTCCCTGCACGTGGCAGGGGCTGGAAACAAGATGAGTTTAAGATCCCTCCCAACCCAAACCGTTCTGTGATTCCCTTGGAACAGGTGATTCTCTTTAATGCAAAGAGACAAAGCTGCTGATTTTACCTCAAGAAAAAAAGAATCAGCGACAAATTCAGTCTTTAAGACATTGATTTTGCAAAACACCAGTATTTTGCAACTGATTTAAATATCAGCTCACAACATGATTCACCAGTGCACATATGTATGCCAGGAGATACAATTACTTCAAATATTTGCAGATTTCATACAAATATGGAGAGGAAATGGGTTCTATATAACATAATTCTATGTGTCATCGTACCCAAAAATAGAAGAACAAAGTAACTCTTTTCTAACTCTTTCTTCTTTCACTTCATACCTTTATTTCTAAATATGCAAACATAGAGTCTTTAAGAGCACAGATTGGAGTTTTGGGGTTATTTTGTTCTTCCCCCCAGAAGTAACTCTGTGTGATACAGGGATTTTTTACTTGTTGTTTTTTTTTTTCTTTGGAAGGTTTTCTCCCCACCTCCCTGAAAAAGGCAGGTATTCCAGCAAGTTTTTATGGTGAAGAAGCTCTTCAAAATGCCCAAACATGCATTTAGAACACAAACAGAGCAACCTGATTATTGCTTATTATTAAATGTAAGAAACTAGAGAGAAAACTGCCAGGCTTTACACCTCCCCTAAACAGTATGCAAGATGTCAAAGACCCTGAGGGACCAAAATAATTAAATCAATTTGTCCTATGATTCTACAGAAACAAATGACAAATAGTCTCGGCTGAAAGAAACAAACAAATGCACCGACATGGGAACCAGATCCTGAGGTCTTTGTTCAGCCTTAATCTGGCAACTCCCACCGAGATCCGCTGACTTTGCTGGGAGATGCGAGGAGTTCAAATTGAACAAGGCCGGGAGGATTTTCCCCACGAACAGATTCCATGCAGGAGCATCTCAGAGACAGAGCTGGGCGTCAGGCTGGATAATGCACCGAGTGCAAGCTGACAATGAAACCCTGTCACACAGAAAGTGATGCTATTTAGGTCACAGCACTGAGTATGTAAAATAAGCACGATTATCCGAGCCCCATCAGATCTCAGCCGGAGCGCCCGTGTTTGGGAGCAGCAGGCTTGGGAGATGGACAGATCAGAGGGGCCTCGGAGAAAAGCATCTCACATGATAAAAGCTTTGGAAAATAAAAACTGTGCTCTGAGAAAACACCACATGTTAAGGAAACTTTACAAAGACTCCGAATGGGAAAAAGTAAGGAAGTCACTGCAACAAAGTTGTCAGGGTTCAACGTGATAAAAAAATATTTTCTAAACCATTTCCTGCATAAAAAGTCCCTCGTGCCATGCAGGAAAATATATAACACTAATAATATTCATCTACTGCCCAAACTATTGCACTTCAGTTGTAAACTTGTGAGTTAAGACTACTTGGTGTTAATCTCTCCAGTCCCATCCAACCCAGCAATTACACAGATGGAGAAACACCGCATTTTTCTGGCAGTAATGCTACAGAACACCAAGTGTAGAGGACTGCAGCCTCCTAACCTCACTTCACTTTAAAATCACAGAATCATTTAGGTTGGAAAAGACCAACCAAGACCATCAAGTTCAACCATTAACCCAACATTGCCAAGGCCACCTCTAAACCATGTACCCAAGAGCCACAAACCACATGGCTTTAATCCCTTCAGGGATGGGGAGTCCAACCCTGCCCTGGGCAGCTGTAACAGGCTGGACAACCATTATCTGTGAAGAAGTTTTTCCCTAAAATTCACCCTGAGCCTCCCCTGGCCCAGCCTGAGGCCGTTCCCTCTCCTCCTGTCCCTGTTCCCTGGGAGCAGAGCCCGACCCCCCCCGGCTGCCCCCTCCTGTCAGGGAGTTGTGCAGAGCCACAAGGTCCCCCCTGAGCCTCCTTTTCTCCAGGCTGAGCCCCTTTCCCAGCTCCCTCAGCTGCTCCTGGGGCTCCAGCCCCTTCCCCAGCTCCAGTTTCCTTCTTTCTGTTATTCTTCCCAGGTTTTTAAGATTTACAAGACCTGAGAAGTTTAAAACTCCTTTGAGGTCATTTTTGAATCTCCAGAATGAACAGACCCGTTACGGCAGGACAATATTTGAGTGCTGGAAGAACAGAGCTTTACATTCATTACATTCACCCTGACCAGTTTTGGTGTATTTAACCCCTTAAAGCAGCGACTCAGGGCCACCCATTTTAAACTACAGCGGCCCTGCCAGCTCCGAGCTGCAGCCCTGCTAATTAAACACAGAAAAACAGGAGGGAGGGCCCCAAGATGGACTAATGAGCTCAGCAGCAGCATCCCACTGGCATGTCAATACTTTCCCTGGACTTTCCCAAATATTTCTGCAGAGTTTCACTGGACAGTAAAGCAGAGAGGGGCTCCTTCCCAGGAATAAAGTGCTGTGCAAAAAGGAACTTTCTAATGAGGTGGGAGGACGCAAACAGGACACTGAATCCAAACAAAAATCAGACTGCATTAAGGCACACATTTTAAGAGTCAGGGCAAGCAACCAGTGCAGCAAACTACCAAGAGGAATGACTAGAAGACTTCAAGACATGATTTCCTTCTTTTTTCCCCTCAGGTAGAGTTGCAGACTCTCATACAAATGTCCAGCCAGGCTCAACACAGCGATAACTCACAGATGAAGTCATATAAGAAGAGATAATAAATTTTCTACATCCTTCTGGCCTCAATAGTCACTAACCTAAATTAAAAATATATTTGATGCTGTGCTGCAGGTCTGGAAAATACAGAGTCTTTGTTACACTGACTGCGAGCACAGGGAAGTGACACACTGCTTCTTAAGTGCCCTTTCAACTGAATACAGGAATACAACTTGGTGTGGGAGGCAAACTGAGAACACTGCAATGTGCATGATAGGAATAAACAGCAGCTGTCTACACGCACACAAAAGCCCACTACCAAATTACAGCCCAGGATCCCAGGCTGCCCTCTCTCCCTGCTGTGATTTGCTCCCTGCGCGTGGCAGCGTGAAATGAGGAGGTACTGGAGGACACGGCGTTGGCAGAACACAAGCAAAACACTTATTTCCCTAGGTATGGATGAGAAATTGCATTATTGATACAGCAGCAATGGCACAGAAGGCATTGTCATAATAAGGGGCGATTTTAGGACATGTGCAACCCCTTCGAAACCTCTCTGTGGCCAGACTTCGCTGCTTTACTGCAACTCGAGGGGCTGCAGTTGGCTACACCTTTTCTGAGCACTTCAGAAAGTATTCTCTGTTTGTTTTGTGTAGACTTCAGTTGGCCCCCCCAGTGGGATTTTAATTAGCAGTGCTAAATCTCTCTGCTTGTCAGGCAGCTGCTCACTCAGCCAGCCAAGCAGGCCAAAGGCAGAGGGGCTGAGCACCTCTAAAAATGCTCTCCTCGGCTGCCTGGGTTGCACCAGGGCTGCTCCAGCCAAAAAGTCCCGAGCCTCAAAGCCCAGCCCGCTCTCTGTGACGTAAGGCTGGGAAACGCAGCTCTTCCCAGTTCCTGACTTGCCTCAAGCAGATGGCTGTGCTATGAAAAGAGCAGAACAAACGGGTTTGTTTTCTTAGCAGAGTTTTCTTTAACCCACATTCATGAGCACAAAAGCCAGGAAAGGGCATCCAGCACTCCCGAAGGCCGGACCCCTGCTCCACCAGTGATCAGCCGTGGTGCTCCTCACCGCTGTCTGTCGGTTCCACACTCAGAAGCAGAATACTCTTACTCGGACTTGTCTCCTGGAGCAGTTTTGGGACAAGGTCCAAGGATTCTTGTGGCAACATTCTGTATTCACAAAGGTGCAATTCAGAGGATCTGCATCTTGATTTATACCTACGATGTGACAGGCTCAGAAACCCACAGCTCGTGTCCCCAAGTGACTGAGGGACAGAATAAGAAGTCCCAGTTTTAAACCTGAAAAATACACTCATAAAGGGAAATCTGTGTTTAAAACTTCCCCACAATCCTGTTCATAGAGTGTTCAAGATTGGAATTAACTCCATTGTAAACTAAAGCTGACCCAGGCCTCCTAGCCATGATCAGTCCTGGAGAACACGTGAAATTATTTTCTGCTTTTCAGTAAAGACCTTTGCCAAAACCCAGGTGTTCCACGTTTCCTGGGGATGCAAATCAGCAGTTTCACAGCTCCCTTAACATTTCAAGTGCAAAACCAAAGGCTTGGATCCAAGGAAAGATATATATATATATATATTTCATTATTTTATTTTTACCACCAGATTAAAACTTTACAGATTATTATCCGTAAACATGTTTGCTATAATAAGCAGGAGTATAATTAAATCGAGTCTTTGGATAAATCTTGCAAGACAAAAAGAAAAATCTCAATTATTAAGATTCTGAGATGCAGCTTAGATTTGTGCAGTCTTTTGCAGCAGCACACATTTTAATTTTAAGAAATACCTTACCTACCTGCATTCATGTGTCATGGATATTTTGCTTACACATTTTTCAGTCTGCCGCAAATTAGCAAAATATTCCTACACAGAGGACCCATACAGAGCCAAACCAGACAGAAACCTCAGTGAAAGTGTGGGAAAAGTTTGACTTGCATTTTCTCCAGTCAAAAAATATTAACATCGAAGAATAAAAATGAGAATTACGTGCACTTATGCAAAAGTTTCCCTGTGATTTCAGTAATTCAGCACCAGAAAGGCAAAGGGCCAAGTAATCAACATTTCTGCTGCCTGCCACTATTCCCAGAAGCAACATCACACAGTGCTACCAGTTGCTACTTGATTAAGTTATTTTAGAGATTACCTGCTGGTACAGGATCTGCCCATTATTCACAAGATATTTCAGGTAACATATGATGAATATTTCAGTGCTTTTTTTGTATGTCAGAAGTTTCTTGGGAAGTTCTCTTGACAAATTTTATATATTTGGTAGCATGCTGTGTCTGTGCTAAGTGCACCTTAAGAAAAAGCTTAGAAATAAACCTACTTTTAAAAAAACAAAAAAGAACAAATCAAAACAAACCAACAAACATAACCAAACCAAACAAAAAAAAAAAAAA
>VZTI01005477.1:854798-869913 GCA_013397865.1 Struthidea cinerea
CCACGCCAAAGAAACCAAACCCAAACCAATCACAGAATTAATCCCAAAAAATCTTTTCAAAATTGTTTTCAGTGACAAGGAAACTGTTTGCTGTACTTGAGGAGCCCTAATCTCTGTAGGTCAGATGGGATGTTTTAACAGTTTGAAATGAGCTCCTCAAACGGGAGGAACTCTAAAACCATTGGCTGCAAATAGGGGAAAACACAGAAGGGAGCAATCCAGCAGAAAAAGGCATATCCCAAGCTAGAAAAACCTGTGTAATTCTGTTTTTTTCTGTTATCAGTATTGTATTAACTCAATGAATGTGTGTTGAAACAGCAGAAAACGAGATGGGCCACAGTGGTGAAGGGCAGCTACATTTGGACATAGCACTGGTGCCAATTTTAGAGCCTAATTTTTAGCTTGCTCTGAGTGGCAGCCTCACAGACCCAGGTTCTGCACGTGCTGGCTGCTCTCTCTCTCTGCTCTCCTCACTCAGGAGGTGAGGAACCCCTGCACAGGAAGAATCAGTCAGACCCAGGAGTTCACAGCATTATTACATTTTCAATTTCTGCCCAAGTGCAAGTGTGTGATCCCATACCCTTTGGATTCCAAAAAGCCATTGAGTTAAATCAAACCCCGAGAAAGCAGATTAAATATAAATAACAAAGTATTTTAACAGAGCTCTGAAGGAGGCCAGAAGGGTCTTGAAATATGTTGTTTTCAGTTGTTCCACCTGTCACTCAAAGCCCTGAGGAGAAAAGCAAAGCTCACACGAGGATGGTGCTGCAGGTACTGAGACATCAGCACCGCAACTGCTCAGCTCTGCTTACAAAAGCTGGCAGGAGGGAAGACAGAAGCACCTTTTAACTGTGAAATGCCACAGAAAGATGGAAACCACTTCCACAAATCCCTGTCTCTGGTTAGCAGCAGCCCTGGTGACTGTCACATCACAATTCTTGGTGGATTCACTCTGTACGTGACAGATTTAGCGAATTTTGGTGCAGTAAAATCGTCTTATCCCCATAACAAACTTAGGACCTCGTTTTATTTCATTTATCTTTTTTTTTTTAATTTTCAGGCAGCTGTTGCAGTTTGCCAGCAGATAATTTTCTGTGCTGCCCAGCAGATCAGAACGTGGGGCACTGCTCCGTCCCTGCAGCAAGGGCTGCTCTGCTTTAAGGGGTGGGATCTGCTGCTCCAGCCGGGAGCAACCCGAACAAAGGGACAAACCTGCACAGGGTCTCTGAGCCACTCTGACCCCACTGGAGAACGGCCAAGGAGCATCTCTGCAGGCTCCCTGGGCTGCTCTGAAGCACATCTACACTTTCAGACCTATCCTCTTCATTGGTGAGCCACCACCCCTCGTGAGAAGCTCTTCTGAGCAGGAAGGACCCTCCTCACACCCTCGCTGCATCCACTCGGGATCTCCTGTGAGCTCTGCAGAACCAGCTGCATTTTCTCACTGAAACTCTGATGAGAATTGCATCTGAACTTGTAATCCGTGAAGATAAAGTAGATGGGAAAAATAAAGAAAGGGAAAAATTTGGCAGAACAGAGACTGCAAAAAACAGGAGGTGCTCAGCACATTTTAGTACGTTCTGTGCGTGCCATGTGCAACCTAAAAGCTCTGCGGGGCTCCAAATTTTGTCCACTAGGGTTGATCCCTGAGCAATCCTGTGACTGGGCACATATTAAAGAAACATAGGCACAAAATAATTCTTGACAGAATTTTTCTGAGAGAGATTTCAGGAGGTTGTGGGTTTGGGGGATAATGTTTGTGGGCTTAATTTTCAGCAATTCCATTGCCAGGAAGTCTTACACATCAGATAGTGAACAATGTGTTGTATTCTATAACAAACATTTCCAAACATTTTTTAATTTTAGAGCAGACACTACCCAACTTTGATAAAGGAAGCAGCAGAAATGGGAGATATCCAGTCAGAAGCTCTTTCAGGACCAGATTTGAAAGGAGTTGAGGAAAGTTAAACAGAGTCTCAGCAGATGCTAAGAAGGAGAATTCTGCATGGATGGGAGAACACACAGGAACGGGAATCCAATACACCTCAGTGCTAACACCTCTTTCCTGGGAGTTTAGGACCAGCAAACCCACAGCAATGCAGCAGATAAAAAGTTGCAGAAAAAGCAGATAAAACTTAAAACTGCATGAAGGGACTTGGGTGGACAGGAAGAATCTACACATCTGCCACCACGATCAGCCTGCTCAAGATGTCTCCTGTAGTGACTGCTGAAAACAGTGGGAAAATGTACAAACAGACAGAACACCTGCTAATTCCTCCTTTTGCCTCACCTCTCGTGGCTGGGTAGGCAGCCATGCACACAAACCACAGCCCTGACACTCTGCACCACTTCCTCCCTCACTGCTGTGCATTTCCTTGGATCTCCATCCAGCTGCTGCCCTTTCCCTTTCCCACCCCCACTCCCTGCACCCCTCAGCCCCCTCAGATCTGTCCCTGTCACCTCTGAGGTCCCCTGACCTGCAGGGTCAGTGCTGCACTCACCCCCTGCCCCTGCTGCAGCCTCTTGCCTGGGTGCTGATTCCCTGCAGGGACAACTGACCCCCTTAGAATCCAGGATCTCAAAAGGCAAAAGGAAAACCAAACCCACTCCATCCCTAGACAAGCTCCTGCTGGGTGGGGTCTGGCAGGAGACCTGCTGCTCGTACAACACATTTCTGAGCAAGCGCAGCCTCAAACAAGGGTCCTTCCCCGCTCCCAGGACACGTTTCCCTGGTGAGGCGCAGGAGGAGCAGTGCTGGCACCACAGCCCTGCTTACAGGGTGTAGGATATTAAGCAGGAAAAGCTGAGAAATTTACGAGGTTTAAACCTGAGAAAGGTTGAAGTGCTACTGGTTGGTTCTGGGTGCTTGGTAGGCATGACAACTTCTTTTGTGATTAATTCTAACAATAAACTTAGTTTTAGGATCCTCTGACATAAAAGTCTTGGCTGCTACAATATTAAATAGGAGATAAATCCAGGGAAATGTATTTGTTACTAAATCTTTTATTTTTTTTTTAAATCATCTTTATAATACTGCCAGATGAAGATCTCAATTTGGAAAGTACTGACGCATCTGGAAATTTTATCATTTTTGTCAGGACATAGCAAAAAAAATTTATGGTTCCTGGAACCATTTTTTGATAACCATGTACTATATTTTCAGACTGAAATTCTCCAGGTAGAACACATTAAGGCTGAAATTTTACAGCTGCTTCACAATGTGAGCAAAATTCCAAAAGGGAATTAGCCACAGCTGTCACAACTCGGGACCCTGCTCGTCAAGGACAACTCTTGTGTGCTTGTGCCCAGTGCTCTCAGGTATTGTAATTGAGCAACTCCAAGCTGACCACACAGCTTTGTACCTCCCCAGAGACTCACCAGCCACAGAGAAACTGCAGCTGCAATGAATTCAAGGCGAATTCTATCACAAGCAGCAGTGAGAGGGAACTTCAGTCGCAAAATAGACAAGAGATCCCTCTAGGTACGGTGCAGCACTGACGCAAGTGTGGGCAAGGACCTTGCTCATCAGCTGGGAAATGCAAAGCCGTTTATTGCGCAGTCAGAATTCCCTAAATCCCAGCACCCAACAGGATATCACATCCTATAAACAGGACAGATGTTCCCCACAGTGTCCCCCAGTCACCTGGGGCATTGCACAGATTTCACCTATGATGGTAACAGGCAAACAATGCCCTATAAGGCCACAAACTGCAATGAACACTTCTCACAGGCCCAGGCTGT
Source organism: Struthidea cinerea (assembly GCA_013397865.1). Classification (NCBI taxonomy): domain Eukaryota; kingdom Metazoa; phylum Chordata; class Aves; order Passeriformes; family Corcoracidae; genus Struthidea; species Struthidea cinerea. The sequence goes on from VZTI01005477.1 coordinate 858,540, forward strand.
CCATAAACACACAATCCTCTCTCAGTCCATCCCCGGTGACCTGGATGCACTCCCAGGGTCACCTCCGGGCCCAGGACAGAGCCCCTCTCTCTGATCCTCAGGGCCTGTCTCTCTTCCAGCACACAGTGCACCCCAACAGTACGGCCTTGCCTGTCCTCACCTTTCTACCAGAGATTTTTCCTAGGTCCATCATCTTTAGGACCCCCAAGCACAGCTGTGCCTTCCCTCCCTTGGCATGCCAACTTCTGGAAATCAATTTTCAGATTTAAAAATGGGGCAAAACACCCCACACTGAGCACAAGAGAGAAGCAAAGGTTGCCCCCTGGGAGCACTGTGCACAAAGAGCAAACAGACACAGACCTGCATCGCTGGAGGCACAGCTAAAACTCAGGGGTTTAAGGCAGAGTCTGGAGGCACGAGCCACTTGGAGCAAAATACCTGAGAGCTTTGACATTCTCAAGCTGAAGAGAGTGGGCATTCCTAATTGTAGGTGCCCCTGTACCTCTGCTCTCTAAATTGAGCATCCAGCTTGATGAAATCCCATGGAAATGGGGGAAGGGATGGTCCCTGACTCCCACCCTGACACGAGAAGCAAACGGCAGAGGCGATAATTGGGTGTAGATGTTTTCAAGCACATCAGTGAGGCTTCCCAGAGGATGTTGCAGACCAAGGTGACAGGCCAGCACTTCGTACAGTGGTTTAAGTCTTTATGGAATCACAGTGCCAGCACCTCCCTTCCCAGTGCCTTCCCAGTGCCTTCCCAGTGCCTTCCCAGTCTGCTGAACAGCACTAAAAAATGTAAAAACCCTACATACTTTAACAAAAGAGATGGTTACAACAAGCCCTCAGTCCTACAACATTTTAGATGGTAATGATACACATCTATCTAAATTGCTATTTGCTGCTCCACAGAGATAATAGGCCAGAGAGAGAATTGGATAAAAAAGAGAAATACATGTATAATTAATAGCTCAAAGCAATTTCTTGTTCAGAGATGGCCAGTGCAGAGGAAGGTTTATTAGGAGAAATTACTGAGGCAGAAACACCATGATGATTGAGGAAATTTTTGGTTTGCATCCCCTACTTTAGAGATAACAAGAAATGAAATAGGTAAGGAAAGGTTTCTCACACACATTTCCTTATTCCCTCATCTATATCTCTTGTGTAAAAACAAGCAATGCTATTCAAACTCAGCATTTGCATTTCTTAATGCATCAAGAGATCAGTTGGTTTATTATGACAAAGCAGTTAACCAGATTTTAAGGAAAATTAAGTTTCTTTGTTTAGACTGCAACAAGAGGTAACTGTAGTGGCATCAGCTGCCACTACACAACAACACACAAGGATAATAAATTCCTTTTTTTCCTCAAAGATTAAATCATTTTCTGAGATAGTAAGCAGTAAGAAGAACTGTTAAGCTGTTCAATGTAAAGGACTGGAAAGGAAAAGAAGGTCACTTTACTCCTTTGATTTAAAAAAAAGCATAAAAACAAACAAAAGAGTGCAACACCTCAACAATCTAACCAACCAAATTAAAAAAAACCAAACCCAAAAAGCCAAGCAACAGTAAGGGGTTTGTGCTAATTATCCTATGATAATCAAAGTGTTGTAAGATGACCCAAAATCTGCAGGAGCAAGGCTCTCCACCTTGTTTTGGATAGTCTCAAGAGCTCTCAGATCTAAAGAATCGACTTTATTTCATTTTATTAATATAACTCAGCTCTTTAAATGTCTTTAACAAGATGAGAATTCACCAAAACACCTTTCTGTAGTCACAGATTAATTTTAATCTCTTCCAAACTCCACAAGCAAGTTTATAACCATCACTTACCGCTTTAGAATTCATTCATTTTGTCACTCACATGCAGGCAATAAATACTGAACTTCCAGAACATCTTCCTAATAGAGCTGAAAAGAAAAAGGCAAAGTCCTCTTGCTGTGGAAGGGACACAATAGTTTGTCCATAAATAAATGGCCCCACCCAACTCAGGGGCCAAGAGCTCTGGAACATTTTGGTTTTTACACTCGGTGTGTGTTTTATTCACGGTGCTGAACTGTTTCACAGCTCTACACTGGTTCCTGGCCAAGCACAGGTGTCTGGGCTAGAACAACTTCAGAGATGTAAAGAAAAAACATCTCCAGGGGGATCCCAGGGATGTCCAACACCACCAACCAGGATCATCCATCATGGGCAGGAGGCAGATGGCTCAGACCTCTTGAGCTGGTTGAGAGCTGGTTTTGACCCTTGAACTGGGAATTGAGGTAACCCCTCCACGGACAATCCCAGCAGGGCTTTCTCCAGCACCCCTGAATTCCAGGACAGTTCCCATCGCCGGCCACCCCGACCCAGAACTGCAGCTCCTTGCAGCTGAGAAACTGAATACCCACGTGTTCCTTATTTTCTGGCTAGTCCCTACATCACGTCTGGCCAACAGAACCCTGAATGATGGTGCTGCAGCAGGAAGATGCTCCTTTCCTGATGAAGCAAATGGCAAATTGGTAAAATCCTGTGGCACCAGAGCAGTCTGAGCCAGCACCACTCACTGCCAAGCACAAACCCCAGCTCCTGAACTTCAGACCTGCTGCTTGAGGCACAGAGACATTTCAGTGAGTAGGAGGAGGGTGACTGATGTAAGCACATCCCTCTGTGCCCTCAGGAATTCACTGGCTCACGGTTTATTGCTGGGTACTTGGGCTGGTTGAAACTTTGCTAAGAGAACGTCTTTGAGAACAGGTCAGACCCAGTGACCCCCTGCAGTGTTTGGAGCAGAGCTGGACTCTTTGCAGACAGGTAAGAGTGATGTCAGAGGGTCACAGAACCTGACACCAAGGGGTGGTCCGAGCCCAAGAACAGGATTAGCCCTGCAGAGGTGCAGACAGTCGGGGGTCAGGAACAACTCATAACACAGCACAAGGGTGGCCGTGGCTTCCTTCTGTCAGCAAATAAAACATACAGAAATGCTTGTCTGTCCAAGCATTCAGTGTGTAAAATCCCAGTTATTCACTGAACAGTAGATTTTGACCTTACATGCAGAATAAGTTGTGTTCATACATTTTTAATGCAGAACAGTCCTTGCACTCTTTCTGTGTCCCACAGAGTGCTGGGGGCACTCTGCTCTAGTCCTGGTAAAGGTCAATTAGTTAAAATTAGTCACAGTCACAGACCACAGTCACAGACCTTTCTGAGTTGGAAGGGACCCACAAGGATCATCGAGTCCAGTGCTGAAGTAAATGGCCCACACAGGGCTTGAACCCACGGCCTTGGTGTTATTAACACCATGCTCTAATTTAACTTTTCCTGGTTTTTTCTTTTATGTCTGTCTTTGGGGGTTTTTTCTGCTGTTTGTCTGTGGTTTTGGGTTTGTGGGTTTTTTTAAGGAATGGGTAAAATTTATTCTTGGTATGAGTTCCCATGGAAGGAGATAGTGAACCTTTTTGTGCAGGTGGGCAAGGACAGAGGGATTACATGGTCTGGATTTCACTCTCACACATCACACAGAGGGGGTTATCAGCAGGGATCCTTTACCACAAAGCACAGGCTTCACAGACCCAGCAAAACTTCTCTTGCCTTCACTGACTTCTGCCAGCTGCTCTTTCTCAGACACCAGACAAGTGCAGACACAGCACAGAAACAGGGCAGAAGAAAACATCAAAGAACAAGAACATTTCTACAGCTTAGCTGAGAGCCACCCATATGTACTTTTTACATTCCTGGCAGGATCCTTTTTCTCAGAGAGCAAACACTTCCACATCCTCTTCCCAGTGTCTCCAGACGTCACCTTCCTCCCCGTGGTTCTCAGCTCTCCACCACCCTCACAACTGCAGCTGAACTCCAGCAGCAAATGAACGATTCAGCTGTGTTTCCGCCACTGCTCAGAGCACAGCACGAGACAGACGAGACTTTTCCAGTCCTGAACAAAGATTCCCCTCACAAAGAACTGTAAATACACCACTGCTGCTCCAAAGACAGTCGAAGTTTCTAAACAGCACAGTTACCTCCCTCATTAACCAAAGGTTTAACTAAGGAGAGCAGCACCTGTGCACACTGTGCACATAACGTCCTTCAAGATCTAAGAACAAAACAGGGCTGATGTTAATGGGGGTTAATTTCAGCCAAAGATTTCTTTTGTGTGGGTGCACACCTTTGCCTTGACGTTATTCTGAATTATGGTTTGATCCCGGGTCTGCAGGTATCAGATGTGGGGTCAGAAGAGAACAAAAAAATGCTGCTTCCTTCTGTCCTGTCCCAGTGTTCTTCAGTGTGAGCTGCACTATATATTCCCTCTAGTGCACCTGCAGTACTGCCCATCACCAGGGCAGACCAGGCTTTTCAAACCCTGCATAGAGCTCATAATGAGACCTCCCTGTGGTTCCAGCCTGCCCTGTAGAGAGACATCAGCCAAAATTCTGCCTCTTTTCATAAAGAGCCAGTCTTTCGTGACACCTTGTATTTTTAACATTTCCCAAGTCCTGAATGCATAGAAGTGTGTGTGAAAGTCTCTGGAGGAAAGCAAAACCAACAGTTCAGGCACTTGAAAGCATTCACCAATTTGGAAACTGAATCCTCCTAAAAAGAACTCAGCATGGAAATACCCAAATCCTTAGCTGAAAGTTGCTCCTGACATCATCTCACCCATCCCTAACTCTCACAAAACTCTGGCATTAGTGGCACAGCACTTTAAACAATCATGTACATCCCTGTGTGTGCCTGCCTCAGCTCTGGAGCATCCGTCCCTTCTTTGCTGAAGCTGTGGAGTGCATCAGCTGAGCACGGAAACACCTCTGGACTCTGCCCACAGCCTGGATGTGCTGCTGCATTTCCAGGCACAAGGTAGTTCTAGAGCTAAATCTGGATTCCTTAAACACAAACCAACACCGTGCTTTTGAACTGTCAACTGATTCAAATGCAGCTGCTGAAAATTTAATGTTGTAGGCAAGCTGTATCACAAAGTGGCTGGAGACCACTGGTCCTGAATTATTTGAAGCAGACAGAGTGAATAATAGAAGAGGTTTCATGTGGTTACACCGGTTCAGCAGAGATCAAATGCCTGTAAATGCAGCCCAATTTGCTCAAAGGCTGTTTCCCACCTGCCTCTGCTGGTGGAGACTGACCAACAGAGAGAACTCCTCCCTGCAGAAATCGCTCCAGCAGATACTCAGTTTTAGCTTAAACCTCTTCAGTTCTGACTGGGAAAAATGAAACAGCACCACTGAGTACTTTAGATGGAATAGTAGTTTAAAGAAAAAAAAAAAAAAAACAAGGAAACAAAATCTCCCACAAACCTCACATATCCCACTCCAGCGTGGGGGCCTGAACTTACAAGTGACAGCCAGGTTTGGTGCTTCTCCATCCCCCAGGAGCAGCTGGAGGTTCCAAGGCAGCCCCTCCTGCAGCTCTGCACCAGGCCTGGCAGCTGGCAGACCTGGCACGGGCACAGCCAAACCCCCTTTGCTGTGGGCAAGCCTTCAACCTCAACAGACTTAACAGCAAAGGTACAGAGAACTTCAGAGGCCTGACAAACGTCTGTAGGATTTATGGCACTGGTCCTTCCCATCCATTTACATCCCAGACATCTGTTTAGTTGGAGACTCATGGCTTGATGAATTCGTTTATTATTTTAGATGCATGCAAAAACAGGATAATTGACATTTTACATTGTAACTATTCACCAGTTTGACATTACTATGCATTTTAATTAATGTGAATACCTAAAGCTTGGGATTGAAGAGAGAGATAAGTCATATTAAAGTCTGTAACTGTCATCTCTCAGCTCAGATGCAGACACAGAACGAAACTGGATGTGTCTATCAACGCTGACGTTTCAACAGCGCTGGTTAAAGGGGACGGGGCTGATGCAGGGTTTTTAAAGAGGCTTTCGCTTAATTCAAAAGTGGTGTTCAGCCCTCCTTAGAGGAATCTTAGGTCAAGCACAGCACCAGTGCACGTTAACTGAGCTCTGTTAGACTTGGCTTTAGCCCATGAAGTCAGCCAGCAAGTCCCCCCAGTTCCATTAATCGGTGCTGAAGTCACACACGGGGCAGCTTGGCCAGACACAGCCCTTGTGCACACACCCCCCACGCAGGGGATCTCCTCCCCAGGGCACTGGGCTGAGCTTGAGCTGCCAGACTGAAATCAGAACTAAAACCAGACCAAATGCAGGAATGACACACGGGCAAGGACTTTGCTCATCAGGTGGAGAATGCAAAGCCGTTTATTGCGCAGTCAGAATTCCCTAAATCCCAGCACCCAACAGGATATCACATCCTATAAACAGGAAAGATGTTCCCCACAGTGTCCCCCAATCACCTGGGGCATTGCACAGATTTTACCTATGATGGTAACAGGCAAACAATGCCCTATAAGGCCACAAACTCCAATGAACACTTCTCATAGGCCCAGGCTGTCCATAAACACACAATCCTCTCTCAGTCCATCCCCGGTGACCTGGATGCACTCCCAGGGTCACCTCCGGGCCCAGGACAGAGCCCCTCTCTCTGATCCTCAGGGCCTGTCTCTCTTCCAGCACACAGTGCACCCCAGCACCAAACCCCACCACACTCGCAGCACTCCACCCTGCACCTGCTGGGGCATGCAGGACTTCACCAAAGGAACCCTGCATATCCTCCAACGAAGGATACATTTGAATTTCTCCAAAGGAACACTGGCTGCATGCTTTAGGCACAGGATGTTTACATCTTGTGTTTAAGTTGCCCTGAGTCAGACTTCCTTTGGTAAAAACCAAATATATCCTTCAGGGAACCCTTCAGCTTTCGCTCATTGACAGTGAAGCTCCGCTCTGGATAGTTTTTCTCCCTCAATAACTGTTCCAAGCACAAATCCACCTCCTACTTGCTAAGTCTGGCTCCAATTCATGCTCTGCAACAAAGCAGTCTCTAAAGATAACTTGATAACCATGCCAGTTAAACACCTCAGGAGAAAGATGAGCATGACCTCATCTACAGTTCATTATTTAAAGGGGGAAAATATAATTCTGAAAATATAAATTTTAAATAGCAAAATAAAGGAATTTTTTGTTGTTAAGAGCGTGTTGTGCCATCATTAGGTTTCTCATGGGAATGTAATATACTGGAGGTAAATTATAAACTTATGGAAAGAGAAACATCCAGTGGTGGCTGTACTAACTTTTCCATGGAAACACTATTATATCTAATAAATTCAGATATAAATTAGATGGTTAGCATGTTATTAAAACATATAAATGAGGGAATATAATTAAACACCAAATTTGCACTGAGAGCAACAGGGAGGAAAGGAGATCAGGGTGGTTCCTTTTAGATCAGGAAATCTGTAAATTTGCGGCGAGACTGGAGAACAATTCTGGCCAGTCTGTAGTGTGGTGAGTGGGCTCTGCCTTGCCCAGAGTGCCAGCCTTCCCTTCAGCTTGCTCCCACACCCACCTCACAGCTGCACATCCCCACAGGGCTCCCCTGTGTCAGTGCACTCTTACACCACAAATTTAGGGAACTCACCCCTTAATTAAGCCATTGTGATGCTGGAAAGATAATTATAAAAATAAATCAGTTTCAAACACACCAAAATTTGTCTCCTGAGAAGCACAGGAGTGCAGGCCAGGAGGGATTTATAAAGCAGGAGCAGCATCCCAATCCCCCAACCCAATCCCATCCTCCAGCCACGTGGCTGTCCCGCAGCAGCCCTGTCCATCCTCACTCACTCCCGTGGCTTCTCCCTGCAAATCCGTTCCAGCACGAGGGGAGCAGGAGCTGCTGAGCCAGGCTGGGCTTGTGGCAGCAGCAGAGCCTCACTCTGTGCATCCTGCTCTCCTCTAATCACTGTTTCCCCGCGGTAATAAATGAGGTGTGCTTGCGCCATTAAGAAATGCTAATCAGGGTAAACACGTTCCTGCCCTAGAGGAAGCACATGGAAGGGCCCCAGGAATATTTCCCTACCTTTTCTCTTACAATAAAGATTTATTATCCAGTGACATAATCGCAGTGTTGTAGCTTCAGTAGCCCTGCCTTTTTAGTGTTCTTTACATTCTGCTCTAAATTCCAGGTTTGCTGTCCCTGAGCCCAGGGATTTTTTTTTTTCTTTCCGAGCATTTTCAGACTTGTTATTATCCATTCTGCTCCCAGCTTTGCTCAATAAGAGTGCAAATCACTTGTGGGCAGAAAGGTTGGCGGAGAGCAAGATAAAACATGCTCTCCAAGGCTAGCTGATGATGGCTGGAAGATCCTGTTAATGAGTATCTGACTCTCTGGGCACTGGCTGGGCTTTAAACACGTTTGCTTCCACCTCTTTCTTCCGATGGCTACATCATCACAGTGCCAGTGAATGCAAACTGCAGGGACGGGGCTGCAGAGCACCCTTGCAAGGGACAGCTGGGGATGGGCCAGCAGCTATCAAATCCCGTGGGTTTGTATTTCCCACCTGAAGGGAAGTCTGATAGCAGCCCCATCACATCCCAACACAAAAACCATGCAACCTGAGCAGGAAAATAACTTAAACAGTGACAACAGAAAGCAAATGCTGCTGGTGGAAAACAGGTGAGGTTTTCCTCCCAGTCAAACAAACAATGACAAATAACCCACATTTACAAGCACTTCTTAAATAGTTTGTCAGGCTACCGCCCTGTGCATTTGGAGCAGTGCAAATGGAGTTGTTCCACTAAATTCTTCCAGTCAGCCGGTTCAAATCTGAAACATCTCTTGCAGTCCAGATGGAAACCTCACCACCAAGTGACAGCAAAATCTGGGAGTTAAGAGGTTGTCATTGCTGCTTACACCAAGGCCAGGCACAAGGTTAGCAGTTTGCTCACTTCCCAATTAATTTTTTTATAGCCACGGGCTGTCAGGTGCTCTTTGCTTCTTCCTGAGGGAAGCCACTCCTGTCGTGGCAGCAGCTGTGTTACCCCGAAGCCACGTGTCAGAGGCACAGACACAGCGCAGCTGCCAGGGCTGGAAATCCTCTGCTTTCACCAAAGGCTGAAGGAACAGCTCCTTCCCCAAACCAAGACTCATTTCCCCTTTTCCCCAGCTGTTTCAAGCACACTCATGGGGGGATCTGGGCTCTCCCGGTGTGCATGGCACCAGCTGGGTTGAGAGCCAGAAAACAGAGTGGAGCTGTCTTAGCAAATGCCTCACACTCAGGCCAAATTCAATTTTATTTTTTTTCTTTTACCATTTAAGAAGAATCCAGTTTTGAGCTATATATTTTATTTACTTAAATGCTACACCAGAAGCTTACAATTCCCGTAGACCAAATGAAGCCTCAAATTAGCAACCCTTTCGTTAATATTTACCACTACTGTGGTGGTCTCTCTTCAGGAAACCTGTAGGTAAAACCTTGTTCATTATGAGTGAGGGAAGTTAGGAATCAATTTTTCCCTGGGAGGGTGGGCAGGCCCTGGCACAGGGTGCCCAGAGCAGCTGTGGCTGCCCCTGGATCCCTGGCAGTGTCCAAGGCCAGGTTGGCCATTGGGGCTTGGAGCAGCCTGGGACAGTGGAAGGTGTCCCTGCCCATGGCAGGGGTGGGACAAGGTCAGCAAGGTCCCCTCCCACCCAGATCACTCTACAACTCTTTGATTCTGTGAAATTCAACCCCAAATCACAGTGGAAATTGAACACTGAATTTTCATTTAATGATCTACTGACCTTAGCTGGGACTTACTTTCTGTGCATACCTTGAACAGTAAGTACAGCAGACCACTACCCTCCAACTAAATTTGGCTTCAAACATCCTCTGTGGTCCTGCATGTGTTGAGACAGACCCTGAGAGAGCCCTGAAAAGCACAACCTTGGGAGCTTTCAGCACCACAAAGACAGATATTTGGTTCCCCTCACGCTATTTTTTGCTGCTTTGTTTGCATCACTGTCTAATGCAATAAAGAGTTGGCTAAAGTGGCCATCCTAACGCTATAGATAACTTGTGGAAATGCAACATATTGCCTTCTTTTAAATTGGAATGCTTTTTAAAATTAATTGCGTTCTAATAGTGACACTGTGCACTGAGTAATTGAATGAAAATTGCTATTATCCAGAGCCTGCCATCAGCACATAATTAGTGCACTCCCAGCACCCACTCCAGGCAGGAATCGCCCGTCCCTGCAAGCGCCGGGTCAGGCTGGCAGAGTGGCCTCTGGACGGCAGGGAGGCTCCTCTGTGCCAGCTGCCATTCCTGCACTGGAACAGGCGTTTTCCTGGGGAAACGAGGAGAAAGGCTGGGCTGGAGGCAGCCACGCCTGGAACACTCGCTGGCTCCTGTTGGGGTGCACTGGGTGGTAGTGGAGAGATGGGCCCTGAGGAGCAGAGAGAGGGGCTCTGTCCTGGGCCCGGAGGGGACCCTGGGAGTGCATCCAGGTCGCCGGGGATGGACTGAGAGAGGATTGTGTGTTTATGGACAGCCTGGGCCTGTGAGAAGTGTTCATTGCAGTTTGTGGCCTTATAGGGCATTGTTTGCCTGTTACCATCATAGGTAAAATCTGTGCAATGCCCCAGGTGATTGGGGGACACTGTGGGGAACATCTTTCCTGTTTATAGGATGTGATATCCTGTTGGGTGCTGGGATTTAGGGAATTCTGACTGCGCAATAAACGGCTTTGCATTCTCCATCTGATGAGCAAGGTCCTTGCCCATGTGTCAGTACTGCAGGCTCCCACTCCCGGGATTGCTGCCTGTACCTTCCCTCTTCCAGCCATCCCTGGAGCTCCTCAGCGTGACCAGCACCAGGCTTTGCCTTGAGCTGGTTTCCTTGAGCTCTGGCCCCTCACACCTGTCCCGTGCTATTTTAAGTGTTACTTCTGATTTTGAAATCTCGTTGATCCCAAAGAAGTTGGAAGTCCCAAATGGGGATGAAACCACACCATTTACTCTCAGCGTTTCTGTTTCAACCAAACATGTTAGTTCTAATAGCCTGCAAGCAATTTGCATTGCATCCAGCTCAAAATTATGCAGCTCTGTCTCAGTTCAGGGTAGCACTGGGATATTTCAGCAAAGCTGATATTTGTTGGTACTGATCTGGAAACTATTTTTGAGATGCCTGAACTCCTTGGTCTGCATAAGAGTGTGTGAAGAATTAAAGGAACTTTCTCTCATCCCACCGAAATCTAACAGCATTCTTCAGTCACCTCCCACAGGCTTCACTTTGAAACAGCCAATGTTTTCCACAGAAGCAGAACAGGGTGCTGGAAATCTCCTGTCAGCACGTCCCAGGTTCTGCTGGACCTATTGGAGCCCCGCCAAGATCAAATTATTTGATTAGCATGCTATTATTATTCAATTTATTTGTGTACTTTCAAAGAGCAGTTTGGATGTTACTGCACTTTCTTTCCTGCCTGTACTAGACCAAAATTTTGCCCATCTCTCAAAAAAAAAAAAAAAAAAAAAAAAAAAAAAA
>VZTI01005477.1:870054-961758 GCA_013397865.1 Struthidea cinerea
AAATAATATGAAAGGCCACAAACAGATTCCATCACCTCCAAGCCCAGGAAAACAAAGTGGAGTGATTTTCAGGGGAAGAAAAGCTAATGCATTTTAGAGCACCCAGCACTTCTCTTAATGCCAAAAATACAACACCTCAGATCACTGACCCATTTACCAAGAGTGGTATCAAATTAAATATAAGCACAAAAATGCCCTCACTCCCAAAGCACATTTTTTTCCAGGTTGACACAGCAGATTAAGCACAAATTCACTTACCCCATTGTTCTATCAATACAGCAATTATTACACACAGCAGGAATTTAATCACTCTCCTGATACACTCGGGCTGTGCCCACCACTTGTTGGGCTGAATTCCACCCCAGCTACACACCAGGAACAGGTCCTGGCCCTCCCCTGCGCAGCCTGCTCAGTCAGGCAGCCAAGAGGCAAGCAAGGGTCACAGAAAAGTTGTGATCATTTTATAAAGCCCGGTAAAAGGAAATTTCAGTGTGGACAAACACAGCCCTGCAGGCTGTGTGGCAAATTTTACTCCACCAGCAGACAAAGAAAATATAGAACTGAACCCTTGGTCTAAGAATAAGAGTGTTATTTAGTTCATTTATCAAAAAATCTGTTCAGTAAACATCCACCTGTAAGAGCAACTAAAACATCAGGTAACTAATGAAAATATGCATCTTAAACAGCTAAGTAGTCAGGTGTTCTGATCTCATTTTCAGAGCAGATCTGTTTCCAATCCTTCAGCACCAGAAGAGATCTAGGGAATTCATGTAAGTTTTATGGAGAAAACATCACTGGCCCTTAAAACCATTGCATGTCTTCTGTGTTGAATCATTTGCAGGTATGCCTGTTTTCATTTCCAGGACCCCGAGGTCCCCAAGCAATCAGAAAAGTTTGTGTTTCTAAACGTAGAGTTTCCTATATAGTCAGAAACTAAGAAAAAAAGAAAACCCTCAGAGAAATGGATTATTAACTTCCGGCATGATAAATACTTCATTACATGAAAATAAATTACGAGAGTGACAAAGAGGATTTGTACCTAAAGTATTTACCTACGCTAAATCGTTCCTGTTTATCATCACAAATAAAAGGGGGGAAAGTTCTGTAGAAAACACCTACAGCAACTCAGAAACCCACAGAACTGGGGGTATGGCCCCGAGCTGTCTCCCAGGGAAAAGACCAGAAGCACAAAACTCACCGTAAAGTTTTAAATACAAACACTGGAGCTTTTCCTGGTGTAAATTATTGACTCCGAAGAGCTTCAACAGCTGCAGAGCAGACTCAGTGTAATGAAATTCTGCCAAGTGAGACCCACTGAAATGCTAACCAATAAATATAGATTTATCAAATCACAGCTGAAGAATTACTGGTTTTGACAAAGGGGTATCAGCAGTGATTACGCTGATGCGTGATCCAGAAGCAGACACCTCTGCAAGGACTACATGTCAATACTGCTTTTGTTTTGCAGTCTTGCTGGCTGTTATCTCCCCCCTGTGCCTGCCTCCTGTTTTGGGGTTTGCAAGGGGTCATTTCTGCTCCAGCACAGACCTTGCAAGTCCCTGGTAAAACACAGCTCTGCTTGGCTGTGCTCTAACAACACCACCTCATTTATTTACTTGGAAGCTGCTGCAGTACTCTCTGTTTCTCCTGGAAATAGAACCCTTTTCATTCTTCCTTTTGATCCTGCAGGTAGGATTTGAGCAGTGAAACAGTGGGATGCTAAAAGCCTCCTCAGACCTCGAGGGAGACCCTGCCTGCAAAGCTGGGCTGCAAACCCCAGCTCCTGCTGCAAGAGTTCTGCAGGAGCTTGCTCTGCTTTCCAACGTGGTGTTAATTAAAACACCATATTAAGGCTGCTCCAGAGAGTCAGTTAATTGATTATAGAAATCCTTTCAGAATGAGCTTTAGAGGCTATATTGCATTGCAAAATAATGACTGAAAATTTTAAGGTGCCTATCTGGTAAAAGTATGCATATATATGTATCCATGAATATGAAAACCATCCTAGATGCATTACCATAGCTACTGTTTATGAAATAGGAGCCACTTTAAATGGTAAAATAATGAAAATCCAAGTGCAAATCAAGTCTTGCTCCTCTTTACCCAGTTCTGAAAGGTGCATCGTCAGTGTATCAATCATCACCTATAAACACTTTAAAGTACAGATCCATAATCAGTAATGACTTGTGGAAATTCTGAAGTAGCCCTCCTGAGTGCATCCTCTGTAACTATGCCTTGGGGCCATGGTAATCAGCGTGAGCAGCAGAGAACAGATTTAAGAGCTTTCATCTTGAAGCTGATTTATATTCTCATACTTACGTACAGCTCCTCCCCAGGTCTGCAGCACCCTGTGCTAGAGTGCCACGGGAAAGCATTTCTCCAGAATTCCCACCAGAGGACCCCTCCATCTCCAAGAAAGCCTTCTAAAAATGTATCAAAGAGCAGAGGACACTCTGAGGACACTCTTGACTTATTTTATCCTCCTCGTTTCCCTGAGAGGTTGCCCTGAGACCACACTCACATAATTCTTTCACTACACAAGGGGGAAAAAAACCAACCCTTACTGCGCAATAATTTATAATAAATCACTCATGAACCCATCAACTTAATCTTCATTACAATCTATTGCTACAAAGACTTCTGTAGTCTGACAGAAGACTTACTGAGTATAAAGATTTGCCTGAGGGGCTGAACGCAATCAGAGAGGGACAGAATCAAAACACAACTGGCTTGTTAGTACTGCAATATAAAAAATATGAGGAACTCTTAATAACGGGGAACTCACGGGAAAAGATGGATTTCTCTTACTCACTTTTCCCAGGACAGCAGGACCTTGCCACGTTGAATACATTTTTCACAAGGATACTCCCACTGATTTGGGGGAGACACCTGGTTTGGGCTGTGGAAAGTTTGCATTCCTCAGCACCTGCTGTTTGCAAAGTCCAGGAGAGTTTAGTACAGCTAATCAGGGAGATGGAGAATGATCAATGATCTGAAACTGCAAAATGACCTTTTCCTTATTCCTTCAGTAAAAATACCCCCAAAAAACCCCAAACTGACAACGACAGAGCAATAGACAGGGGGATAATAAAAAATGCTGGTGCTTTTGTGAAGTCTCTCTCTTCCCTTCTGCAAGCTACAATCCCCTGACCAAGCCAGGTCCAAAGAGTGAGGGACAGAAAAGCTGCTCCTGACTGACAGATTACACTCTGTAAAAGCAGTTCAATACTTCTCTCTCCAATACCTGAGCACTCAAATTGCCTTCATTAACCCTGTATTCTCATGTCCTGTCTTTTTAACCTGACAGATACAGTAAAACCCTTGTTTCGTGGCCCACACTCTATTAGCAGCACGCAATGACTGCTTGTATTGGCTGCCCTGGAGTGATCACAGCCCAAGGAACCACAGGCAGGGACGGAGTCACAGCCAGCCCCAGTTTGCACAAGTGCCTGGGAAATGCCTTTTGCTGCTGCAGAGTAACTGGGCCGTGGGTTTCCCCACGTCAGCGAAATGCAGAATGAGCTCACTGCTGATGAGGACCGAGGGCAGGGGCTCAGTGATGTGGCTGTGACCGTGCACAGCCCTGTCTCGTCCATCCCTCGTGCCGTGCTGCCTTCCCAACGCCTCTGGAAAACCCTCTGCCCCTCAAAAGCCCTCTTGCTCACTGCCCTCTGCACTAATTGCCTTCATTAACCCTGCAAAAGGCTGGCCTGGGAAGTGGTGCTGCTGTTGGGGAGGGAGCGTTTGGCGTGAGCTGGGTCACTGCGGGAGAAAACCACAGCAAAGGGTGGGGAAAAGGCACTGCTGGAGCTTCTCTGGGCCAGGCTGAACCCAAACGCAGACATTTGGCCTTGCAAGGGAATTACACACAGTTTGCAACTACTTTTAATTCTCCACAAAGTAGGAGACTGCTCTTTTTGCAGCACAAGGTGGGATGCATCATGAAGAAGGCTGAAAACAAAGAAAAGAGGAGAATGGGAAATAGTGTTTATCAGTAGGAAACAGGGAAAGTAAGAAAACAAAATCCGACTGCCTCGAGAATGAGGCTGCCTGAAGCAGGCTACCTTTATTCTGACTCCTTTTTGTTACTTAAAGATCAGAGTTTATACTGGTTTTTCTATGCTGCTCACTCAGAGGGCCAGAAACTCCACATCAGCTGCAGCTTTGGGGGATAAATGGCCAGCTAAAATACATTTTGCAACATGCTGGAGAGTGAGAAGTAATGGTGATTTCCCTCCTGCTCATTGCCAGACAGGCCCAGGCTCTCCCCTGGTGTTCTCACCCATGCAAGGACAGCAGGGCAGGTGTCAGCCCTGGGCTGTCCCACAGCTCTGATGACAAAGTTGATTTTCCACAAGGCCTTGCAGCTGATCAGTTATTTGCAAGTGAGCACCCTGTCCTTTATAGTCCTGTGCCACAGAGAGAATTTAATCAACTGAAGCATTTTTATTATGCACAAAATAGGCCAATGCATTAACATTCACACAGACACTTGAGTTGGCACAAGTGTATCCAAACAGATTTTTCCTTAGGCTTAGCTCTCCGATTCTGTTTGCCCCACCCATTAAATCCCATTGATTCCTTCTCCCACTCAATCTACCACTTCCTGAATGTTTCTGAGCTGTTCTACAAGGAAATAAAAAAAAACACTGTCGGTTTTCACACACCTGAACTTTCTACAACTTCCTTCTTAACAGTGTTTAACTTCTTGTTCCTCACGTTTTTATTTTTTCAGGTCCTGTGCTGAGTGCCAAGCCTCACCTGTGGCTGCCCAGCTCTGGGGCAGGGCAGGCATCGCGTCCTTCACTGGCATCCATCTCTGCCGGGGTTTTGTTCAGCTCCCCCCTTCCCCCAAACTCGTCATCCTGCCACGGATTGAGCATTTCTTGGAATACATCATCTCGTTGCTATCTGTCAGCCCAGGCTGCCTTCTGCTGAAGACATATGGAGAGGCATTCTTTCTCCTTGAGGGGTGACCAAGCAGACAAGGCTGTCGCAGCAAACGCTCCTCAGTAAAAACGAGAACTGCGGCGCGAGCTCGGGGAGCCCGGCTGCAGGGAATTGCAAAAGCCCAGGCAAAAGCGTTTCTCCCACTGATCCAAACAATGTTTGCTGGGGCTGGTGATTAATATTGCTCCTTAAAACAATTTTTTCATCATCAGTTCCTGCTGATGAAGTTGGCCTGCTGGAGTGGAGGCAGGAGAGCCGCCCCGGGCAGCTGCGTTCCAGGCTGCAGTTGGAACGTGGCTCCTCTGGGTGTGAGACCAAAGATACCCAAAGTTCAAGAATTCTGCTGCTCTGCCAACACACTGATCCAGCCAACTGTTAATCTGCTCCTCAAGATACCATGGTCACATAAGATAACATTCAGAATTCCATTAACCTAGGAGGCTTCAACCACTTTTCCCTTCCACCTCACAAATAAAAGTAAATGAGATCAAGTTTTTCCTCACATATTATTCTCACCACATTCGTCGTGCTTCAGGCCTGTTTCTTGTCTGATTCATTAAAGTGCCTTGATGCACAACGGATTAAGGACTTAAATAAATAGTTCACTTTTCCTCTAAATTGCAAAAGTGATTTCAATTTTTTTAAGCTGTTCGCAGAAAACATTTTAAAAAGATAAACATCCCATTCATTGTCCAAATACAGAACATTTTTTCATCAGCCAACTTTCCCAAAAAACGTCTATAAGGACAAAAAAGCTGTAAAAGAGAAAAAAAAAATAGTTGCATTCTTGCTTTGAAAGACATGGCAAGAGTTCCAGATCCAACGGACACAAGGCTGAGCTACTCAGAGCCAGCCTGGCAGCTCAGCCCCATGTTTTTAATTACCCCACTGCAGGAAAGGGGTTCTGCCAGAGGGAACAATCTTCTGCCAGAGGGAACAATCCCTGCCTGTGTGGACTGAGAACAGCCTCGGGAGAAGAAAGGAGCAGCTCTTGCACGGCGTTCCCTGCAGGCCCAGGTACCAGAATGGATCAGTGTAGACGCTGCAAAGCTTTGGTAGAGAAATTTTCCAGCTTTCTGCAGCATTCTGTGAGAGCTCTGTGGTTCTCATGAAAGCTGTGATAAACACTGTTGGGGTGCACTGTGTGCTGGAAGAGAGACAGGCCCTGAGGATCAGAGAGAGGGGCTCTGTCCTGGGCCCGGAGGTGACCCTGGGAGGGCATCCAGGTCACCGGGGATGGACTGAGAGAGGATTGTGTGTTTATGGACAGCCTGGGCCTGTGAGAAGTGTTCATTGCAGTCTGTGGCCTTATAGGGCATTGTTTGCCTGTTACCATCATAGGTGAAATCTGTGCAATGCCCCAGGTGATTGGGGGACACTGTGGGGAACATCTTTCCTGTTTATAGGATGTGATATCCTGTTGGGTGCTGGGATTTAGGGAATTCTGACTGCGCAATAAACGGCTTTGCCTTTTCCATCTGATGAGCGAGGTCCTTGCCCGTGTGTCATTACTGCAAAACACTGCTACAGGTTTTTGTAAACTGGGTTTTATCTGTGCACCTGGGATCTGTTTTTCAGAGTTGTTATTGTACACAGCAAAATAATATTTTGAAGTAGGTGTTGTGAGCTTTGGCCAATGGGACAGGGGGTGGCTGGTCCAAGATCCAGTAACCTCCTGTCATCTTTGGGAACCAAGTTATATAAATGCAATTATAATTAATTAAATGACTACTTTCTTCCTGAACTTGGATTGTGTTGTTTCTCACCGTTCTCGGTACGTCACAGCGACAGATCAGTCCCATTCCAGCAGGAATCACAGCCCCTGCCTGGCAGAGCCTGCCTTAGAAACAATACAGGAATATTTGCTTAGACACTGCTTATTTCAGTATGAGAGACGCTGGTCAAACATTTCCCTTATGTTATTTTCATGCCCCAGGGCAGTCTCAGATGGGGATTGATGTCATTTTCTTGAAATATTTGCTGTAAAATAAAAGCTGCTTGTTTTTCAGCCAAGGAAATCCAGCCTGGGAAATACAGAGAGGCTGAACTTGGCATTTTCTCCCGTGGGCAGCACATCCTGGCCCTGACTGCGTCTCACAGCTGGGTTTGCCCTGCAGGCCTGCCACAGCTCCAGAGTCATGCATAATTTCTGAAGTGCTCGGAGCCTGAGGCAGAAGCCAATCACTCTGGGCTCCCTGCAGAGCTGAAAAAGAGAAGCCATCATCTCACACAGGTACTTCAAGCCATGGGAACTACTGACCAGGCTCATTTCTGCCACCGTCTTCACAGAGCATTTGGACTCCTGATTTGGGAGACTTATAAAGGTGCTTAAGGTTAGACAAAATTAAATCCCTGAAGCCAGCCCAAATCAAGCACTAGAGGAGTCAACATGAGGCCACTGTGGCCACAGAAGGACCTCTTTGACACTGTTGAAAAAAAAATCTCTGCATAAATCTATAAGAACAATCAGTAGGAATCATTGGATAAAGATCTGATTTCCCCCTTTATAATCCTGACTGAAGGTAAATCCCTTGTTCAGACTTAGCCTCCCTGGCTCCTGCATGGCCCAGCTAATTGCATTATCCCTGATAAGAGCACCTGGCTCCTGGCCCCCCCTGGGCTCAGGGCAGCGCCAGGTCCCACATCCTCGCCCTGGGCACGAGACACCCTCGTGCATCCCAGCACAGGGTCCGCACCAGGTGGGTGCTTTCAGATGACAGGCTCCAGACACAGCCAAGCACTTCAAATTTCAAAAATATAACACCAAAATGCACCCTGTCATGAGTTAGAGGTGCAGTTCAAGCCTCACAATTCCATCTGCATCTGCTCAGCGCTGTTTGCCAACAGAATTCGGTCAATCCTTCCTCGCTGACTCTGGCAGGCACTGCCACTGTCAAAGTACCTCTGTGGTTTGGGCTCTCCTCAGTAGCCAAGTGTAGAATGAGACCAATTCTTCACCACTTTCTCGAAAGATGAGTTTTTTTTTAAAAAGTGACAAATTCTCACCCGCTGGAAAAGGTTGGAATTTTTAAATGCGGTATCAGTGGCTTACACCTGCACGTTGCATTTCAGAGAGACCACTAAAATACCAAAAGAAACATTTCTAAGTGTTAATACTGAGAGACAGAACCCCTGGAATGAAGGGATGGAGGAAACTTTTTTCCCTGATAGCCTGAGTAATGAGCTGTCCATATTGCAGGGAGAAAATGAAACTCCAGGATGGGAAATGCAAAGTAGATTTGTAAGTGCATTAAAGGAATTCAGAGTCCATTTCAGGGGAAGGAACACAAATAACGATTAGGAAGGAAAAAACAGCTCTTGGCTTGAGCACGTGAAACCAAGCAGTGATTCCTCACAGTACATCTTAGGAATGTTTCTGCATTTTCAGCTCAGAAATGTCTTAATCCAGGTGCAGCTGGTACCTTTAGTGACATCTATAGATCTTCCTATTTTATTTTTTAATATCTGAGGTTACCTTTGCCAAACATTTCTAAAGCATTCAGGGCCATTTTCTCCCTCTCTAAATAGCTAGAAAAGCAAACACTTTTGTAATAACCTCCATCACAGTAGGCAGAAAATCCCAAGGAATTTAATTTGACAGAGTCTCGCAGGTGTGAAGGGTCGCTTCCCATGCCACTGTCTAGGTAGAAGAGACAAATCCAACAGAAAAAAGTAGCAGATATTTCCCTTTTCTGCCAGCAAATGGGCAACCCAGGAATGCAGAGATCTCCTGTAGTAGCAGTGTAGAAAAGATCCAGTAACTTGATAAGAAGGAATTAATTAAAGCCGCTATACAGAAAATGGGTAAGGGTATTGTGAGCTGACAGAAACCAATCACTACCTGATAAATCAGCATGAAAAGCCAGAAGGGTTACTCAGCCCAGACGTAACCTGGGAAACAGAGCAGAGTTACCCCAAAGAACAGAAGGGCACTGCTGCAGAACGGGGTTATTGGGGTGCAAGAGGGACAACCATCACCTATCCCAGGGGAACTGCAGAGCAGATTTCAGGGGCAGAGAGAAATGAAAGAAGCAGCCAGACATTCCAGGGACCACCCCAACAGAACAAGGGATCCCAAATCTGAGAAGGTGCAGAGGCAGCACATTAACTGAAATTGCAGTGCTAGGAAGATTTCCTCTGTGATGTTTCTGTAGAATTTACAGTGTTTCTATGGTGGCTTTTTTTTTTTTTTATTAAAAAGGAGGGAAGAAAGGGGCAAAACAGTGATTTGTCCTTAACCTTCCAGAGTCATCAGTGTGTTCTTGGAATACAGTTCTTTCTCTGCATAATGCCAGCAATTCAGAGTGAGGCTATGCTGGGGCCTTGCTCATTTCCCCCTTTCCTCTAATTAGACAATATTTTAAAAGCGCTCACCAGAATTAATGCTGACACAAGGCACTGGCCATGGAGCCTGTCCTGACCATGCACACGCAGCACAGTGGCCCTGTGACCTGCTGCTCACTCTGGCAGGAGATGTGGGCCTTTGCCATGGCTGCGCCCAAAACACGAAGAAGACGTGATTGAGTTCCTCAGGGCCTGGAGCTGATTGCAATTGATGACTTCAGAGAGCTCTGAAAGCTCCAGACACTTCCTTAGAGGTCACAATCCCATTCATCCACTGCAGCACAGCTTTTGTTTAACTTTCCTTGCATGTTTTACATTCCTTGTTTGTCAGCCATAAAAGCTACGTGGGTAACCATAAATTGTAGCTAATATGCCAATTTCCCCAACATCAGGCAGGTTTCATTAAATCCCCAGGTTTTCTTTAAAATGCATAGTGCAAAAGATGATGCTCCACGGTTGGGTTTTTTTAATGCACAACAGACCAAGTACACTGAACTCCATTAACTACTCTACAAGCTGTACAGGAAGATCAGAGTGGCATGTTTATGAGGCATGGCTATTATTAAAGCATAACCATATGCATATTAATTACAATGTTCATTAGAGGGCATTCAAAATATTTGTGCTCCAGCCTGTGAACCCATTATCCCGGGAAAGCGCTCCGCAGTTTTCCAGCCGGCTCTGCCCCGGTGCAGGGTTGCATTTCTGGGCTCCCAAGGGCAGTGCTGCTTTCTCTAATGGATTGGCATTTCCAGGTCGGGTGAGGTCAATCCAGAGCAGCAGAGCTCGGGGCTCTCCCTCTGTTACATAATCCAGGCTGGGCTCCTTGCGGCCCGGCTTTGGGGAAGAGCTGAGCTGCCAGGGAGAAGAAAGCAGGAGGGAAGTTGTTCTCAATAAATGATAAGCCCACGCTCACTAAACGCCTAACACTTCCAAATCAATTAGAGCGGGGCAGAGATGGAATGATACATGATGTCTGCTAACAAAGACTCGCAAAATATTACTTTCAAAGGCTTAATTTCCTGTTTTGATACACTTGGAATAACATTTGCTTCCTCGAGACTGAAACATCTGAGTCCAGGGCAGGAATATTCAATCACATGAATAGTTTTGATAGTATTCATTCAGACTATTTCTGTGAATGCAAACAGATTTCAGAAGTACACTGGGGCTGTGAGAAAGGTGTGTTTGCCTTCTTCCTGATTTCTGGTTTAGATATTCATTGCATTTAAAAGGAGAGTGGAAAGCTCCCAAAGGATTGGATGGAAGACTGAGAACGCCACAGGTCAATTACAGCCTGACACAACATTCCCACATCCAAGCAGCTCTGCCTCTCCAAAGAGCTGCCTTCACTCGCTGTTCTTGCAGAGATTGTGATCACTGCAGAGCTGAGCAGGGGAGGCTTTGTTCTCCTTGAAAGGTGTTTTTCCGACACGTGTCTTCAAGATGATGGTTGGGTTACTTTTCCCTTTTTTTGCTTTGTGGTAAATCCTGAACTTTCACCCAGACACCAGTACCCAAATGAAGCTTCACTGCCAACTGAAGATCAAAAATGTTTTCTCCCTTCAAAAATAAAGTCCTTAAGAAACTGAAAATAATGATTTTCTACTTGTATCTTTGCAGAGAGACAAGGCTTGAGGCTGACAACTCTGTATAAACCACCAGCACCCCCTCAAACAGCCCATTTCCACCCCATTTCCTCACACTTCTCAAAGAAGTGTTAAGTAAGATTTTGACTTTCTGTTCACAGGGATGATAGGCCATGTATCTTCATTCAAATTTATCTCAATTTGTTTCTTAGTCTAAGGAGCAAGTTCTTGAGAATAAATGTTAATTTCAGCCCACTTCCAGGGAAGTCGAGGCATTAGTAACTTAAATTAAGCCAGAAAGATATCCAGACCCACATACAAGCTAGCTGCCAGAAAAAGATACAAGTCTCCTCTTCCCGACACTGAGAATTTATAATTTTCAGCAAAAATCTTTTCAATAATCCCTCTCTTCTAAAAATACTCTATTTTAAATTCTTTTTTACTCTCCCGAGACCCAATCCTGTGCAGACTAAGCCCCATCTCTCTATCGAGTAGCACTGAAGTGTGGGTACCAACTCAACCCAACCTCGCAGAGACTCCCATTTCCCCTTCTCTTTAGAATTCTGCCGGGTAGCTTCAGTTCCCCAAAGCAAACATCTTGGAGATCCATAAAATCACTTCCTAACAAACAAACACATTATCATGGAAATACAGCTTCCTATTGCCTCCATCCAGCGTCTCCCAGGATGCTCCCGACCTCTGCTCCCGCATCTCGTAAGAGGTGTAAATATTCCTCAGGAAACCAGGGGGGTGTTTAAAACCCTTCAACAACTTCCATGAAAATAAGAATAAAACAAGCAAAAGATCAGCTGTCACAGTGGCAGGAGACAGGAGGAGCCAGGCTTTTCATACCAGCCAGGAATCCTCTATCAATGAGAAGCTGGCAGAGGTAACCTCGGCGCTATAAAACAAGTTCCAGGCTGACATTACCCAAATGAATTTTCGGATTTCAGCTGGCTGCAGTACAGTGGCTGCTTCCCCCAGCACGCAAAGGTTAATAACTTCCTCGGTGAGCAGCCTGTATTTCTGCAGAGTGTTAACACGCTGGGAGATGTGGGAGATAAGTGACACGAGCGCTCTGCCTCTTCATCTCGCCATGGAGGATCACAGGGTGTTGGAAACCTTCTTTGGAGATACTGTAAAAGCCTGTAATAGTCACAGCTCACAACAACCAGGCTCTCACACTCCCTCTTCTTGCTTTTCAGCAAGGGAAGCTCGCTGAACTCATCCCACACATCAAAATAAAACCAGGATTGCAAGCTCAGCCTGGACCTGCCCAGCACCAGCCATTGCACCCTGAACAAAGGGATACAGCCCGAGGAATGAAGCACACTGGTGTTTGTCCCTCTTTAGTTGTGCTGCAACCCCTTGCACCTCTTCAGTTGTGTTAACAAACCCTTGACCCTCTTCAGTTGTGCTACAAACCCTTGAACCTCTTTAATTGTGATACACTCCCTTTGTCAAAAACAATCCCTCTATAAAACAGCTCACCTCTTTATTGTGTTAACAAACATGTGTCCCTCTTTAGCTGTGCTAACAAACCCTCGGACCTCTTTAGTTCTGTTAACAAACCTTTGTCCTTCTTTATTGTGTTAACAAACCTTGGACCTCTTTAATTGTGCTGCAAACTCTTGCACCCCTTTAATTGTCTTAACAAACCCTTGTCCTTCTTAACTGTGCTACAAACCCTTGTCCCCCTTAGTTGCTTTAACAAACCTTTGCACCTCTTTAATTGTGTTAACAACTCGAGTCCCTCTCCAGCTGTGCTCACAAACCCAGGGCTGCCCCTGCTTCCCTGCTGACCGACATAAATGACACGTCAATGACACACCTTGGCACAGCACCAAGTCCAAATTAGTGGAACTAAAGAGCCAGGGCCCCTTGGGCACCGGACAGCCCTCGCTGCTCATATCATCTCCTGGCAACAAGGGCGAGCCACTTGTTAAAAAGAAAATTAAAATGCTCACTACAGGTAATTAAAGATCATAGGCTAAGACTAAGAAAATTATGATAAGGTTAAACAGCTGGTATGAGCTACTCAGAATTTGTGTGCAGGGTTAGTAGCTGCGTTTTAAAGTGATGTTCCCACATCTGAAAAGAGAACTGTTCCTGAGATTAAAAGGTACAGCTGGAAAGGCAAGCATAAAATGTTTATACCACATAGTTTTGGTGGGGGAAAAAAAAAGTGGAAATATATTAGATTAAGAAAGCAAATGAACACACAAGGAAAAAAAATTGGTTGTATTTTGCTCTGGACAAATGATATTAAATGGTCTATCTGACACCCAGCACAAAGCAGCATCACTCTGATTCAGGCAGAGGAACTAAGGCAAGATAACGAGCCCAAAGTAGATCTTACATGCAGATAATGAAAAAAACCAGCACTTAATCATAATTCTTCCCTTTCCCCGTCTATCCCCTGCCCCCAGTTTGGACTTAGAGGAGGAAACTGTAATTTTACCACAAGATTTCTGAGGAAAAAAAAAGTTTTCTCTGAAATATATATTTTATATGTAATAAAATGATGTTAGAATAAACACACTGTAGCATCTTAGAAGAGTTATAGCAGTAGAACAGCTGCCAGATTTCAACTGTTTGACCCAGCCAAAGGCTTACATGCTTTCTTGCACACTGCACCCCAGAGATTTCATAAATTTCGGAATTAGTACATTCTTCTCGTGTTTTCCCTGTCTCCCTCGTGCCACCACTGGCATGTGCTCTAGGAAAAAGGAAAAATAGAAAGCTCCCCAGAAAGAAGTCCTAAAGGATGAAAACCCCACAGTTGTAGGGGATACAAGCAGATTCCAGAGAAGTACCATAACAGAGCCTGCAAATGAGGGGGAAAGCTGCTCAGCGCCCAGTTATTTTTGGTCTGAAATTCGGCTATCTGCTTCCCCAGCAGCTGCTGGGTTCAGTCCGCAGCAAACACGGGAGGCCTCGCGGGAGGTGGAAGGAACAGAGTTCATTGTTTGTGCACGTCAGGCTGAGAACTCACTTGCAGGGGAACAGTGATTTCACATGAGAGCACCGAGTGGAGCCCTGGAGATCCGAGTTCCCTTGCTGTCTCTCCCCCAGCCCCTTAGGCACGTCCTTAGGCAAGGCACGACCCTCTCTGGAAATGGCAGCAGCATTTCCCAGCCTCTCCGTCCCAGCTCCGCATTCCTGCGGCACATCCCAAGGACAGGGAGGGCTCCCACTGCCAGCACCTGCCAGGGCCACCTCCTGCTCTCAGCTGGGGCTCCAGCCCAGGGCAGTGCAGAAACACCCCCCTGACACCTCCCGCAGCATCCTCCGTCCCCCAGACGAGCCCTGCAGGCAGCAGTTCGGGCCATCCAGCTCTGGAAATACCCACATTGGTACATATAGAGTTATATTTTCCAATCATGAATCCTCTTGCTGAATTTATCCCTTTTGATAAAATTCCTTAGTACCTGGAGGAACACTCAGGCAGGTCATGATTATGAAGAGCCTCTCTGTCTGCAAGCGAGCAGGGAGCTGAGCTTAACCCTGAAGAATATGAATTACCTTCCCCCTGTAGTGTCCTCATTACTCAGACTCACTAAATATGATTCTCAATAATACAATGAAAATTGGAAAGAGCATAAATAGATTGGATTTCACATGAGGCTGAGCACCAGAAGAGCTGCACTATTAATCTGATCCTACAAAAATGTGAATTTGGACCTGACACCCCATGTCCATCGGTCTAAAGCAGCAGCCATTCATCACTGTAAGAAGTGGCAGCTGAGCTCCAAGTTCAGATACAGGCAGAACTCCATGGAAAAGTGTTTATTCTGTGCTGAAAATGGGGACTGGCACAGAAGAAAAACTATTTAAAGAAATACGCACGCAAGATGTGAAATACATAGACAGATATCAGCATCTTCAGGATCAATGCAGAACATATGAAGTTCAGGAACACAGCCCATGGGTACATTTATCCAGGAAGAGTCTTGCTGCATCAACCACATGCCCAACTCAATGTTTTTAACAAATACACCACCTTAAGAAAAGAAAAACTATGATAAAATATAATACAAACATAATAAATATAATAAAATTAATCCTGACTTCATCTTCCACTAACTAGCCTTGTTTTCTCCTATCCTATGGTCTAAAACTTGGATTGGACTGCATGACTTTATTTACTGCTATTTGAAAAGGCATTGCAAGCCTCTTAACCTGAGTGCAAAAGAGCACTAAAAGTATCTTTCAAACTTCAGGAGGAGATGACTTTGTAAACATGAAATGTCTTGTTCCAAAATTACATTCTGCCACAGAGCTCACATAAATCTAGAGAGAAGTACCATATTTCAAGACTTAAAGGAGGGTATATTTCCATTTTTAAGGACAGCAAATACGTGTTGATATTTTCATATCTCACACACCCAGGCGTGTGTGGATCCTACCACGTCCAGCGTATTTTTCCCATCTAGGGCTGACTTTTCAGTGCTTGCTGCTGAATTGCTCAGCAGCACATTTGAAATCACAAACAAAATAATCATTAAAAAAAAAAAAAAAACAATCCCTCTGTTGGAACTCTACTCAAACACTGTCAGCAAGCTCTGGGGTCACTCAATGCAATGTGTACATACAACTAACGAGCATTATTTGCCTTTTAGAGTAACAGCATTCTAAGAGGATTCCTCAGCTTTCAGTGACACAATAGATTTAATAACGTGTCTATCTATAAGATGTGTTATAAAATTGCACAGATATCACCGCAAATGCACTCCAAAGAAACACAAGAGATGGCAAACAGCTGAAGGGAGCTGTTGCATTATAGATTTCCTTCTGTTGTTATTTTTTTTCTGTTTGAATTATATAAAGTGAAACCAAATATTTTGGCAAATTTTCAACCATTATAAAAACCAAAATAATGTTACCTTCACATTCTAGTTTTGAATGGGAGTGAGTTTTGGAAAGCCTGAAAGGTCTCTATAAAGTAGAATTTCAGGTCTCCACGCAGCTCTGCTGACCCATATCTTTGTTCAAATACACAACATTTAACTGGCACTTTGCTGTGTTTTTATTGCAAAAACTTCAAGCCCTTTTTTGGCAAGTCAACTTATTGAAGGTTGGCAAGATGCAGATCTGAGCCCTGAGGCACCTTTTTGCAGAGGTGTTGTTGTCCGGTTGCTTTTGGTTTGGGTTTAGTTGGGGATTGGCAGGGGTTTTTTGTAAATACCATATAATCACCAGCTTTTAAATATTAGCAATAATTACTTCATTCTCCCTTTAGGACAGTTTAGAAACTATAAATTAAACTGATCTATCCCACAGGAGTCCTAAAGTCTAACAAAAACCTCCTTCAGAAGCCCAAGTTCACAAGAGAGTGACACAGAGATCCTAAGTAGAAGTGAACTTAGAAAAATTCTTTATGAGCCAATTTCTCAATACTAAAGCTAAGAAAGTGGTGTAGAGGAATTTTAAACTCCCAGTATATATTTTAGGTTTAAAATACCCTCTTGAAAGAAGGGCTCAGGGGGAAAAAGAGGGAATTTGTGAGCAAAGAGTGGCTGCAGCTGCTCAAAACTGGAGACTGAGCAGGCTGCCATTTCCCTTCCCTCTTTCTCCTTTGCTCCCAATCCTTGTCACCTGCATGGGTGTCCAAGCACTCAGTGCACCCAATCGCACTGAAATTCAGAAAAAAATCCAAAACGGTGCAGAGAGAATCTGGGATTTTAGTTATTGTCTTTTCAAAGCCCAGGGAAAAAACATTTTGGGGGGGAAACGCTTGGATCAATTCCTATTACCAAACCTGGGACAATTCCTACGGCAGTGTCATGACCAGTTCAGTCAGAAGCTGAGAACTGATTTGGCAACAAAATGTCTTGTAAAGAGCAGACCAGAAAGTTCAGCCATCCCTCTTTGCTCTCACACATTCCACACCTCAGCTCTGCTTCCCAACGCTCCCAGGTTTTACATCTCTGCTTCGCAGAGGGAAAATCACAGATGCAGCAATTTCCTGTTAATGAGAGATTATCGCCATAAATACAGTGCTGAAACAACAGAAAAGCTGCAGTTTTGTCAGCCCGGGCAAGTGAAAGGACTTGATTTCTGTGTTGAGGTTTTTATTGACAGGAAAACCCCACAAGAACCTTTTATTGCAAGGCTTAATACTATTTCAGATGGAATTTATTATGGGATTCTTTATTATTAGTTTTTCTGTAGTTTAAGATGAGACATTGTCGGGAATGTATCACTACCCAGCCTTGATGCCATCTTTACTTTCAATGCTGTGCTGTTTAATGTTTGTTTAATCCTCATTTTAAGTGATCATGTAGGAATGCATCTTTTTATTAACTTTAGATGTACTTTGGATTAGGAAAAAAAGAGGAACTTATTACATTGCGCTCTGGGTATTAGGATAATACTAAGGAAATTTTCAATTTAAATATAATAGTAATTGAAGCTTGTTATTAAAAATTGCTGTGAGGGACAGTTGCACTTGAAGCTGTTTCAGAAATTCCAGGAAAACAAAGCTCTGAATTGCTCTAAATCAACCAGCCATGAGACATAAAAACCTGTGACCAAATCCCCAGTTTGCTCTCCCTCAGCAGAGCATCCCCAGCCCCGCCCTGTTCCATGAGCAATTTGTGCAGCTTATCATGAACAAGAGCCACTAAGTGGATGAAATGCCTCGTTCATTTGTTCTTCATGGTCAGGCAATTTCTTCTGTAAAGAATCTTCACAAAAAAAGAAAAACTAGAATTTTATTTCTGAAGCAAAACCCAGGACAAAACAGTGAAGGGACACACACACGGACAGAAAACCCAATTCAACCAGAAAACCCCCCATGTTTTGAAGAACCACCACATGAAAAGGGCTCCCCAACAATTCTAAGCTTTTTAGGTCATTATTCCAGTGATATGATGGCTATTGCCTACCTCGTTTTAGAAACATACGTGGATGTGTGTGAGAAGGAAATGAGAAAGCAGTTGTTTAAAAGAGGTGCAACAAGGAACTGTGGCACTGACCTACAATCAATTAATATTTTTTTTCCAAATGATTGAAATTTATAAGGCCAGAAATACATGAAAGAAGCTACTAGAAACTAAGACAAAAGGGTAACTTGCAGCAGGTTTGTAATAGAGCAACGTTAGCTAAATTAACAGATTTCGAGTTGGTTTAATACTTGTCACAATACGCAGTCCAAAAGAGCCAAGCCCACAGCCCAGCAGGTTACCTCACATTGCTGCAAAAGAAAGGAAAAGGGGGAAAAATTAAAATAAAAAAATCACAGCCACATAGTTATGCCTTTCTGAGGCATTTCTCTTTCAAAGCAAACTTTGCAATCAGTGATTAATCAGCTGCAAGGCAGAGAACTCTCCTAAGTAAAGCGCTGCCTAAGATGAGCCAGTGTGGGGGTCAACACTTGCTGGGGTGATGAAAAACTGGCACATGGGGGTCTGAAAGCATGCCTGAATATTTGCGATCTCCTGCCAGGCTGCACTTACCCCACCGAAACCGTAACTTCCATGGAAGTGTGCCCTGAGGAACACAGGGATTCCTGCTTCCCTTCACTGCATCTGCCTGCTCCAGACATCCCGGGCTTACCAGTCAGGCACAGAATCCCCCCGGGGAAGGGCAATGCCAAGCTCCCACAGCACATCCCAGAGCTCCAGCTTCACTTTTCCCCCCACTGCACCAAGGTGCAAGCTCTGTTTTCCACACAGGACACACAGGGCTCACACAGGGTGTTGCTTCCTGATCCGGGGGGAAAATGCCGCCACCCCTGTGTGCACGGTGATGAACGTGGCTGTCACGTTGTCTGTCAAATCCCAGCAATTTCCCAGCCCTGACAGGAGACAGAGATGCCTCGCAGGCTTTGCCAAATGGCCCTGACACTGACAACTCCTACAAGCACTAATTCGATATTAAACTTTCAGCTGGTTCCATACCACAGGAAAGGTCGTATTTCAAAAACCATGCTGTTCTAAATGAGAATGAAGCTGGGGATGCTGAGGATTCCCCTCTGCCCAGCCGCCACCCTGCAGACAACAACAGCAGTGGCAAAAGGACGTGCTCTTGGGGATCAGCCCCTGGAGTAACAAGCCTCAGAGCTGGAGCCTTTCACAAAAGTGAGTTTGAGGCAGGAGGGATAATTTGAGACACCTTGGTGTCACAGCCCCAGCACATCACCCTTCCCATCGGGGAGGAAAGGAATTAAACACTTGTTAAGCACAGAGAGGTCAAATAAAAATGTGGATTTTCAAGTTGCCGTCATCCCTGACCTTTGCTGCTCATACGAGGCTCCAGGAAAGAACATTTTCCATACAATATTGATAAGGCAGGCCTTACAAAAGCTGGGAAAAACTCAGTCATATAAGGCCAATTATTAAGGACAAATCCAGTGAGGAGAGGGGAGGTTTTTCTGAGAACTGCAGCAGGTCTGGGGTGCTCTTGTGCATTCTGCAATACAGTGGCCAGCTGCAGCTCAGCTACTCCCACATCCCCGCACTGAAAGGAAAAGCAGAGCACAGTTCAAAATGGCAATGTTGCTAATGGGCAAATACAGCACATAAAACCCACAGACCCTCGGAATGCCAGAGGGGTACAGCAAAAACACTCAAAAAAGCACCTTTTTCCCTGTGCCAGGGAAGTCACTCACACTGTCCAGTAGTCCCGCCTGGAAACTTCTGCAGGAGAGCCTTGACTGCCATTATCCGTGTCAGCATGCCAGGGAAAGAACTTGCTATTTTCCACCACTTTTGGAGATTAGCCTTTTTTTCTTAGAGTGTTCCACTAATTGTTTTTTTCCTCACTTGCATCAGCAGGAGACCCAATTATAGCTCCGGCTTCAATTTGCAATAACCTCCTTTTTAAATAGCGTGAGTCACCTTTTCACCTTTTATTACAGAGATAGCACCAAGGTCTGATAGAGAAATAGTGCAAATCCTAAACTCGATTTTTCAGAAATGGGATTTTATAATTGTTGGTCACTTTCCTTGATTTAATTTAAATCACATTTACATCCTAATAGTACTGAGAAGAAATTATTTCACAGACATAGCTTCCCATATGTGGCTCTAGTTTTCTAACACTGTATAAACTACCTCCTATTTTTACTGATTAAAACATTTCTTTCCCCCTCTCCAGAAGCCCCAGCATCACTGAATCTGTTGTCACTCACCAAAAGTAATTTTGTTTAATAACTAAGTAGGCCATCTATCCTTGGGCATGCAGGCTGCTGACCTTGAAAGCTGCTGTGGGAGCAAGACAAGACTGATGTGCACTGGGTGCCCAGAGATGAACAAACTGGAGCAGGATTTAGTTGGAGGAAACTCCCAAGACGCTATTAATTATGATTTCAAAAAGACAGCTCTCACTTCCACCTGGCAAATGCAATTATGCAATAGAAGGGGAGTTCAGCAAAACAAACAACAGCTCAGACCAGCAGCTGCGAGAGCGACGTGCACTGTCTGCTTTAAACACGTTTGAGAAGCACAGCAGTAAATCAAAGCCAAGCGCTCATTCATTTTGGGAACCTGAGCCACCAGAACACAGCGCAGTTCACACTTTGAAAGCAATCTTATAATCAGTTAAAAGCATAAAAAAACGTTTTAAAATAGGTTCTGTACGTTGAATCTTTGAGAGACCTATTAACAATCATTAATACTATTGAAAAAAGAGGTTTGCCAGCTTTGAGGGAAAATGAGCCTCCCTGAACCCCACTCAGCACAAACTCTTTCAATTCACGATAAACCCCCTGCTGTACTCACCAGAGAAAAGCAAGGCTGAAAAGGTATAGAACTGAAATTTTAGGATGCCAGAGGGACTAGCAGGACAGTGCTAACAGGCCCTTGCCTTTCAGGAGGTAAAGCACTGAAATACTGGCAGAGGCTAGAATGTCACTGGTAGGGTTGGCACCTCTTCACTGAGCTAAACGAGTTTACACCTGTAGAGAATTTGCCTCTAAAATGGAAGTCTCGTTTCCAAAAGCTGTGCAATTTTTTTTAAACAAGTGATGAAAAGCAGCAAGATGGTTCATCACTGGCATTTAGGTTTTCTTACAAAAGGCCAAAGTGACCCTAATGCTTCCCCCTTCTGATTTTGAGTCTGACTGAATAATCTCAATTCTTCTCCCAGCAAGCCAGGTTTCAGGGTGAAGGGAGCAGCCAGAGCCTGTTCATAGAGCCAGAGCTGTCAGTCCAAGCTCTGCATTCCCCTCTCGCGGGCTGGGACCCTTTCTGCATTCAGCCTCCTTGTCCCTCAGCCCCAGGGAGCACCTCCTGCTGCCTCCCCTTGCCCTGGACCATCAGACCCTGCTGGCTGCAGCTCTCAGCATCGCCCTTGGAATGGGAGCACAGGGCAGTTTCTGATCTTTGCCTCCTCAGAATCACAGCTCAATTTCAGCATTAAAACAGTAGCTATGAGTAAGTATTCAAAGTATTTTAGAAGAGAAAAACTAGTACTTTAAACCAAAAATACAAGCCCTAAACTCTAAAATCCACAGCTGGAACGTAAGGCACGCAAACAAGCCAAGGATCCAAGAATCCACCCATGCTTCCTGGTTTAGCTGGAAAGAAATGAAGCATCTGTCCTGCCACACTCACACTCCAAATTAGTAGTGACAGGTCTGTAGGAGGGCAAATAATCCTGCAGACTCTGCCATCAAAGGACTTTATCATCAGAGCCACAGCAGGAATATAACCCCTACACACTGAGACTGCTCAAATGAAAGATTGGTTTAACTCTATTTATTTTAGCATCCTAATAATAGCCTAAAACATTTCAGTGTTGAGAATTGCACTTGAGGAAGGGCGTGCTTTCCGAAGCGCCCTACTCTGTGGCAGCTGCCTGGATTTCTCCTTCTGTTGTGGGCCAGACTAATGCAAAATTCACCACGGCAAGGTCCTCAAACTGCAGAATCCCAACCACTAATGGGCAGCAGCCGCCAGCAGTTCCCAGGTTCATGGAAACAACAGTTTCAGGCTCCCTGCTGACTCAGGAGCTCTGGGAACCTCCCCTTCATTTTCCTCAGGGGCAGCCGAATACAGAAGCGGCTTTTGATTCAACTGCTCCACTGCGCCTGCTTTGCTCTCTTTGAAGAGCTTCATTTGTATGTTACACAAAGTGAAATTAATCACTGGGAGTTTATATTTCTTGTCACTGAAATGCCTGTACTGGCTACAGGATCTGAGGGCCTTAGATGAGATTTGAGAGCATGGTATGTGGGAATCAGGTTCTGTGCACGGCAAACCAGGACAGGCGTCACGTTTCAACCTGAAAAAACCCCAGCTATCATTTTCACTGTCAGTGTAATTAATAAATAACACTTACCAGACGGTGACACGAGGATAGAGGGGCTCAGCACAGAGAAGCCAATTCACCTGGGGTGGTCACAGAGCCAGGGATCACCAGGAGTGGCCACAGGAGCCGGGGTTCACCGGGAGTGGCCACAGGAGCCGGGGATCACCAGGAATGGCCACAGGAGCCGGGGGTCATCAGGACTAACCACAGGTGCCAGGGATCACCAGGAATGGCCACAGGAGCCGGGGGTCATCAGGACTAATCACAGGAGCCAGGGATCACTGGGAATGGCCACAGGAGCCATCAATGATCTGGGGTGGCCACAGCGCCAGGAATAACCAGGACTGTCACAGGTGCCAGGAATCACCAGGAATGTGGTACCAGGGTATCCTTCGTTCAGGTCCCTCCTGAGAGGCACCAGCTCGAGCTGTGATGATGTTCTTGCAGCAAGATTAAATTATTTTAAGGATCAGGACATCTGAGACTCTGTCATGGGAAACCTGGAGCAGAGGGGAACATGTTGTGAGTGTGGGGGGAGCAGCTGTGGAGGGGCCTCTGTCCCAGCCCAGGTGCTGCCAGTGGGACCCCTGGAGTGGGTCCTGCATGGCTGGCATGGAGTTTCCTGCATGGGAAGTTTCCTTCACGCTGCTTCCATTGCAAACTCGAACAAAGCTAAGGAAACTGCAACATCTGGGGGAGGCTGAATTTTATTTAGGCCAAGCTATCAGCCATCAGCACCACTTCCACACAAACTGGCAAATCCCTTCCCCTACCCTCAGCCTGCAGGCTGTCAGTGCAGTAACTGAGTTTCCCGTCAGAGGCACGCTCCAGGTAACACGTGCTCCTCCCTGCAGCCACAGAACACCTCAAAACAGCCTGTGAGTGGGTATTTGGTTACTCACAGGAAACACAGCACTGCTGGGAGCCAGTAAAAACTCCCTCTTTGTCCAAACCCTGCATCTGTGGAGAAGAGACACCCCTGTCCTACAGCGTTGCAGCAGGAACAGTGTAACCCCAGCACGAAATCCCAACACCAGCCTGTCCCCAAAGGCAGTTCCCACAGCTCTAACGGGGGCTCAGCACACCGGGAGCAAGGAAACTTGGCCATTAGGTAATCAAAAACTAGGGGTGACCTTCCCAAGGTAGTGACAGCACTGTGGCACGTGCAATAAATAGATTAAAAGAGGTGGAAAATGTGCTGAGCCTACAAAGTACTGCCTGTGCTGGGGAATGGTTGATAGCTATGGGTGGGCTAGGGAGCCAGGCAAGCTTAGGGGGTTTAATCTGTGATTAACTTTTGACTTGTGGGAGAAGCAGATTTCCGAGGAATTCCATCCATGAATTTTCCACAGAGCTGCTTCAGAACCAGCATGTCTGTGTTGTGTTCCACTTGCAAAGCTCTCTGTGCTGCTCCTGTCATTTCAGCTTCCCCTCAGGGCAGCATTTTCTCAGGAGATCTCCCTGGCAGATTCTGGGTCACATGGCATTCCTGTTTTTCCAGTGGAGAAATCTGGGAAGGGCTGTGTGGGCAGAGGCAGAGCTCACTGTGCACACTGGGAGCTGCTGGGTGAGGGCCCTGCTCTGCTCTGGGGCACAGAGGGACACCGCTGTCCCCAAACTGTTGGGGTGCACTGGGTGCTGGAAGAGAGGCAGGCCCTGAGGATCAGAGAGAGGGGCTCTGTCCTGGGCCCGGAGGTGACCCTGGGAGTGCATCCAGGTCACCGGGGATGGACTGAGAGAGGATTGTGTGTTTATGGACAGCCTGGGCCTGTGAGAAGTGTTCATTGCAGTTTGTGGCCTTATAGGGCATTGTTTGCCTGTTACCATCATAGGTAAAATCTGTGCAATGCCCCAGGTGATTGGGGGACACTGTGGGGAACATCTTTCCTGTTTATAGGATGTGATATCCTGTTGGGTGCTGGGATTTAGGGAATTCTGACTGCGCAATAAACGGCTTGGCATTCTTCCACCTTGTGTGCAAAGTCCTTGCCTGTGCGTCATTCCTGCAACCCAGAATCTGCTGGGGAGATCTCCTGAGAAAATGCCCCCTGAGGGGAAGCTGAAATGACAGGAGCAGCACAGAGAGCTTTGCAAGTGGAACACAACACAGACACGCTGGTTCTGAAGCAGCTCTGTGGAAAATTCATGGATGGAATTCCTCGGAAATCTGCTTCTCCCACAAGTCAAAAGTTAATCACAGATTAAACCCCCTTGTTGGGGTGCACTGTGTGCTGGAAGAGAGACAGGCCCTGAGGATCAGAGAGAGGGGCTCTGTCCTGGGCCCAGAGGTGACCCTGGGAGTGCATCCAGGTCACCGGGGATGGACTGAGAGAGGATTGTGTGTTTATGGACAGCCTGGGCCTGTCAGAAGTGTTCATTGCAGTTTGTGGCCTTATAGGGCATTGTTTGCCTATTACCATCATAGGTAAAATCTGTGCAGTGCCCCAGGTGATTGGGGGACACTGTGGGGAACATCTTTCCTGTTTATAGGATGTGATATCCTGTTGGGTGCTGGGATTTAGGGAATTCTGACTGCGCAATAAACGGCTTTGCATTTTCCATCTGATGAGCAAGGTCCTTGCCCGTGTGTCATTACTGCAAAACCCAAAGCTCACAGCACATCTGCTCACAGCCCTTGCCAAGCTGCCTCCCGAGGAGAGGGACTTGCTGGAAATCCAGACAGTGCCAGCAGGCCAAGTCCTCCTCAGTTTTTCCCTTCCTGGATCAATGGAGCTCCATGATGTCCCCAAGCCTTGTTTCAAAGCCCCTCTCCCGGGGTGTCTGAGTCCCCTCAAACGCTCAGCACACCAGCAGTGCCAGCAGGCAGGAGCTGCAGGATGCTGCCAGACGCACACACGACGTCTGAACAAAAACCCCGGGCCCAGGAGGTGAAATCCTGCCCATAATGCTGTCATTCTTGGATTCTTTATCTCAGATTTAGCAGGTGTGCAATGCTCTGTTTGGGTTTTTTAGCAGGTGGAAAATGTCATCTTGTCATGAGAGACTCGATGTAAAGCACTGCCGTGCTCTGATGCAGCGGTTTCTGTATCTCAGTGCTCATCACCAGGAGATGGAATAGCTTGTTCTAGTCCCTGGCCCAGAATCTGGGTTGTCAGCACCTGGCAAACACATTTCAGTCTTGCACCCCACAAATATGTAAAAATATCAAATGCATTGTGTTGTTAATAACGGGGTTGTAAGTCATTCTCGGCAATTAAACTTTTGTTACAATGAAATCTCTTCTGGCCACAACGATGGTCCTGCTGTGCCATTTCATTACTGCGCAGTGAAAGGTGCAATTAAATGTATGCAAGAAAATGTACTCAGCCTTACTCACTTGTTTTACGTGCCTTTAAACATTGTCTTTTGGAAACACAAACTGGCATAAAAATACGTGATATAAAGATTTCACACCAAAAAGTTCTCTTCTTTCTGTTTGCATTTCTCAACCAGTTACTTTGCAGTAGTAGATGTTTTATCTAATAGATATTTTAAGCTTTGGCAGGAAACTTTTTGCTGTGGTTTCCCAGTTGAGAGAATCAATGAAATGATAGCAGTCTCAGAATAGCATCTCTGAGTCCAGCCCCTCAGCCAGCAATGCTGCTGTGCAAGTATTATTTACCATTCCGCTGGTTTTGTCTTCATAATCTACTTTCTTCCCTTAATGTATCATTGCCCACGTAAGCAAAAAGCAGAAAATTGTAAAAATCTTAGCCAACAAGCTTTTGAGACCAAAGCTCCTTTTCAAGCGATAAAATAAAAAAAACTTTTCATTTCACCAGACCTAATCCCAAACCTTTCTTTCCAACAGTTCAGGTACCAGAGATGTAGAAGTTTCTGGCTAATTCACACTGGAGAAGGAGGCAAAAGTTAGTTTGTGAGGACCTAAACCCATTTTTTTTTGTGCTGTAATTCTAATGCACTTTAACTCTGTGTTCTAGATAGATGAATTCAAACTAAAATAAGCAGCGACAAGGAATCCTGGAATGATGGAGGAGCTATGGCAGAAAATCAAACCTTTGGCATGCTTGGTCTCAGCAAATCAAAGGCTGAGTGTTACTTATAGGGGGTGGTCATATCCAAGTAGAAAAGTGAACCTAACCCTCCAAAAACTCTGCGTTAAGGGGGAAACTGAGTCAGAGATGGGAGGAGCTAAGATGTGGTTATTAGTTATTGCCACCACATAGATTTATTGTCCCACAAGGCTTCTCATGGCTCAGTGTTTGTCCCTTGCCATGACGAGGGAGGGTTTCAGGGGCTCGGGGGTCCCTGGGGGTGACGAGGGGACTGAGGCAGGGTGCACCTTCCAGGGGAGCCACCTCTGCAGGACAGCAGCCACCTGATGTCCCCACTCCCAGCAAAATGTTCTCTCTTTTCTCCTAAGCTGCATTAATTACCCAGCCTTGCCTTGCAGGGAGCATTAGTTAGTCATTAAAGCCCGGTGGTAGGAATCATAAGGTTGGATTATCTCTTAACTCTTTCAAAGCTTCATTGTGATTTTGTTTCCTAATCTTCTGCACCACTGGAATGGTTCTTTTGCTGCCTCTCACAAGGGAGCTGGCAGATAACTGATGGATTATTGAAATCACTTTCTGAAAACTCTCCAGGCACCTCTCTGCATCTGGAGATGTCTAAAAGCATTTAAAAGCTGGCCTGAAAGTCCTCCAAGCACGGCTAGAGAAGTGCTACGGAGATGCGAAGTATTATCTCAGTTATTAAGCATACACGTTTCCTTGGATACTAGTCAGGCTAAATCATGCTTTTTTTGCTATATGCTAATAGGCTTCTGCAAATTAATTAATGAAGGAATTGGACATACTAAGAGAATTACTTGAACGATGGCTGCCTTGAAGTTTTTTAACTTCATTTTCTTGAAAAATTGAAAGTAGGCAGGAAAAGTCAGGTTGTGTGCTGAGTCTTTCTATTGCATCCCACAAAAAAAAAAGTAGAGAAAAAGGGCCTTTTTTTCATGTGCAGAAACAAGCAGAGTCACCAGAGAGCTTTTCAGTATTCCATGTTATTCCTGTTGCTAAGGAAACTTTCCTTCATCCGTGCTCAGTAAAGCATCCTCAGAAATTCCTGCACAGAAGGATGGCGTTACAGATGAGTGTCAGAAAAACCAGCTGACAATTAACCACAAAACTGGTCACTGGGAAGTTTTCATGGGAGACTTCCTGATTTCTCTCGTGAAGCCCAGGATGATCTGCAGCAGGGAGGAGCCTGGAGGAGCCACAGCCAGTCTGTATGATTAATCTTGTCCCTACAGAACTTCCCTCAAAAAAGCAAAATAGGAAGAAACAATAATCAAACTAAATGTTTTTCTTGGGTTTTCTTGGCTCTGTCACACCAGCTTAGATCCTGTTCCCTCTTCACTGTGCTTTCTGAAAGACAAAGTGAAAGTCTCCCTCACTGAAGGACCAGGAGATATTCTTTACCATCATCTCTAAGAGAGAGAGAACTTTAATAAAGATAAAAAGAGCTGGAAATAAAAAAATGGTCAAGATCTCTGTAGTCTGCAGTAGTTTTCACTCTGCTCCATGTGCTTGTTTCCACTCCATCACCACGTGGCTTTCAACACCACTGCTCACAAAACAAGGAGCCACTTAGGAGGAGGGGAGCAGAGGTGTCTCCTACAGCAATAACAGGTCAGAGAGTGCCATCCGGCTCAGGCTGTGGAATTTCTTCTTCTTTCCCAGCAAAGATTCATTATCCAAGCCTGAAAACCCAAGCCATCAGCTGGCCTTGTTATGCTCTTTGATACAAATCCAATACTACAAAAACACTGCATGTCCTGGGCCGGTCTGGAATCCTGGTTCTGCCACATTCCACAACACAGGAAGGAAAGGGGGTTTGGTGTTCCTCTCCTCCTCCATGCCAGAGGTCTGCAGTGTCTGGCTGACCTCCCTTCTCCAGCAGAATTTCACCATGGATGACAGCAGGGAAGAGTGCAAGGAAGGGGCTCACACACAGCCCAGAGAAGCAGCTCCAGCAATCGCTGGTTGGGGACAATTAAAGCTATTGCTTTACCCTGTCCGTTTTGTCTCACAGTCACTAATGACCTTATGCTCTGTGCTTTTGTCTAATTGCTTTTGGAGGCCGTTTGCACTTTTGCCTGGTGTTAAAATATGCATATTATTGGTCCCAGTAGTGCTGCTCTCACTGAAAATGTAGTACAGGAGTCAGTAGACCAAGCTTTCATTTGATGTACTCTCCTGTATGACAAAAATGAGGAAAAGGGAAGACTACGAGACTGCTTCTCTCTGCTGAAGGGAGCAGTGGCTGCCTTACACTATGATGACACTTGCAATATTCACCTGGAAAATGCTGTCTCCTGAAAAGATGAACCTTGTATGCTTTACCCTACTGGCCCTACTCCATGCTCTGCTCTGTGAGGATTTCTGGGCACACTCCACCAGCTTTGGTAGAAAATCTGTTCCCAGAACAAATTTTTTGTTTTCCTTTGAAGCCATTTATTTCAGCATGCAATTCCCACCTGTTCCAGAACAGAAGTGGATGCAAGTTCCAGCAGAGATGGAGTTCCCTCCTCCCCTTACTCACCTGTGCATCCCAGCACTTTTCATCCCAGGAGATGGACACCTCCAGTGGATGCAGAACCCTCTTCTATCTTCAGATCCAGATATAGACTCACCTGACATGAATTAGGAAAAAGGCTTGCTTTCCAGTGCCATACTTCCTGAAGGGGTTTTTCTCCTTCATAGAAGGGATTTCAATATTATTTTCCTATTCAAACCCCTTTATTTTCCAGAATCCCAGGGTTCTGTATGACGTAGAGCTACTGCGAACAGCTTCTTTCCTTATAGATGTGATTATATAGAACCTTGTGATTATATAGAGCTACTGAAATAAATGTCTGGGTGTCTTGGGTGACTTTATGATGTGTATCCCATATCACTGCTCTATTGCCCAGAAATTAACTTTGTGCCTTTAAACTGAGCCTGAGCGGAGAGAGAGAAGGAAAAAAACTTCAAGGATGCAGAGAGCAGAGGGCTCTGCTCTGGGTTCGGCCACTGTGACGAGAGGAGAGGATGATGGTAAAGTCTTTTTTCCAACTTTCAGGGCTTTTTTCCTCCGGAGGGTTGAACTTTGTTTTTCCTGGACGTTCGGATTTTCCTTTTCTTTTCCTGGACTGTTTCAACATCAGAACACATCGGGACTTTTTGCCACCGAGGTGGAGGCCCCGGAGGAGGGGGCCCACCCTGTCCCAGCTCTGAGGAGGAGTGAGACCACACCTACAGAAGGACTCTGAAATCTTCCCAGGTTTCTCTCCATAGCGACAGGTTTCTTTATTTAGCATTATTATCCTTTTCCGGTGTGTTTGTTAAATAAATAGTTTTATCTCTTTCACTTTCATTCAAGGAAAATTTCTTTTTTCCCAAACCTGGTAGGGGGGAGGGGTGATTGTAACCTGCCTTCTATCAGAGGCTATTTTGTCCAAATTTGTCCAAACCGGGTCACATAATTCTTGGCGCCCAATGTGGGGCTCGAATGCATTACCATCAGCATTTGTGCCTTGTCTTACAGCTAAATCACACATGGACAACCACGTCCAGTCCACTCCCAGGCCAGTCCCCTCATCTGATTATTCCAATCTTTTCTGGTTTTCCTCAACAACGTGCACAGCCCTCAGCAGGGACTCTGTGTGTGTGATTTCAGGCCATAAAATCTTCTTTCTTATTCCTTCTTCACCTCCTGGATGAAAATGCACAAAACAGTGTGAGCATCTGCAGGACCTGTGTGTGACCTTCCATCCTGGCCTGCTGGACACGGCCAGGGCGTTCCTCCTCTGGAACCTGCCCTAACAAGCCTTATGCTGCGGTGGATGAAACTGAAAGCAATTCCCTCTTCCCAACAAATTGAGACCCTCAGAGGGATCCCATCTCTTTTCAGATGGCCCAGGTTTTGCTCACCAGACCTTGGCTTTCATCTTGGCTAGCAGTAATTCTGAAGGAAGGAAAACACCGAAATATTGTGGTCTGTCTGGAATAGGAAAGATACATTCTGCTGCTTCTTTGATGTCTCATGAAAGAAAACTGAAAGAATACAAATGCAGTATCATTAAAACACGTTACTAATCCAGCAGGAACGGAGAGGCTTGTGCATTAGAAATTGTTGCTCAATGCTACTTTCAAACCATGATTTGTAATCTGTTGAGGAACCTGTCATGAGTAATGGCTTGCAATATGACAATGAATTTTAAACTTTCTCGAGTGAAATATGGATGATAATTTTTTAACACCATTTGGAGACAACTTGAAGTGGCAGTTGCTGGTTAGAGGACAAAAAAGCCAAATGGCATGGTTTAGATATACAGAAAATGCAAGATAATGATGCATGAAATAAATGGAAAAGAATTGAGGAAAATACTGGAAAGAGGAAGTGCAGAACAGTTTGACCCACCAGTGAGCCTGGTTCTATTTCTATGGAAATTAGCTCATTACTGCTAATTTTTTTAAGCTCCTAGTTGATTCATGAAGTGCTGTTTGAATTCTGATAAGGGCTTCATGAATCACCAAAAAAACCACATTTTGAACAAAATATCCAGAGTCAAATGATGACCAAGTCCCATAGATTAATCAGCTGTCTGAGCACTTTATATAGCAGAGCAGCACTAGGAGAGCCAGCTTTTCCCCTGGTGTCATGAGTCTATAACGCTCCATTCTGCAAAGAAAAGGGATCGTGCTTCTGACATCTAATTCTGGATGGTTACTGCATCCAAGAGCCTTTATTAAAAAGAAAAGACATCTTTGATTTTTTTTCCCCCTGCTATTTCCATGTTTGTTCTGGTTTAAAAATCAGCATCCCGAGAACTGGCCCTGGAATTGCCTCTCATTCCTCAGAAATAGGAGCATCTGTGGCATTCATGGTGCTGCCACGTGTGTCACCCGTCGGTGTTGGCTGTGACACCCCTAAGTGTGCAGGGGAAATGCTCCAGGGCCAAAACACTGTTCCTCTTAAACCTCCAGGACGCTGAAATAAAAGTCAAATGAAGCAGTGGATTTAAATAGTGTGTGAGCTTTATTTATTTTATAAAGCCATCAATTTTTAAGACTGTCTTTGGACATGAGCAGTCTGCCTGTGACAGTCTGCCTGTGACAGCTGGATTTTTAACGGAACAGCACTGATCGACTTTATGTGTTATACATACAGCATCTACACCTCTTATTAATTCTCCAAACACTTCAAAAAGAATGCCCTTGGCAAGTTCTGTGACTCTCTGCTAATTTGCCTTGTACTAATTTTCAAGGTGTGCATAGGTCACCACTTGCTCCAGCTTGCAGCTTGTAACAATGCGCACATGAGAAATTACACCAGATAAAGCTCGGCCTTCTGCCTCAGTGCTTGGTGCCTCTTTTCCAAAACCTTTCCCATTTTGGAAGTGACTCAATAGATTGTACTTCAACTATGACAAAGAGAGCAGCAACAACCAGTCTTCACTGGAGATGCACAGGCCAGGGTATCCCACAGATCCCTTAAACACTCCTGTAGGTGCTAAAAAGCTAGAAGCAGAGACATTCTTCAGCCTTTTCTCAATATTCTGTGAGCAGACTGTCTTTCCTATGTCAACTATTTTAAACAAGGTCACAGTTCCATAAACTTCTTGCACCTGCAGGCTGCTTTGCAAGATTGTTATGGCTTTGACTTCGAAAATATTTTGGAATCGGTATCTTAGGACTTGGCCAATCCTCTCAAGGGGTGGATGGCCGAGGAACCAATTACCTATTGCCACTCAACACACTTTCTGCGATCTATCCTATAAAAGTAGTTAGAAAATTATTGAAGAAGAAGCTTCAGCTTCCACTTGTTCATGAGCCTGGACTCTGTGTCGTTTTCTTTATGCACCTCGGACGTAACAGCGACACACTCCCAGGACTCTGCCCTGTTCACTTGCAAGGGGTTAAATTGACATTGGAAGTGCAATTACCAAGGCCAGGCTGGACAGGGCTTGGAGAAACCTGGTCTGGTGGAAAGTGTCCCTGCCCATGGCAGGGGGTGGGACTAGATGAGCTTTAAGGCCCCTTCCAGCCCAAACCATTCTGGATTCTATGAATTATTAGGATTGTTTTTAAAAAAATATTGTCTCGAGATGTATGAACATACAGCCCCACCATTCTGCAGTTACGACAGACCTTAGATGATTTTCATTTTAAGACCAACAGGAGGTTGAGAGATAAATTTCATTATAATTTACATGAGGAACTACGCTGTTGCAAATAAGAAATAATTTGCCATATATGACTCTACAGAATTGGTACAGACTGAAACTGATTTTAGTTTTCTAGAATGCAGAATTAATTTGGGAAGAAGGTTATAAAGCACTTTGCTATTCAGTTGATAGCATGATTAATAATGCAAAGACAGTATTTCCATTCTGGATGTTCCCATACATTAGGGCAGGACTTTGTGAGACACCAAAGCTGCTTTGCTAAAACACTTCCAAGGCTTTCTTTTTGCATCTCACATTTCTACACCTCCCAGAGCACCAGGAACAGAAAGGAATCAGCATGAGAAGAAAAACAAAGACAGAGGATTGATGTGAAAAAGGGAAATCTCAAAAGCCGTTTCTCTCGGCTGTGAACTCTCCTGACACAGCTGTGGAGGTGACTGCACTGCGGTGCTAGTGCGTGTGCTCTGCGTGTGAAGGGCAAACCGAGGGTCCAACAGCACCCTGGCCCTCCTCAGACCTTCCCCTCCCAGGCTTTTTAATTGCAATCTGAGTTCTGACACTGTTGATATCTCATTTCCCATGCCCCTCAAGGGAAGCTGTGGTGTAGGACAGAAGAACAATCATTTAATACGATTATTCAGAAAAAAAAAAACCAAAAGATTATTTTCTCTTTGTTGTCTATTTACACTTATAGTTGGGAGTAATGGTACTTTTTCCTATTCAGTTCTGATTTCAAGATGATGAACGTCCCATTTAAACTACATAAAAATATAATAATATCATTACAAATTAACAAAGATGAGTCCTCCCTTATGCTAGGTACAGTACAGACCTAGACCAACAGGTAGTTCTTGTTCCAAAATGTAAAGGACAAGTGAAGTAGAGGGAAATGGGAAAAAACCCAGAAGTACATTGTTAGTGTTGCCTATCAGACATAGGGAAAACACCTTACCCTTACTTTGTCTTTATTTTAATTATTTATCAGAGGCTCTTGTAACAGAGACAAAGAATTCAAAGAGTGAAAAC
Organism: Struthidea cinerea; assembly: GCA_013397865.1. NCBI lineage: Eukaryota > Metazoa > Chordata > Aves > Passeriformes > Corcoracidae > Struthidea > Struthidea cinerea. Next base: position 903,406 of record VZTI01005477.1, read on the forward strand.
TGAAATCATTGGGAAGAGAGGGGTATGCTCCTGGAAAGGAAATGAAGAGTCTGAGGTAGAAATACTCAAAGGAAAGCTGCTGGAAGCAGCAGTAAGTCAGCACAAGGGAGAAACTCCTGAAAAAAAAACCAAAAACTTTATTGCTGTTACATCTCAAATCAAACTGATCCCCTCTCCCAGCTGTGTTTCCTAGCTCAGATGCACAACCCCATCTCAAGTCACACTCACCATGGAAGCCCCCAAAGCGTTAGCAAGGTGTATGAAACACTAAATGTTTTAATTGTATTGGATTTAAGTAAAAAAAGACCAGATTGTATCACTTCATGTTGCAAAGATCACATAAATCGTGAAAAGTGGGGTTAAGAGTTTGATTTACAGATTGCACAAACCCCATTTGAATGACAAAGTTTTCCTGTCAGAATAATTTATATTGCCTTTCCTCACTGAAGTTCATCAACTACCAGTTCTTTTGATCTGATTTTAAGGGTAAGAATCCTGTGATGCAGAAAATTCCCATTATATGGCTTCATATAACATGAGATTGAATCATTGCTGTGGAAGGCAAGACAGCCCAGCCCTGCTGAAGGCACTTCCCCAGACAAAATCTGCTTTGGGGAATCCTGCCCAGCACAATTCAGCAACTGGAAGAGCAGGATCCAAGCACTCTTTGCATGGCCACAGCCAGTTTTTCTCCAGAGATTTAAGGAGCTGGACCTTGCTCTCCTATTTGACAGGACTTTTCTCCTAACAATTGGTACTAACTTGGCTTTTCCAACAAACAGCCATTTGACTGGGTAGGCATCACACTTCTACCGCTTTGGCTTCAGTATTTTAGTAAAACTAAGCCATTAAAAGTTATATTTTAAAAGATGCTTTTGTTTTCTCCTAGTTAAGAATAGTTAAATCCACAGAAATGTGAAAGGGAAATGATTCTTTGGGCCTTTTTCTCTCACATGGGAACCTGAGACGTGGCCAGACAAACCCTACAGGATTTAGGCTGTGACATGGGCTGAGACTCCCATTCTCCTCTCTGTGAGGGGGGGAAGGACATTGCCCCAACACAGGTGTGCAAACCCACAACACAGGTGTGCCAACCCAAAACATAGGTGTGCATACCCATCATTGCCCCAACACAGGTGTGCAAACCCACAACACAGGTGTGCAAACCCACCATTGCCACAACACAGGTGTCCAAACCCATCATTGCCCCAACACAGGTGTCCAAAGCCACAACATAGGCATCCAAACCCACGACTGCCCCATCACAGGTGTCCAAACCCAGCATTCCCTGCTGGCCACGGGAATTCTCTGGTGCTGTGGCTTGTGAGCAAACATCTGTTTAACCACAGAGCACAGCGTATTGAGAGCCACCAGGAGACACTGAAACCTCCGAGCAAACTGCGTAAACGGCTTCCTAATGCCCCGTTGGTTGGGAAGCGGGTTTTCCATGGGCACTGCGGGGTGACCCCGTGTAGTGACAGAGAGCTGAACCTGGGAAAGGCACTTCTTGGGTTACACTGGGCTTTGACAGCTCTGCCCTCACAGCTCTGCCCTCACAGCTCTCGGTAAGGAAGCTTTGGTTGCTTCAAAGAGTCATTTCCAAACCTGTCCATGCTACAAGAATTAAAGAATAGAGCTTCCCATTATTCCCACTGTTAGGCAGGATAACTCCACCTGTGTGCCCACAAAGGGCAGGGGCAAAGCTTGGTCCATCCACAGTGTTCAAGTCGTGCTCTGTAATAAGCCACAAATCCTTTACTCAGAGGAAATTCACAGAGATGCCTCGGTGCTGTTTCCCTGCTGTGTGCACACAGCGTATTATCCTTCCCGACTCTCTTTCTTCCCCCCAGGATAGGCACATTCATGTTTACGTCTGAAAAATCATGTAGCAATTCATGGCCAGTCAATACAAAAGCACCAGGAAGATAAAACCATTGATCTGAGCGCGCAGTCCTGATAAAGTCAGTGCCCTCGGTGACTGCAAAGCCTAAGCAAGCCAGAACTCAGGTGGTTTTCCTTTTAATTGTATTGTGCCTTCTCTGTCCTCCTCAGGAACCCAAAAAGTACTGCTCTGTCAGTCCCTGCGCCCTTCCCCTTCACTGGGGGGAAAGCTCCACGGCAGTATGTTTACACGTCCTAAACAAGCCTGCTGAATTAAGAGTATTTAATAAAAACCTTTCTTCTGATTAACAGGACTTTCATCAGGAAAATTTTAAACACATTTTACTTTTCATCCTATGAATGCTGACAGACCTCCTTTATCAGGACTTCAATTAACAGCAGGTGAGGGAGGCACGGCGAAGGTGACACGCTGTTACTCCTGCTTGATTTCAAGGCTGCTCGTGAGACTTTCTCTCAGCTTATAGTTGAAATTGTCTTATCTCATCCATTGCCAGGATTACTGTTTCATGTAAATGTCATTTTTGCGGTCCAAAACATTACAAAAACCCGCACCAGTGCGCTCTAACTCCTGTCTCCTTCTGAGAGACATGAGGGAAGCTGTTCGCTTTTGATCAAAGACAAGATCCCGACTTCAAAGCAACACCTCATCTGTAAATATATTACACCGTGCTCTCAGTACAGGAAGGGGGACTCCTTGATTTCAAATAACCCAAGGCCAGTGCCGTGGGATTTGCCTGCCTTTGCAGAGTTTAATCCTGCTCCTCTGAATGCCGACAGAAAATTAGGCAAAAAAGATTCTAAAGACCTTGGGCTCCGGTCTCCTCTTATTTCTCAAAGCCCGATGGACCCGTGTCCAATGCTTCACTGGCAGAACACCCAGCTTATTGTGGACTGGGAGAAGAACATGGGGAAAACTAAGAATTCAGGAGCATCACAGATTTTTTTAAACCTAAGACTTAAATCTTTCTTCTAATGACAGGGAGTAGTGGCTACATGCCTGCAGATGCTCTGCCACTAGTTTGGCTGGCATCTTTCAACAGTTTTTGGCCACAAGACCCCTAATTGCACATGAAAAGAAAGTTTTAGGTGGGCACAGAGGGGTCAGTTTTACCCTCAAGTGACACTACAATCAACAGTGCCAGTGTGCAGGTGTCACTCTTGTCCCTATGCAGTCAACAGGAAGCAGCCTAAAACACTGAAAGCAATGACATTTTCTGCATTTTCTGCACTTTCTGCACAAACCCCCCATAATTCACTTCCCTAGGTATGGTTTTGAAATCATATAACTATCATTACATCTTAAAAAAGAAATAAAATGCAACCATCTGAGAGAATCAAATTTTAGTCTTCAGGAATCTAAATTTTGAGGTTATTCTAAAATGTCCTGTTGTTCCACTAAAACTTCTTGCATCTCTCAAAAGCAGGAAAAAAACTCCGTTTACCTGAAGTGAATACACAATGCTAGAGAATTGAGTAAGGTGTTATTGCTAATTAGGGATTAAAACCTCTTGAAGGTTAATAGACTTTGAATAAGCTAAAAGAAGTCTTTGTTTCTAAGATATTTACTCCCAAGGTGTGCTGCTTCTCCTCTCTGAATGTACTTGCTGCAGTAAATGCACAGCAAAAAGAGCTCAGAGTTCCTTCTCTGGGTCTGGGAAGGATCAGTTCCTCCTGGCTTTCTACACAACCATTTTCACTACTGAGCAGAGTATAATCCTCAGCCAGAAATGTAGCTCTGTTCCTTTCCTTCCCACCCAGAAAGGGGGTTTTCTCCATGGAAACACAGCCCTGTGTGACCGGGGTGCCTGCCCTGCATGCCCGGATTGCCATTCCCAGCTGCTCCATGCCCTCCCCAGCCTGCAGTGCCACACAACCTGTCCTTGGGAGACACAGGACCTGCAGAGCCTTGCTCTCACTGTGCCAGCAGAGATATAAATGTGTTCTGGACGTCTGGGCTGGGCTTTCCTGCAGGTGTAGCCAGGCGCGGGCAGCCCCAGCGCTTGCCAGGCTCTTTGCACCCCCAGGGAACGTTTGCTTGTGTCAATGCGTGTCTGAGAGCTGGGTCCAAAAACAGGCATGTCAGAGCAGAGAGACCTAAGGCAAGTCTGACCCCAGTGAAGGTGGTTCCCACCTGTTGGGGTGCACTGTGTGCTGGAAGAGAGACAGGCCCTGAGGATCAGAGAGAGGGGCTCTGTCCTGGGCCCGGAGGTGACCCTGGGAGTGCATCCAGGTCACCGGGGATGGACTGAGAGAGGATTGTGTGTTTATGGACAGCCTGGGCCTGTGAGAAGTGTTCATTGCAGTTTGTGGCCTTATAGGGCATTGTTTGCCTGTTACCATCATAGGTGAAATCTGTGCAATGCCCCAGGTGATTGGGGGACACTGTGGGGAACATCTTTCCTGTTTATTGGATGTGATATCCTGTTGGGTGCTGGGATTTAGGGAATTCTGACTGCACAATAAATGGCTTTGCCTTCTCCATCTGATGAGCGAGGTCCTTGCCCGTGTGTCATTCCTGCACCCACCCTTCCTGTCCTGGCTGAAGCAAAACCCTTCCCGATGTGGAAATGCAGCGCGTGGCAGCTCCCTCGGCCGAGCTCTGCCAGAGCCTCCCAGCCGTGGAACAACACCAAACCTCCTGCAGCCCCTGCAGCAGAGCAGCTTACAGAGATGTTCTCAGGGTGCACGAAAGCAGATCAGACACTTGCCAGGGCTTGTGCTGCACAGAGCTGACAGCCCCTGTTTGTGCCATTAGCACCGAGCACGGATCCTCTCCCATGCCTGGCTGCATCCTGCCAGCTCCGCGCCACTGTCTGCGCTGAAACTCCCACCGCTTCCCAGCGGGTGAAAAATTAAACAGTGGAGCAGGCAGAGTGGGAATTTGCAGTTTGTACAAGCTCGGAGCGAGCCTGAAGAGCTAAGGGCATACCTGGAAACACTTTTAAAATATATAAAATTCATGAATACTTTTCCGTTTGCAGCTGAGACATAAATATGTGTAATGAGCATGTAACAGACAACTTCCCTCCGCAGCATGGATATATATCTGCTGCTTCACCCTCCCTGGAAGCAGACTGATTTAATGTGCTTTGCTTGGGAAGTCACCCTCCAGCAAAATAAATTTGATTTCTGCTGCAATCAAAAGAATTTAAACAAAATCACCTCTCAGTTCTTCCTAGGTTCATTTATCCAGACATCCATTTCAGTCTTCATTTTTCAATATAGAGAAATTAAACAGGGTTTGTTTGAGGCAATCTTTAGGATTCTCTGAGGAGAGGTGTGAAGTCTGGTCTTGGATGGGCACATGCTTCACATGGGTCATATTTCCTGAGCCTGTGCTTAAATGCAGCTCTCTCTGAATAAGCCACTTTCCCAGTCATGGGTATTTGCATCTCTCTGTCTCCTAAAAGCAAAGTTCTGGCAGGGAAAGGGAAAGGGGAAAAGGGAAAGGGGAAAAGGGAAAGGGGAAAAGGGAAAAGGAAAAGGAAAACAAAAAAGAACAGGAAAAGAAAGTGCAAGGGAGGAAACTCTTCCCTAGCACTCTTCCACCATGCCCAGTCAGGAATTTCCAAGAACATCCGTCTCCAGGTAAACAAGGAAGAGAGTGGCAATGTGCTATGAAGGAAAATCAGCTTTTGGAAGATACAGATTTCATTCTAAGCTTGCAGCTGAAGATTTCAATAAATTCTCCTGCCAATTTGTAGCTCCAGCCTCGGTGATCTGCAGTAATGACACACGGGCAAGGACCTTGCTCATCAGATGGAAAATGCAAAGCCGTTTATTGCGCAGTCAGAATTCCCTAAATCCCAGCACCCAACAGGATATCACATCCTATAAACAGGAAAGATGTTCCCCACAGTGTCCCCCAATCACCTGGGGCACTGCACAGATTTTACCTATGATGGTAACAGGCAAACAATGCCCTATAAGGCCACAAACTGCAATGAACACTTCTCACAGGCCCAGGCTGTCCATAAACACACAATCCTCTCTCAGTCCATCCCCGGTGACCTGGATGCACTCCCAGGGTCACCTCTGGGCCCAGGACAGAGCCCCTCTCTCTGATCCTCAGGGCCTCTCTCTCTTCCACCACCCAGTGCACCCCAACAGTGATCAACCAACAGCAGCGTGGAATTGCAGAGGTGATGGACATCCTGAATTCCCCTTTCCCCGTGTGATGGCTCACTGCCTCATGCTTCACATACAGTGCAGGAAAGCCACAGCAGAGCACAGACCTTTGCTCAAAAAAAGACAGTTTTACCCATCCTGCTCTCTTCATGATATTCAACCCATCAAAAGTAACCTCCTGCTACTTCGTTTTGTCACATGATTGATTAAACAATGGAATTTGGATACTTTCCAGGAAAGAGAAGTTGGAAATCACATTTCTTAGCTCAAGACCTGCACATTCATTAGCCCGGTGTAACAGTGCCATGTAACCGTGATTTTTCAGCAGTCATTAGTGACCAAAGTTGTCCAGCAGTTCTGGCCACCACTGAATGCTCGCGCAGAACAAGTGCTGAGTGTCTTTTTCCATTAAAGTGCTGCTGTCATAGTGTTGAAATGCTGACAACAAGGACATCTCAAAGGATATTTATTGTGAAGAACAAGCTTCTTTTTCACCTACATTATTACTAGACAAATTACTTATTCCATTCCATTCACACTGACGATTTTAAACAACATTTCTAATAAATTTTAGACAAATACATTGAAAATTTCATCTCCCATGTGAAATGTACCACTTGCAAAACTGCCTAAACTTAACCACTCCTGTCACAAATTTTAAAAAAACCCTCACAGGGTGCTCAGAAAGTACCAATTTAGCAAATGTTTCAAACCACTACCTTCATTTCAGCAAATGTCCAACTTCAGCATGTACTGTCACATATTTTATCCAGAATGAGGGAGACTCACCTGCCCAGAGAGATCAGGGTTTGGAGGCAGCTGGAGGAGGTCAGAGCCCAGCTCTGAATCAAGGAATTTTAACCTGAAATCTTGCACTGGTTTGGGATCTGACAACAAATTTAAAAAAAAAAAAAAAAATCAGGGTTTTCAGAATCCTCAAGGAAGTGTGGGCAAATGTCTCTGACTTGTAGGAAGCTTTATCCCACAGCAAAAAAATAATCCTCTGAAATCTGGGGAACTGTGTAAGATCTGCAGGAACTGGAGGCTGAGAAGTCTGAGAATTCTGTTTCACTTCCAAAATGTAAAGCTGAAGTAGACAGGGGTTTGTTTGTATGATTGGTTGCTTTGGTTTAATATCAATTTATTATTCTAATTGTTCCTCGATTAGAAAATTCTTAATAATCCCAGGTAGAGTTGTGAATCATAATGAAAATCTTTCCCAAATGAAATTTCCCCAGAATATATCTACCAAAGTTTGGCATCTCTCCTTCAAAGTCAGACAATATCTTGGAAAAATGAGGTTTCCTAATTGAACATTGGAGAATCAGGCTCCCTGTTGCCCAGGAATTCAACACCAGTCAAGTTCCTTTCCCCACCTCTCAAATATCTTATATTCCATCTTGCTGCAGCAGTGAAATCAGATTGTACCTGACATTTTCCACAAGTATTCTGCATCTGTTTTCAGAAAATATTTTAGCCTCAATTTGGGATAAAATTTAGCTTAATTGCGCCAAATTATCAACAGGCCATCTTTTGCTTGAAATCTTTTTCTTCTCTCTCCTGTCATTTTTACAGGCAGCTCAGCAGATAATTTTATGCTACTGCAGTCACACAAGGCAGATTCTAATATTGATCTGAATTTCTCCCTTGAATATGATTTGCATTCCCAGCCTGATCTACTTTTTTTTTTTCCCCTCCCATAGAACATGATTTACATTCCTAGGTCTTGCTGCTTCATTTTAAAGCCATCTTGAAAAAGTCTCTTTCTAATCACCCTTCTAAATTCATGTGGGAATAACTCTTCCTACTGATGCTCAGGAGAGAAAAATTTCAAATAAATTGATGCTATTCTTGCGGACAGTAATGACTGGAAACTGTATTTGTTGATGGAAATTAGAGAATTTTTATAGCTTACTAATAATCCAGCTCTGGGACAGCTAATTACCAGGGCTTGCCATGTCTGAATACTGAGGAAGTGCATTCAATCTTCCAGCTCCTGTGAACAGGGAAAAACCAGCAGGAGCAGCCAACCACCATCCTTGTGCCACAGACATCTCCAGCACAGAAACCTATCCCACAGACAGAAAAGAGAGAGATTGTCTTTGGATCAGACATGGGTAGGTTGGGCAAAATTAATTTCCTTGTGGCCATGGCCTCTTGCTGTTTGGCATCCCCACCCTCTGCTGGAGGGGCAGATTCATCCCAGAGAATTCCACGATTCCATGGCCTCACTGCTTTGGGCTCTTGCCACCCTCCCAAGGTGCTCCCAGGGCTGAGCTCCTCTTCCACCAGACACGGAATTGCAGCGTTCAGGGAACACATTCCACTACATCCTGCTGGAAGAATTGCAGGGCAACTAATAAAGTCTAAGTGGTTATTTTTCATTAATTGTGCCCAAATTTAAAAGCAACGCTGGGGCAGAGCCAGTGATACTTTCTGAGTTCTTACTCAGTTGTTCTAAGTTCACTCCCTTTGCTGTCTCAGTTTGTAAAAGCACCTGTGTTTACATTTCTCTCTTGCTGCCGGAAAGGTGCCTGCTCAAAATTCTTTCTGTTGGGTCTGAATGACAGAAAGGAATTTACCTTGTTACTACACTGTTATCACCTTATCATCATTACATTCCTCTTTGTCCACACGTACTTTATTCACTAGAGGTGGTAAATATTACACTCAGAGTTTTGAACACAGCTGACACCTCACAGTTGTCCGAAAACACTGGAAGAAGAAAACAGGAAACCACGCTTCCCCAGAATTTTTTGTAGTAGAAAATTGCATCTCACTGGAAAGACACAAGGGAGAGGTTTTGTGTGTCATTACCTATTTGATTTTAAGTTTATTGTTGCAATGTATGGGAAAAGGAAACTCAGATTTTTAGGAACTCCAGACAGGACAGACTCAGCCACACACACACAGTGAGTGCCTCAGCAAGCATCAAACACTGGACTGGATCTTGATTGCTTAAAAATTACCCTAAGATGTGTAAGAATTGTAGATGTATACTAAACCATCATATTTAGCACCATGCCCAATAGTTTTGGGACTGAAAGCCAAGGCAGCACTTATGACAAAAATTCGTGTTGCTTGAAGTATCGCTGGCCAACACACGTTCAAGTGACAGGTAATTCTAGGAAAATGTGTGACATAGCTCCTGCTTGTATTAACTGAGTACTATTTGTTGCAAGCCTAATGAGGTTCCGTTCATCTTTAAATAAACAAACAAAAGATATTAGTACACTGAAGTTCCCTGAGCAATTTGAATGGCGCAGACATTTCTCCTGAGCTCATTCCCCACTCACGCCTGCCTTTATGTACAAGCAGCAAAGACAGGTGGGCTGAAGAGGGGCTGGGACTCTTAACGGTACAAAAGAAGGGATATGTGCCCCGGGACAGTGATTTTGTGGGGCTGGCAGGATATTTTTCCCATCATCAGATGCCATGTCTCAGTGTGCTCCCTTCAGCTGTGACCCCTGTCAGGCTGCTCAGCCATCAGCGCTTTGAGAGATGGGATTTGGAGAGGAACCTGCAGATCCCAGGGTGTTCACCTGAATAAACCCCTTTGGCTGCAGGACATGCCCTTAACCAGACCACAGAACTGCAGCACGTGCTTTTAAGGTGGGATTCTTCATAAAATAATAACTCTGGGCATTTACAGGGCAATGTTCTTTGCCACTGAATAAATTATGAACAATGCAAGGTGCTCAGAGTTTAGTCCAACGCCAGAATTAATGAGGTCATCTCACTGTTCTAGTTTGAAAACAAACCAGTGGGAGGCACCAAGTCAGAATAACAATTTAACAGGGAAATTTAAAAAAAAAAAAAAAAGGTAAAGGCAGAAAACAGCGGGTTAAACTGACAGAGTCAGGATACAACCTGACACCCTGTTAATCAGGGTGGCGGTAGCAGTCCAGTAGAATAGTGGCTGCAGTCCTCCTGAGGTGGTGGATGTGGCTCTGTCGAAGCCGTGGTCCAGTGGAAGGGTCTGCTCTTCCTCAGAAGGTCCAGTGGTGGCTCTGTAGCTCCTGTCCTCTGGAAATCCAGTGGAAAGGTGTCTGTGGTGTTTAGAATCTCAGATTATATCCAGGATGGAATGCTTGGTTCCTCCTTGTGGGTGGAGCATCTCACAATGGGATGATGAGCCCTGAGGCCAGGTGTTGATGGGCTCATTAGCAGGAGACAGTCCAGGGGGAGTTATCTCTGAGTCACAGGAGGGGCATTGATGGGCCATTAGCAGAAAGACAGACTGGAGGGAGGAGGCCAGGAAACACTGCCCCACCTGGTTTCAACTGCTCATGAGGGTGGTAATAGAATATATTGCAACCCAGGACACTCACACAGCATTGCAGTCTGCAAATTACTCATTTGAAGTAAATCCCATTTGTGTGTGCCATCATTACCAGGCTTTGTGACTTCCCAGGCCTCATGTTTGCCCAAAGAGAGCTGGAGCCCGGAGCTGATGCTTGGTGCCGTTCGCTCCATGTGCAGCAGGGTAAGAGATGCAGGAAGGTCAGCTCGGATCAGGATTCCCTCTGGAGATGCCCTGTTGGGGTGCACTGTGTGCTGGAAGAGAGACAGGCCCTGAGGATCAGAGAGAGGGGCTCTGTCCTGGGCCCGGAGGTGACCCTGGGAGTGCATCCAGGTCACCGGGGATGGACTGAGAGAGGATTGTGTGTTTATGGACAGCCTGGGCCTGTGAGAAGTGTTCATTGCAGTTTGTGGCCTTATAGGGCATTGTTTGCCTGTTCCCATCATAGGTAAAATCTGTGCAATGCCCCAGGTGATTGGGGGACACTGTGGGGAACATCTTTCCTGTTTATAGGATGTGATATCCTGCTGGGTGCTGGGATTTAGGGAATTCTGGCTGCGCAATGAACGGCTTTGCATTTTCCATCTGATGAGCAAGGTCCTTGCCCGTGTGTCATTACTGCAATGCCCATCCCTGTGCTGGTTAGAGTGACAGAGGGGATTTGCCTCCTCAGCTGTGCAGTTTAGCAGGGACAGAGCTCTACCTGAGCTTGGGGCTTGGCCTTTAAATCTGTGGCATATTTTACATCACCACTTCGTTAATGATTTTGCCAATATGCTCCGAGTGTTTACTGAGACCAGAGAAACCAAAGTGCCATATCTGAGTATCACCTTTTCTTTCTAAAAACACAAAAATGAACCTTTGGCTACAGCTACACTACAGAGCATTGGTGATTGTTTCTTACGTGTAAATTCTGATTACTTTTGTTCTGATTATTGATCTAGTTTTTTGTTGCTGTTGTGCTTATGACCTCTATTCTCATATATGGGAATTTTTCTGCTCCTTTCTGTTCATCCAGAGCCACTTTTTGCTGTTTTTAAAGCTGTGGCTGCCTATGTCTGTGCTTTTGTTTCCTGATTCTGTGCCACCTCTTAGCGGATGGAGGTCATATAGATTTTTTTTTATTTGATTTTGTCTTTTGAGCTGCTTGCTTTCCTCACTATTTTAGGGTTTTAGGTAAATCCTCTCCTCCTCTAGCTATCACAGCACAATTAATAGGCTGATTTTCTACAAAGGTCAGTCCTTTACCAGCACAGCACAGCCATGGGAATAGAAATGAAGCCAGCTAACTGCCCCGGTATCTCAGTCTAAAGGAACTGCTCATTTCTGAAAAGATTTTACCCTGCCAATCAGATTAGCAGGGAGACCTAATCCTCTGAAATACTGATTGCTCCAATACCTCCCAAGTAACCAGCCACAGGACCAAAGGAAATGGCCTCAGGTTTGGTTTGGATATTGGGAAGAATTCCTTCACTAAAAGGATGGCCAGACGTTGGAACAGGCTCTTTTGTTCAGGGGTGAATTTAGATGTCATGTGTATGTCATCACACACATGATTTTTATTTATTTTTATGCTTCTATAAAGAGAGATTTAAAATGCTAAAAGTTCAGCAGCTACAAACCTGAATATGGCAACACAGGGTTGCTGTTTGTATTGTGTGAGCAGATTTTAGGAAATCCAGGGATTCTGGAAGAGTTCTAATCCATGCAGTTGGTAGTCTCACGTGTCAGCCCATCTGCATTAGTGGCACACCAATGCTTTGCCAAGAATGAAAATATCAAAAGCCTTTTGGCACTTCTGAAATCATCACCAGATCTGACACTCGAGATTACAATTGCTTGAGGGGGAAAAAAAAAAACAACTTTTCTAGAGCAGCATCAGAATAATTTCAGAAACAGCTCTTAATTTGCTGTGCTGCATGGAGGGAAGAGAGGGGCTAAGGCCCCAGTACCCAAATATTCAGTTTAGAGTTGGGAAAGGCTCCCAAGTGCTCAGAGCTGCTTGTTCCCATGTAGGCTGCTCAGAAGTGTCTGTGTATTACACAACAGCTCCGCAGAGCAGCCCAAGGGCAGGCTGGAACCATCAGCTGAAGGAGGAAATTCTCATCTTCAGGCAAACCCAGAACTGATGCTAGTGCCAGAATTCTCATAATGCACCACCAAGGAGGCTGGCTGGAGAAGCGAGGTGTGAGAGACAAGGCATGGGGTTCTCTCTAAAATATGCAGTGATAATTCTGTTCTTGCAGAAAGGGAGAAGTGTTAAGAATTACTAGATCAGAAGACTTTTAATAACCTTCAAAGGGGGAGTAAGAAGAGTATGTGGAGACGATGCCTTCAGTATGAAAAACAAATTAGATTGATACATGGAGTAGTCAGGACACTGGAAGTTAAACTATTTTAATTTGGAAAAAAAAACTATGAACACTTGGCATATTCCCTAAAAGTGATTTTGATCTGCTTCAATGGTAGAAAAGTTGCTTCTAGGAGGTGCAGTTAGATCTGTGTCAGCTTCAAATAGTTCCCTGCCACTCTTAGTCCTCTTCCACTGTGACCCTCTGGGTGCAGAGCTGGTTTGTTTGCACACATCCCTCAGAGCAAGGCTTGTCCTGGGTCTGTTCTTACACCTCATCTGTGGGACCACAGCCTAAGAGGGAGGTTTGACACCAGTGAAACAGGAGCAGCAGCTCAGCTGAGGGGCTGGAGCACCAGGTCCAATCAAGGACTGACTCCACATGGGCTCCTACAGCCAGAGACAGACAAAGGGAGAGGAACCCCTGGCTCCTGGTCTGGAGGAGGCTTTCTAAAACCCCAGGAGACTGAAGGGAGGTCGGTGCAGTAATGACACGCGGGCAAGGACTTCACTCATCAGATGGAGAATGCAAAGCCGTTTATTGCGCAGTCAGAATTCCCTAAATCCCAGCACCCAACAGGATATCACATCCTATAAACAGGAAAGATGTTCCCCACAGTGTCCCCCAATCACCTGGGGCATTGCACAGGTTTTACCTATGATGGTAACAGGCAAACAATGCCCTATAAGGCCACAAACTGCAATGAACACTTCTCACAGGCCCAGGCTGTCCATAAACACACAATCCTCTCTCAGTCCATCCCCGGTGACCTGGATGCACTCCCAGGGTCACCTCCGGGCCCAGGACAGAGCCCCTCTCTCTGATCCTCAGGGCCTGTCTCTCTTCCAGCACCCAGTGCACCCCAACAGGTCAGGGGAGCTGCAGAGGAGCTGCAACCCTGTCCCAATGAACCCCTCACAAACACACCCCCCACAGCACAGGCAGGCACAGCCTGTGTGCAGTGAAATGGGAAAACGTTCTCCAGACAAGCCCCACAGCCAGGGATATGCAGCAACAGGGAATTGCATATTTAGACTTATTCAAGTTTTCTGAGTCACAAATTAGCACTTTTAAGAGCTGATCTTTTTCCCAATTGACTTTAATCAAGTGCTTCAGAAGCTAGAAAATGTTTTAAGTGAATAGAGCTCCTAAGCAGAGAGCCCAGGGAACAGGATAGCAGCTATTTTGTACTCTCTTTCAATGGCTTTGCTTTGCTTTTTTGCTTTGTTACTGCATTTTTGCAGTTCTCAACACAAGGGAAGCACCACAGCTGTAGGTTTCACAAACAAAATGAGAGGTGCAGGCAGAAAGAGACCCTTGAGGAGACAAGTTCAAGCAAAAAATTAAAAACATTTTCTTGACAGCGTCAACCTGATGATCTTTTAAGTGTCCACTTTGCTCTGATCTCTCATGCACTTCATGTAGACAAGAGACTGATATTCTCTGAATGACAGCATCCCTTTGTTGTCCAATATATTGTATGAAAACAAAGTCACTTTTACTTTTCAAACAATACCTCAGGAAAAAAAATTGACACACTTCATAACATATGTCTTAGAAGGGGTTTAGTGAAATGAACTCGGGCAACACCAGTTACGTTTTGAGGCAAATGGCCTCAGGAACCTGATTAAAATCTGCCATGAAACGAACACACCCTGTCCAAAGCCAGAGAAAAGCCTGGGAGAATTTTGTGTCATAGCAGGCTCATGAGGTGTCTGCCCTTGTTGTCAAATACACGGAATTTATCTAACCAGGATCTTTGTAGCCCCTTCCCCCAGTGCCTCCCAGAGCCTTTTCCATTCCCCTCTCCCTCATCTGTGCCACCACCGCTGCCTCCCTGCCCTGCTCTGGGGCTGTGAACCCGAAGCCGCAGGAACAGTCCTGCTTATTTTACCCCTAAATGTCTGTGCTTCTGCCTCAGAGTGGGGGAAATGGTCAGAAAATAGCGGGGAATCAGCGCTTGCTGCTGGCAGAGCCCGTGTGAGCCCCCAGGAGGGGCTGTGCCCACCCTGAGAAGCGGCACCGCTGGCATTTAGCACAGCCCTGCCTCACCAACAATCCAGCTAAACTCCCCTTGCTCAGACGGTGCTCTGCCTGACCAAACTAGTCCAGATTTTCCCTCAGAAAAGCAAGAAAATGTAAAAATCAGGTGACGTCACATTTCCATCACTCCCTCTGCTGCTCGAGCAGTGCCAGGAAACGACTCCCACAACCGAGGGACGAAAAGTGAAAAATCATTATTATCACACAACAAACAACCGAGACTTCCAAAAGCTTACCCGCAAAACGGTTTGGGAAAGGCTCCTTTCTCCAAACATTTAATGTCTTTCATGACCTTGCGGGAATGAAAGCAGGGACAGAGCTGACAAGAGCAGCGACAAGGAGCTCAGCGCAGTCACCGTGCCCAGTGGAGACTCAGGGATCACAGTTCCACCACAACCCCAGAAGTGTCTTTTGAAGTCGTTAGGATTTAACAATTAATAGAGAGATTTGTTTGATAGCTGGATGCAGCCAGATAAAAAAGACATTCCGTTCCAATGTCCCACTATTTTGCCTGTAACACATTAACAGCTTACTTTGATGCATTTTTATATCCAAACCTGGATAATTGAAAGTGAAAAAATTCAATTCACCCACTTCACTGCATTTAAAAAAGAATACTGAGTTCTCTTCTAATAACAAATGTGCAAATAGTCATGACTTTGAACTGAAAGGATGAAAGATATAAGTGAAAACTGAGGAATCAGTGATGCTCATTTTCTATGTTATCAATTTTAATACTTACACAATATTTCTATGATGGTTTTCAAATATTTTATATTGCCTGAATTGGTATATATTGAACTGGAGAGTAAATGTTCATTCCACTGCAGTCAGCAGCAAAATTCTTTCCTTTTTTGAGAGTTATTCTTTATTAATTGGGTCTCTTGATCCTGACCCTGTTAATTGTTAACAGCAAAGGGATCGAGAGACCTGGGACTGTCTGATCTGAGTTACAGCTACTGAATTTGCTCTGAATATTTCATTATAAGACTTAATTTTGCACCATGAGACAACCTGAAATAGCTATTATTTTTCCTTACCTGCACTTCCCATTTAATGTTTAATGCTGCTCTCACTCCCGTCTCAAAAAATGCCTCAAATTCCCTCCAACTTGGTTTCAAAACTTTTCCTGTTTCACAGAATTTAGAATGGACTTCTGCTCCGTGGTCTGTGTACTTCACGAGGTGTTTTTCTGGTTTATTGCTTGTATTTTTCAAGTGCCTCCCTAGCAGGATTTGTTTTGATTAAAAAAAATAGTTTTTTTAACATGTAATTCCACTGGCTGACTATAGAGCTACCCTTAATTAACTTTTCTCCGAGTTCAGCGTGTGCAAGCAAACTTCCCATGGCTCTCAGCACAAGCTGGAATATTTGTTTTTCCCCATACAAAACTTGAGAATTATTTAGTGAATGAATAGGTGCTTCGAAGGAGAAAAAACATGATCTGTGTATTTTACAGTTTTTCACAAGCCTCCTAAGCACCTGCTAACCCAAAGTTCTGCACAAACCAGTGCAGGCTGCAAACACCAAGGCTGGCAAGCAGCAGAGGATGTGGAGTTGCAAACACAAATTTCTCAAATTCCGGAATTGGTTCCCATTAATTGAAATACCTTTTTCATTACTTTGCTCTTTGCCAATTTGTTGATTACGTTTGTATTTTTCTGAGTCACTCAAAAGAGGGATGCTCTTCCTTTGAAAGATAAAAGTTGATCTTTTTTTATAAATTTGTTTGCCTCAGGTTGGAAATCTTATAGAAGACATCAAATATTCCACCACTTGACAATAAAATCCGAAGTGGCAGTTTGGAATATTTATTCTAAAATAATCAAAGCAATTCTTTGATGCACACTTCAATAATTATTTAGTACATTTTACTCCTATAAATATGTTTCTTTGCCTTACAGACAAAATGAAAAACTCTTAAAAGATATTTCAAATGAATAATTCACGCAATGACTGACAGTATAATTGTTTATATTTTTTCCAGGTTGGCACATTCACTTTCTTCCCTCAATTTATAAACCAAGTTATCACTCTCTGTGATATTTATAACATTTGAATAAATAAAAGAAACTTTATAAAGATGTCTTGTCAATTTTTTTTTGCAGTGACTCTGCTCCCATTGTTTTAGTTCTTTAGTTGAGAGCTCCTGGTACCACTTGTATCCCACCTTTGGTGGGATTTTAGCTATTCTAAGAAAATGCGTTAAGCACTGGCAATTAAATTGCCTTTTCAATTTTGTGCAGCTTATTAAGTTGTTTTATTGTAAAGGAAGATTAGTGTCTTCCATAGAAACAGGAGAATGCCTAAGCAGGAGCCCATGGACTAAAGCTGTGATATCTTGTACCAACCCACTTTCTGAAGGAATTCTGACAGGGACAGAAATCAACTGAAGTGAGAATGTAAGGAAAGGAAATAAAATCACCAGCTGAACAAGAATGGAAATACTGAGATGGAATTGGGAAAGCTTTCCTGTCTGTGGGAGAATCTCTTCGGGAATGAACCTGTGGAGCAAAACTGTCTTATTTTTAAAAAATCTTAATAAGTTCATAAAAAACAGGAAAACAGTAAAGCTACAAAGAGATTCAAAATCTCACTATCAATGCAAATCTGCTTGGGGCAAAACAAGAAGCTGTGGGCAGCTATAAAACAATGCAAAGAGCAGTAGCAAAGGAGCAGGTGGGGAATGGGAACCAACACATGGAATTATGGTTTACCAGGACAGCAAGGGTTTGGGATTTCTGAGCTTGGCAGCAGCAGCAGCAGAAGCAGCTCATACAAAACGGGACATACGGACAGAGGCACTTTGATGTCAGCAAAGCAACCTCTCCTTTTGTCCTTATTTTTCGTGTTAATGCCTACAGAACGAATTCCGTGGGGACCAGGGGGTGATTCCCGAGCTGGGGATGCAGCACGGGGCTCCCACCAGGCTCTGCTCACACAGCCCACGAGAGCAGGGGTGCAGGAATGACACGTGGGCAAGGACCTTGCTCATCAGATGGAAAATGCCAAGCCGTTTATTGCGCAGTCAGAATTCCCTAAATCCCAGCACCCAACAGGATATCACATCCTATAAACAGGAAAGATGTTCCCCACAGTGTCCCCCAACCACCTGGGGCATTGCACAGATTTTACCTATGATGGTAACAGGCAAACAATGCCCTATAAGGCCACAAACTCCAATGAACACTTCTCACAGGCCCAGGCTGTCCATAAACACACAATCCTCTCTCAGTCCATCCCCGGTGACCTGGATGCACTCCCAGGGTCACCTCCGGGCCCAGGACAGAGCCCCTCTCTCTGATCCTCAGGGCCTGTCTCTCTTCCAGCACCCAGTGCACCCCAACACAGGGGCACTCCTGACGCGCCCCTGGGATTGCACCCGGAGCACAGAGCTGCCCCCAGCAGCACCCCAGCTCCGGGAGTGCCGGGCAGGGTTGGCTGGGGGGCTGCAGCAGGACAGGCACCAGCACAGAGCTGGGAAGGGAGGGACTCACACCATTCACTACATTAAAGTACAACTCAAATGTGACCACTGCGATCTCTACGTGGAAATGTGAGTTAGATCAATCCCTAGGTCTGTGACAGAGGCTTCTGGTGAGTCAACTCAGCTGCCACAGCACTGTCACTTGCCTAAGAGAATTAACAGTCATTTCTGAAGGTACTGCTGAACAAAACCCTCATCTTGGGAACACGGAAGCTGAGGAATGTTTAACTCATTCACTGTTGGGAGACCAAGTCACACACTGGGGCTCTGAGGAAGCTGAATGAATAATTGAATTTCAGCAAATCAATTATGATTAAATCAGGGTGAATTTTTAAAGAAGAAAAAAAAAAAAAGCACTACCAAGAAAATTCTCCTGGGATCAATGCCACCTTCCCAGCTTCCAGCCAGACAGTTATGTTTTAAAATATTTTGCTCAGAATTCAGACATCTGCTTTACTGTGTGTTTGTTTTGCAGGTTTTGTGGCAGAGGGGCTGGCAAGGCATGAGGTCTGCTGTTTAAGATGCTGTGCTGCCTCTGTCTTCTCTGTTTTCAATTTATTACCTTATTTAACTGATTGAGAAAGATATTTTAAAAATTGCTAGGTCTCACTGCAATGCCAAATAAAATTAAAGATGTGCTTAAGTACTTAATGGCATGAAAGGAACAGTCATTCTTCTATTTTCTTCTTTGTTTACTGGAGACTTGTACTGGGCTCTGTTCATTACTTTTCAAAAAAGTAAAAAAAGCATAGAAAACTTTGCTAATTCAATTAAGGAGCTGAAAGCACACAGTAAAGCAAATCATCATCCACCAAATCCATGACTTTTTGCATGGCAGCAGCACTCCAAGGTGAAAGGACACAAAGGGTGGCCGTCCTTCATGGGACCACTGCATTCCAGGGAAAAGCCTTCCAGGCTGCCTGGAGCTCGCAGAGAGAACAAGGGCAGGGGCAGGAGGTTCCTTGAACTGACACAGGACAGGGAGAAGTCAGAAAAAATCCAAAGCAGGGGGATTTATCTGTTGCCAGCAAACCAAGGTGCTGCAAAACCTTGCTGAGAGTTAATAAAGTCCCTGCTGCTCAGCTGGGGAGGAGCAGATCCTTCTCTGAGGAGCCAAGAGCTCCTCAGCACAGAGGTGTTCTGCTGCTCTCATAAATGATGCTCTGTAGCATTGATTCTGTCAACACTCTTCCTAATCCTGACATTTCCTGACATTTTCAATTTTGTGAAATAAAAAGAGTTTAAAATTTTTAGCTTTGACCTTGACATAATGAACTGATGGATCACGGCAAGGAAATGGAGTCTGAGCACATTTGTTCCAATCTGGCCTTCTGCTGCTATCCAAACTGCAGATTAAATTATTGTTTTTATCAGAGGTTAGCTGGAAAATGGATGTCCTTCCTGAGGGGGTGGGGGAGGGGGGAAGCCATACAAATATTCCATCTTATATTGGGATGGAAATTCCAATTACTTTTTAATTCAGGAAGAGTTTTCAGAAGAAAACACATTTAGGCACAAACAATTTGATACAATTTTTTTCCCCAGCTTGCCCAATTTAACTCCCTGCCTATAATCTAAATGCATGTGAATATCCAGTCTAAAGTCCAGAGGTTTTCCTCTGGTGACAAAAAAAAAGTAAGATATTTTACTGACCGCTGGATAGGCAAGAGCTTGGTATGTTTAACTCTTAGAACTCCTCTCCTACTAGGAATTTGATATAAAATGTTGAGAAATTAAAATATGTACAGCACTAATTGTCTGCTCTGTGTGATTCAGGGGCCAATCAGGTCAAAAGGTAAAGCAGTTCCTCTTCTTGCCTTTAGCCCTTCTCTTCCTACTAAGCCCACATCAGAGCAGTGACACGTAAAAGCTTTAGATGAAGTCGCAGGTGTGACACAGACACTCTTGTTTCTGCCTTCCATGAGCTAAAACGAGTGTCACTGTTTGTATTGTGAGATCAGCTGTGATCAGCTCCTCTGACAGCATCACTCCACATCACAAAATCAACTGATTATGGTGGGTAAGTCTCTTTGTACAATCCCAACAGCACAAGGCATAACAATTGAGAATGGGAAAAAGGTCTCAATTTGCTTAAGCAAAGCGGCTGTTTAGTCCTAATATTGCTACACATTCCTTTTTTCTGCCTTCCCTCCCTCATTCTTCTTTGAGGATCACCTCACAAAGGCTTTATGTACTGAAGTTTAAACCTTTATTATTTTTTATCCCATCTCCTACTGCTTTCACACATCAGCCAGAGTGAGGGGAACAGTCACAGCCAACACCCCGACAGGGCAGAGACACCTCGGTCATCCAGGCTTAAATCAAGGTGGGGAACCCAAGCTCTGTGTGGGTCTGCATCCCTGCCCACAGCAGCACAAGCGCTGAGGACCTGACAGCATCATTTATTCCTTCAAGGCAGCCCCAGCAACCACGAGAATGGCCAATAAGAAACCCTCAGCTTGTGGGGTCTGCAGCACAGCCTGCATAGAACCAGGCCACGAGCCATGTTTCACCAGAGTAACCTCAAAAATACTCTGCAGGGATGTTGATGGATTTATATTTCACCCACAAAAAAGCCTTCCCAAGTCACTGTGCCCCTGAATAGCTCTCCCCAGGGGGTTGCTGCAAGAAACAGAAGGGGAATGCCAAAGGGAAAGAAGAACTGAGTGATGGTGGATAAGGTGGGGAAGGGTAGGAGCTGAGCAACTGGCAGGTGAGGAAAAAGGAGATGCTTCAGAATAAAAGGTGGGAAGGAGCCAGGAGAAGTGGAAGTTAGCAGAGGTGGAGGGCTAGTGAGGATGTACCTGAAAATCAGAGAATCATGGAGTGGTTTGGGTTGGGAGGGACCTTAAAAATCGTCTTGTCCCACCCCTGCCATGGGCAGGGACACCTTCCACTGTCCCAGGCTGCTCCAAGCCCCAATGTCCAGCCTGGCCTTGGGCACTGCCAGGGATCCAGGGGCAGCCACAGCTGCTCTGGGCACCCTGTGCCAGGGCCTGCCCACCCTCCCAGGGAACAATTCCTTCCCAAGATCCCATCCAGCCCTCCCCTCTGGCACTGGGAAGCCATTCCCTGGGTCCTGGCCCTCCAGCCCTTGTCAATTGTCTCTCTCCATCTTTCCTGCAGCTCCTTCAGGCCCTGCAAGGCCACACTGAGGTCACCCCAAAGCTTCTCCTCTCCAGGCTGAGCAATGAGATGTTACAAATATTTATAGCTTCTTTCTGTCATTTTGGACTTTTCCAATTCCTCCGTGGGTTTCTCCCTTATCAAAAGCTGATTGGAAGGATTAAATCTCGGCTTGATAACACAGACCTCTTTCTTTATGTGTAAGACTACTTGTCTTCAAATCATTTTGGAAGGGTGGCTGTTGATGGATCCTGCACGCACACACAGCAGTGCCTGTGGCTTGCCCAGCTGAGGCCAGGCCTCCTCTGCCCACCCCTGTGACCTGTCCCTGGGCCAGGGTGACAGCAGTGCCCTTCCTTCAGCACCAACCCCAGCACACGGAGCTGGAGGGTGGCAAAGGGTCTGAACTGATAAAAGAAGGATCATCAGTAACCCCCTCCAGAGATGTGTTCCCAAAAATGACCAGAACCTTCTGCCAACTAATCAGGGCTGGGGTTATCTCTAAGTTCCTTTCATGGAGAAATCTTGTAGAATAAAAATGCTGAACCAAGGCAAGGAGCTCATCTGTCCACTCTGCCACCTCGTCAGACGAGCCCAAGGACAAGTTTGCAGAAGGCTGACAGCGCTGGTTTCAATGTTGCTTATCTCCAGCGTGATCCATATTGGCAGATTTAACTTAAATCTACTGCTTTGTCTTCCAAAGAGGGGCAAGCGCTTTAAATAAATCTTCTCTTCCTGCACTCAGTGTTAGCACTTCATTTTCTCTCAACTCAGTGCAGCATCTATCCTGATTTAACAGACATCTGCGAGAGACAGGAGCAACAGCACTGGTCATGGAAGCTGCAGGGCTGCGCCAGAGCACCTTGCAGCAAACGCCTTGGGTCAGTAGTTCAAGCTACCTTCAGAACAAAGATAGATTTCTCCTTGTTGCAGCCCAGCCTCTTTGTGTCTTCGTCAAATCTTACTGGAGTCAAAGAAAACGACCTGGACTGGACCTTTTGCCTGTCAAAGGCAGCTGCTTTCCCACACTTTACAAGCCTCATGTTTCTTTCTGGCTGCTTGATGGCAACCGGTGAAATCTGAGGAAGAGGGCTCAAAACAGATCTGTCCGTCTGCACCTCACCCACCAGCCTGGGAGGGAACACGGCTGTGTGGAGCCGTCGCCTTCCGTTTGTGAGAAACCCCTGAGAACTATTTCTCTTCAAGATATTTCCCAAGAAAAATCCAGTGTCCCACAAAGGCAAAGCGTGTGGCTGCGTCACGAGCACGAGGCAAGAAGGCTTTGTGCTGTAAACAGCCACATCAGGGGGAAAAGGCTGTTTGCTTATTTTTATTTTCCCTCTAAAATTGCAACTGTCATGTAAACTCTTTAATAAAGAGATCAGAGCTAGTCGCTAAAGTGCTAGTCAGAAATGCCAGGCACTGCAGCAATCAGCATTTTAATTTGAGTTTTGAACAGAATGAAGCCTTAACATAGCTCTCAAGCTATTTAAATATGGGGGAAATTAGCTGAATGAATGAAAGAAAATAACACAGCTGGCGACTATTTAAAAAGAGTAGACTGACTTTTTGTAAGTTCAAACGGGGCTGTTGAGAAATAACTTCTTATAAACGATGCAAAATCAGATTTTGTACAAATATACATCTCTATTAATCTCTCCAGATCAAGACTTTGACAATAATTAATCATAATGAAAGTTTCTCCAAGAAAACTCAAAAATACTTAACTCTGAAAGAGCCTACAAATATTTGGTTAAGTTCATACAGATATATATATAAATTATTTGTGTGTAAATGTGTGTTTATGTACACACAGTTGAAACTAATCCACTGCAAAGTTCTTTTAGAAGCATCTCTTCTTTCTGTACATTATTTATCTTCACTGAATTATTCTGTAGCATCTGGGAAGACTAATTTAGGCAAAGAAAATTTCCAGCTAAAACCAACATCCAAGTTTTTTCCATGTTTTTGAACTCCAGAAACATAACAGCTACTCAGAGATTACACACAGACTGCTCCACCCTCTTCCTGGGCTGGCTCCCAGCAGCTGTCCAACATATGGCTCCAAGATCTTGAGGAGTTTATTTTGCCATCAGAACGTTACGAAATGTGAAGTTTTTCCTTCTGCAGGCAGAAGGCTGGAGGGTTCAGCACCTGAACCTGAGCTCCTCAGCATCCTGCACACTGAGAGCCCCACCTCCCGCAGAAACGTGCCTTCCACACAGGATCCCAGCTCTGTCCTGCAGGATTCACCTGGCAGAGATGCTGCATCTCATTTTTAAAGAGAATAAGTAAAAAGGAGGCAAAATAAACTCAGATAAAAAGCTTCCAGCCACTCAGGGGCTGATAAAACTGAAAGGTCAATGGATGGTTGTGGATCTGTCCCCACTTCCTACTGCCTGTCCTATCTCCCACTACTGCCAAGAGCATGGACAACCCAGCCCTTCTTCTTCTGATAATACACAGAATAGAGCTCTTTGCTTCATATTTTCACCATTTGTACAGGTCTGCTTAGTTTACATCAGAGTCTCTTCTGCAAGCCAAACAATTCCTTCTCATGGCACACCCCGCAGGGCTTTCCTTGGGATTTTTTGATTAAAAATCTGCTTTTTTAAGCTTGATGCTTTTGCAAAAGTGTTTCAATTTCTTTGATTTCCCACTTACACCTTTGCTAGCACAGTCCTTCAAAATCCTTCAGTGGTAAATGGCTCCAAGATGAGGAGGAAGGAGAAACCAGACTGCTGAAGTTGTCTCTGCTGCCATCCCAAGACAGAAGTGCAGCCATAACTGGTTTTCCTGGCACAGGGTCTGGCTGGTACATTGTCCAGGAAGAAAACCAGGATCACATTTGCTGCCTGTGAGCCAAGGAGTGCATTCTACTGTGGCTGGGGACCACGTGAACTCGTCTTGAAGATGTTTATTCACCACTTCTTTAACAAAGCAGAGCAGCCCCCCGCAGTAATTGGGTCAGTCCAGCCTTCCACAACGAGAAGCTTTTAATGGGTTCTTGCTTTTATTCAAACCTGGGAACATTTTCATTCCAACCCGAACTGTTTCTCCTTGCCAGTGCCTTTGAAGCCCATCCAGCAGGTGGAATGTTCCAGGATATCACAGCTTTAAAAGCCCAGGTTCCTGTTTTAGGCTCTCATGCCTACAGTGTTGAGTCTAATCATTTCCAGTGCCACTGAACAACTTAATAAGCTGCAAAAACTTGATAAGACAATGTAATTGCCAGCTTTTATGTATATTCTTAAAATAGCTACGTTCCTCATAGAGGTTGTACAGGATATAAGTGTTAGCAGAAACAATTAAAGAACTGAAACAATTGAAGCAGATTAGAGAATTATAGCATGCAAAAACTATAAAAAATTCCAAACAAATTGTCCTTTTTCCTTGTCGTGCATAAACAATAATTTCAGGTACTGGAACAAATTACTCAAAACCAGAAAATGACTACGAGAAATAAAGATAATATTTACCCATACTGCAGGAAAAATAGGTATAAAGAGCCTTGGATCAGTTCAGGTAATTGAAGATGCTGGAATGAATGAACTTTCTCTCACACATTGCAGGTATTCAAGTCAATGGAATAATACAGTCATTTCTTTATTCCAAATATTGGTGTTCTATATACACATCAGCAGGTAGAAGGTACAGTCTTTATTGTAAGTTATTTCCACCCCCTCACCCAAGACCAGACTCCTCCTGCTGTGTGGAAGCCCCAGGGTTCCCCCTCCGTGCCCTGGTCCTGCCTGCAGCAGGCTGGACAGAAACTCATTATTTCAAATATATCAGACACTGCCTCAAACAAAAGGCATGGTCACACTCTCTCCTCTGTTTTATTCCAGTAATTCCATCTGAATAAATTCAGGGCTTATTCATAAACACCCTGTGGAAGTTGTTCCCCTTTCTCATCCAAAGCCAGAAAAGCTCAGCTCCCTTGAATAGTAATGCAAAGGTGGAAACACAAATGGGATCGCAGAACAGTGGCTTTCCTCTAACCTTGACTGCTATCAACAAAGCTTATTTTCTTCTCTATATCACATTTTAATGTATGCTTTGTACCAACGCTGTCAGAAGTAATATAGGTTGACTGTTCTATTATGCATCATATTAAAAAGACAGCAAGGCTTTTTTCAGGGCGACCAAAGGGTGAAGTAAAAGGATTTGTAGGAAAGTGGTTTGGAAGACACCAAATTAATCTTGCACTCCAATCAATCTGCAAGTGAAAAGATACTTGACTCAATCTGTCAGCAGAGTCAGACAGGTATCTGATCAGCTCCATGGAAATCCTTTTATAAACCCAAGCTCTGATGAATGCTGTAACCTTACTGGAAGGAATGGCACTGCCTTGTACTCACATGCATGGTAATGGGGGTGAGATTTGAAGTCTGAATATCTGATCAAGGCATTTCTCTCTTTCATAAAAGGGATCTCTCCATTAAGTATTTAAGCAAACAGCACTGTTCTATCAAAGGATGACACTCCTAAAATAATGATTTTGATATTTCCCCATGACAGAAAATTTCTGCATCACATAACCAGACAAATTCTGAATATCTGCTCGGTGCAATACATCTGAATGATAAGGAAAAATAATCAAACTAGGAGGACATTTCCAACCAGTATTCCTGCAGATTTCCTGCAATACAAATTCATGCTGTTGGGATAATCGACATAAAATTTTATGCACTTAAGTGCAGCAAAATCAAAGGAAGTGGAATTGCTTTATAGTTCTATCTTTGCCCACTTGAAAGTCCAGGTCAGTGTTAAACTTTTCTAGGACATTTGATAATCAGATCCTTCATTACCTTATTCCTCCAACTCTCCATTACAGAAGCAATAGGGTAACCTGATATGTTAAGGATGTTAAACTCATTTCAATCACATCCAGCAGTTACAAAACAGCTGCTCCCTAAAAATCAAAGTGCAGCTGGGATGCCAAAACTGCAAAGCCAGGGCTCAGCTCTGTCCAGGTTTGCTTTTAGTCTCCAGTGCAGATGTGGGTGAAATCTATTGAGGAGCACCGTGAAGAGATGTTTATGAGGGGCACCAGCATGAGCAGAGGGATGGAGCAGCTCTGCTGGCAGGAAAGGCTGCGAGAGCTGCGATTGCTCAGCCTGGAGAGGAGAAGCTTTGGGGTGACCTCAGTGTGGCCTTGCAGGGCCTGAAGGAGCTGCAGGAAAGATGGAGAGAGACAATTGACAAGGGCTGGAGGGCCAGGACCCAGGGAATGGCTTCCCAGTGCCAGAGGGCAGGGCTGGATGGGATCTTGGGAAGGAATTGTTCCCTGGCAGGGTGGGGAGGCCCTGGCACAGGGTGCCCAGAGCAGCTGTGGCTGCCCCTGGATCCCTGGCAGTGCCCAAGGCCAGGCTGGACATTGGGGCTTGGAGCAGCCTGGGACAGTGGAAGGTTTCCCTGCCCATGGCAGGGGTGGCACTGGATGGGCTTTAAGGTCCCTCCCAACCCAAGCCATTCTGGGATTCTGTGAAAAGCAGCAGAGGAACTGCAAGGATCTTTCAAACCCCAAATGGACTTCCCAGCCCATGCTTTGCTCGGTGGCCCTGCACTGACAGTGGCACTGAACCCTGAGCAGTTCCATTTCAAGCTGGCTCAGGTTGGTCCCTCCTGTAGCTGGGACAGTGCAACAACAGGAGCTTCTCCATTTTTCCCTTTGAATAATGACATTCCTCGTGTGTAGGAGGGGAAATCTGGCCCTGAGCCACCATGGGAGGGCATGGGGGCTCCTGAGGCTGCTGCTCTGTCGTGCTGCTCCGAGCGCCGTGCTGGGAGCTGCCCCTGCAGAGCCTCCATCAGCCACTGCTGAACTCGCACCACCACAAGGAGGCTGTTCCCTCCACTTCATCCCAGCCCAGACACGCTTCAACCCAGCCAAGCAGACGTTCCCTTCACACCTGACAATGCTGCCTTTGGCTGGAAGCTGACCAAAAACTGCACAGCAGCAGAAAGCAGAGAGGGGGGGAAAGCAGGAGGAAAGAAAAAAGGTCTCGGGATAGAGTTTGAGATAAAGGTTGAGGACACTTTTTTCCCCACTAAGAACAAGGGTGTACCACTCCACATTAAATACATATGCTAAAACATCATCATGTGGGAATGAAACTTCACAGGGCTCGGGCCCTCAGTGCAAAAGGCTCCAGGGCGAGGTTTAGCCTCATTATGTCGAACAATAAGGTTAAAAGCCTGACAGGAATAATGTTTTCTCAGATCTCAATTCCTCTGTCTTATTTTATACTGGAAATGGGGTGAAGAGCGTATTCTAGGGAAATATCACCTTCATTCAGTATTAGGAGGTCCTGGAAGCTCTGAGACACACAAGAGCGCAAGCACCTGCTGTGCTTTTCCCGAAAACCTGTCATTTGCCACATGGAAAGAGGAGACAGACAGAGGGAGGGGAGGTGTTGAGTCCAAGCGTGGGTAGCTGCATCGCTGACATTTAGCAACAGTAGGCTGACTTTCAGTGCTGAAAGGGAGCCAGGAAGGCTGAGAAGAAAGTTTGCAGTATCTGAGAGATACTGCAAAGACAGAAACTAAAATATAAAGAAGAGCAACACGGCAATTGCTGTTTAATTGGCAACCAGACACTGGGTTTGGAGCTAGGTGGCAATGGGAACTTCTTCCATCCCCAGCAGATAAGTGCAAACCAAGGGCAGGGCCAAGTGCTCTGTACTTTTGTGGAAATGTGTAGACCAGACTCCCAGTTTGTGTGCTGACTTGAGCCTGAGTGAACCCATCTGGATTTACACCATCCGAGGGTGTAGCCTTAGCCCACTATTACACAGATAGATGTAAGTCACAGTGTTAGAGATCCATTGATAAAGTTAAAATGAATAAATAATCCACTTTCAGAGCAGCTCCTGATCTCAGAAGGGTGTTTCAGCTGCAGGGGTTATGATGGCAAGCAACGAGGACACATGACAGCAAACCCAGCAGATAGGTCTGGGACTACAGAACAACAATTCTGTGATTTCAGTTCTCCCATTCCCATCTGGAAACGTCTGTTCACGTCTAAACAGGTGACACTGACACAGGAAAGGCCTCTCTGTGAACATGTGACACAAAATAAGGCCATATCTTCAGGAGCAGTTTTTCAGTTTCAGAGCTGAAGTTTCTATTCCCAGTGCAGAAGAGTCCTGCTCACCACAGCCAACCACCCTGTTGTACAGCAGCAGGTGTTAAAAACCCACTACCTTCATTGATTATTGAGGTATAATTTACAATAAAGGTTTGTAATTTGGGTACAGCCCAAGGTGGTGGCACTTTTCGTGGTCTGACCTCGGCTGGTTTGCAGTGAGCATTGTTCATCGTGGCCACTGGACCTGACACATCAGTAAAGCTCCTGAAAAATCTCAGAACAGGAAATCCTGACCAAACCTGAGATTTTTCAAAGCCATGTCTTCCTTGGCTGTAAGGATGCTGTAAGATAAAAACTGGCAAGGGAAGAGCACATTGATTTCGAATCTAGCTGATGAGAAAACATAAACGCATCTGATTGTGGACATTAAAGCAGTCACAGGGGGTTGCACTGAATAAATAAAAAAGAGAGACACAAATAAATCCTTGAATAATTGAGATAAAAGCACACACAGAATATGATACAGCTCTATTGCCTACAGCCTATGGGTTCTCTCCTCCACCAAATAAATCTTGGGCTCTTTCTTGTCAAATTGTGGCCAATGCCACCAAAACTCTGCATTAATATTCTCACTAGAAAGCCACAACTGCTCTAACAGTGAGCTTGCAGCAAAATAACTCTTATCTGCAAAAGAGAATAACATCGTGGGCTCCAGCAAGGAAGAAATAGATGCAAGAATGTTGGAGAAGGAACAGAAAAGCACTGCAAGAAGATAAATTATTTACAAATAATTCCATCCAGGAGCACAACTCCCTCCTCCCCCCCCCCTTTTTTAAGTCACATTCTTTTAAGCCATTGATTTCAGAAAAGAAACAAAGAGGTGCTGAAAGATAAATGATAGTCTCAAAACTACACAGTGCACTTAGCAAAAGAAGGGGAGAGAAGGGAATATCAACAGTACAAAAGATGCTAAAATAACAGACTCATCTAAGCCATATTTATTGGCATTAGTTATTCTTTAAAAAATGTACAATTGCTCTTTTATCATAAGCCCTTCACATTAATCCAAGCTGTATCTTGGGAGGCTGTTGTGTGTGTGCCAACTTTCACAGAAGTGAGACGTGGTTATTAGGCTTTTAAGTGAAATATGTGAAACTCAGAAGATGGTCGAGATCATTTGTGCATTGTAATTGAATGAGTACTGGGGGAAAAAAAAGGTATTTTTATCACCTCTTAATAGAGCCTCTGGATTAAATAGTAATTAATGTGCCACCAAAGTTTGCTGCTAATCAGCTGCATGTCAGCATACATTCTGAGTGACATTTAAATTATAAAGTATGGTGGGATTATCTCCACTCTTGCAAATTACCTCTTTACGAAAGTCAGAGTAAACATTATGTGTCCACTGGAGGTGTCATTAGTCCCCTGTTTACTCTCTGCATGGTTCTCTGGGTTACAGGCTGTCTCGGGCTGTAGGCAGAACACTTGGACCACCTCAGAAAAACGCAGGCTTTAAGGCTGACCTTTGAAGATCCAGGCTCCAACCACCAGCCCCATTAACAATTATCTCGTTAGGTTTACGTGCAGCTGGCGAGGTTCTCCACAGCTGGGACTGAACTGAGCACTGAAAATGCTGACAAGTCCATCACCAGTGCTTTGGCCAAGACTCAAGCTCTCAGAATAGTCCAGAAGAGACAGGAAATGTCAATTGCTGGGACACGTACGAGTCGAAGCTCAGTCTTAGCTCTGTCTGAAAAATGTCCATCAGCCAAGGAGCGGGACTGAGGAAAGATGTATGAATGGGGGGATGGAGCAATTACAGGGAATAATTGATGCAGTATCTGTAGCAGTATCACAAATAGTTACTGTGGGTTTACATTTTAAAAAGTAATAGAAAATCAATTCAGTGAATAAGCAAACCATTTTGTTGATGAATAATTGGGACAAGGAAGGAGAGAATTAGTTTTTAGGCTTCCTCGTGTTTGAACAGTCTATTAGTATTTGACAAAAATTATAATTGAAGTGTCAGCTCCATCACATAATGTAAACCAAGGCAGGAGGCTGGATAAGGGGATGGAATCGTCAGAGTGTTACAAAGCCATCCAGAGACTCGGTGTGTATCAAATATATCACATACAGCACAGGCACGTCCGTTAAAGCGGGACTCCAACAGGAGAGGAAAGAACGACTTCACAGGAAAATCCACGTCCACCACAGCCCAGAAGAAATAAAATAATTTTTACCCAGATGGACAGAGTCCAATGGCCTCAAATTTGCCTGAAATCTAAAGCAGTAACATGGAAAAATCTTGAGGGGTGACTGAAAACCTTGAAGAAATCTTGGTTGTTTTTTTTAGCATGATGAAGAGGGAAAAAAAATGACACATTCGTTCTAAATTATAATTTTGGTCTCAAAGATCTTGAGCTTGGCCACTAACCTCAAACCAACAACTGAGATACAGACTTAGGGCCTAGCCAAGCTCAATCAAAGGGGAAAGGGAAATGTCTTGAGGAGACAAAAACCTCCAAACTTCCCAAGCATCCACACATGCAAGACACATTTTTCATTCACCATTGCAACTGTTCATATGTAGAACTGCACCCAGATGGAGCAAAAATGTCAAGTCTGGAGGAAAGCTTGGTGTGTGCAGCATCTTTTCCCATCCTTACCTAACTCCTGCAATCCCTGCCCAGTCCACTGAGACCCAACCACTCGGAATCCGTGTGGAGGTTCTGTGCAGCAGACTCACCTTATTCCTTCTCTTTTGGCTCCACCATCCCCGCTCAGCAGAAAGAAGCAATTGTCCTTATTCATAGGTGGGAGAGTGAGATTGTTACCAAGGAAACGGGCTCGGTTTGACAGAGATTTGGAAACCCAAACCCAGCTGGAGATGGGAAATCTGAGTATCCTCCCCCAGAAAGCATTTGAAAACTAGATGCAATCTGGCAGCCACTAAAACCCAGTTAACTCTTAACTCCCTTCCCTTTGTGAATCCATCTTTCATTTTCTTTATCTACTTTTTAATAACTCTCTTCTTTGACTGCATGGATTCGAAGGAAATAGCAACGAATCCTCCTGAGAGCCAACATCCAAAAGGGACACAGAGATATATTTTTGGATTTAGAACCATTACTCTCCCATATTCTGGTGAGGAAAGTCCCAGCTGTGCCCCCAGCTACACACGTGGGACTCTCACTTTAAATGAAATTCAATCAACAGAACCAAGACCAGAACTTCTCCTGAGGCCGGAGCTCAGCCCGCAGCCCAGCACAGTACAAATGTGCCATTGATTACTTGGAGAGGGGCTGTAACAATGATAAAAAGCCCCAGGATAGATCCTGAGCTGGTGTAAATCCACGGCAGCCCCATTGATTTACTCCGAGCCAGAGGAGAACTAATCGAATTTACACAGGCTGAGGATGCGAGGCCATCACATTTGAAGAAGTGGGGAGTGGAAAATGATACTGCACAGAGGGGATAGATCAGTGCAATGTAAATACAGCAACAAAACAAGAATGGGGAGGAACTGCTGGAGGTGAAAAGTCCAAGAGTAATGGCTGCAAGCTAGACAGGAGAAGATCCACCGCAGGGAGTTGAGATGCATTTTAAAGGATGGACTTGCAAGAGAATTTTTTTTTTTTTCCAAAAGAGTGGCTCGGGTTTTTTCCTAGTCAGATTTTGCATTTTGCTTATGAGCTTTACTTGCGGGAAGAGAATTTTAAGAGGGTGAACTCTCAACAGCTGGAGAGGACTGAAAAACATGGATATTTTTTGAAATAAATGTTTCTGTGGAAGCCTGGGCTCAGCAGATTGCACTTCAGCAGGATGAAGCCTGCCCAGCAAGTGAATCACACAGAAATCACACACTTGGCCCTACTCCTGAATGTCAGAGCAATTCCTGTCCTGTTCCTCCTCCTAGTTCCATGACACTCACAGAGAGGTCCTTGATCCCACCCAACACTTCCTGCCCCTCAGAGATATTTTTTTAACTGAACTGAAAAGCTATGAGGAATTTGGTTTCCGATGGACCCAAAAGGCTTTTTTCCTCCTCCTGAAACCAGTTAAAATGTCTAGAGGTTCTACAGAAAGTCTTCCATGAGAGACCAGCAGGAAGCTTCCAGGGTATGACCCAAACTGAATACCCAGGGAACTGCTTCCACTTTATCCCAAACTAATGAGCGTTTTCCTCTTGTTTCACCGTGTTTTCTGACAAGCCTATAATTTGAGGCTGGAACCTGAGCTGCAATTTGACACATCAACTGTAAATTTTCTTGGTTTTCCCTAAGCCAGCCAGTTAATACTATTTACAGTACTGTCGTTGCCTGGCACTGATGGGCAGTAATATAATACCAAGTCAGGTACTCTGACACATTTTAAATTAAAATGGAGAAGGTTGTCCTTTCCCATACCAAGTTCCACTATCATTAATTAGTCACATATTGTTCCTGAAATTTAATTGTTTTAAAGCCATGATGTTAATTCAGAGATTTACAGGTGGAGATTGCCAGCTGGCGAGCACTAGATGAGAAATGACATTGACCTTCAAACGTGTGTCTGCCTCAATCCTCTGAGAGATCACCTTGTTCTGCTGGAAAAACAAAGCCAGCTCTTCACTGAGAGCAGACAAGAACCATGGGAATTGGTCTAATTCAGACACATTTAGGAAAAGATCAAATGAACTTTTCGTACTTCATGATTCTGACTCCAAATTATAAAATGAGAGTTCTTTGGTTGGTTCCCAAAGTTAAGATAGGATGATTTAGGTTACCCTTTATCTCCACAGACTGTGGCATCATTTCTTTCCTGGAAAAACTGGACATTCTTCCAGGGTCCAGGCTCTCCACAGGTGGAAAAAGACCACTGCTGGCTGAGACAACGTTGTTGACCTTCTGCCATGGCATGAGAGACAGCCAAAGTTCCCAAACTGGAACGGGATTCTCATCTCAAATCAGATGCTGGCCATTAAAGTTTCAAAACCTGGAAGCTCTGTGGTACAGACTTACCGAGAAGTCATGAAAGCCAACATTTCTTACTTAGTGTTGAGATTTGGAGAGGGAAACCAAACATTTCTTACTGTTTGATTCCAGCTTTGTGATAGCAACAAGATTGTGCCCACCGTTGCAGGATCAAGAGGGAAATTATTTGTACTCAAGAGGCAGCTTCTAGAATTTATCCAGATCCCGGAGCCAGCAACCTGCTCTCAGATTTCCGTTCAGTCCCAGTAACCATTTGGTCTTTAAAAAAATATTAATCTTTGGTTTAAATATTCGTTATTGTATCATATATCGGGTTGAAAGTTTAACATTCTTGATATGGAGAGATGGAATTAGAAACATCTTGAGAATAGCATTCTTGTTATCAATCATGTCATCTTGAACATGTTTAGAAGCTTGCTGCTGGCACCAGGAATTGATATTTTATTCAAAAGAATGTATTTAAAGAAAATGACAGCGCTTTTCAATTCAGCTTTTCTAAAACAAGAAATCTTTCAAGTCTTCCAAGCCATGTGGATTTCAGCATTCCAGTGATTAAGACTATTTTCAATTATACATGCTTTCCCCATTATTTTTTCATAGCTTTAGGGTAGATTTTCAACACTCTGCATGAAGAATTAGACACACAAATCACTCACAACTATTAATGGGAATTGCACAGATGGTGGAAGAACTGGTACAGAACAAGAAAAACCAACTCAAACCATCAAAAACTTGAGAAAAACCTTCAGCCATGAACTTTGCAAGCTGGGTGGATCTGCCATTCCTGTTTTTCATCTTGCCAAGCTGCAAACTTCCAACAGGCAGCCCCGGAAGTGAAAATGGCAAACAGCCACAAGAAAATCAGAAATGGTGAGAGAACTTCCACAGTTTCACATCTCCAGGATTTTCTGAGAGCAACCTTTTGGTCTGGATAAACAGAGCTGGATGACCCTGGGTGATCTACACGTGCTGGAGCCTCTGGGTGAGCAGTGCAGGGCTCTCCACCAGGAAGAACAGACATTTTGATGTCCCCATGTTTCTCTGTGGCTATTTGAAGACTAAAGGACTACAGCTGAACTGGGAGAAAATTTAGAACATACTGGTCTGGTTTATCTGGGTGTTCATTAGAGAAAGAGCTGTGATATTTAAACAATATTTGTATTCTGTTCTCTTAATCCAAGGAGCCATTAATGAAATTGCAGAAACTCACTTCCTTACACCCCTCTGTTGCCTCAGCAAACCACTTTCCTCCAAGAAATGATCTCTCTATTCTAATTTCATCAATATAACTTCAAAAATAACTTAATTGAAACATTCATTAAACCAAACAGATCTCAGGCTAACATTTCTCAGACTCTAATTCTGGGAAGAAAGCTCCCATTTTCTTTTATGTCTTTATGACAGCTACAGACAGAGAGGTTCCAGAAGTGGAAAGCCTTGAAAAGATGACACGAAGAATGGTTGAAAAGCAAGTCCAAACTCACTACTGCCATTTCCCCCACCCTCACTTGGTATATTTTTATAGGAAAGAAATGGTGTTTGATTTTGTTGCACCCTTCATTTTCTCATGGCATTATAAATGGATTTGAGGAATGCCAACCATGTTTGAATTCAGGAAATGCAACACAAGGAGCATCCAGACACACACCAGCAGTTACGCCCTGAGATATTCTGAATCCCAACACCTCATTGTCAATCTCTCTCTCCCCACACAAACTCTTCACTGTGTTTGTAATATATAGTTCCAAAACTCAGCTCAAACAATCTTGGTTTTGCCCTCAGGCACATGTGTGGTTCAAAAACACTCGAGCTGGGGGTTGTGACCAAAATTATTCTCCTTTTGTATATTCTCAGCCAGCAAAACACAAAGTCCAATTGTGCACTTTCAGCTGGAGAAAAGTATCATTAAATAATGTAGTGTTCTTCATTATCCTGTCAGTATTTCCTTGAATGGAATTTCAGCACAGTTTGATCGGAACTATTCAGGAGGATAAAAGTAAGGAAATAAACGATATAAAACCATACAAGTGTATAAAGTGTACTCTTGATGGAGATGTTGGACATCCTGAAGAGCTGCTGCCATGTTCTCTGCTCGGTGTCTCAATACCCAGCTGCCACCCATAACACCAGCTCTTCTGGTTAGTCATTTTTATGGCTCCCTGGAAAAATGAAACTCTCTTCTGTCATTTCAGGTGTTTCTGCGTTGTAGTTTGGCACATAGACAATGACTAAAACAGGTAATTTTTATATATACAGATCACCATCATTTCTATAACCCAGGGACTTTTACAGTTAAATTCAGATTCCGGCTCAAGAGGAAGTTTCTGAATCAAACCCAGAGCAGCAAAAGGGTGAACAAATGGAAAGTGTGCAGCTAGAAGTTATGAATCATATTTCATCAAACTGGGTGCATCTGTTTCCTTATTTACTTCTCTGAAGTTTTCTCTTCTCTTACAGGCGAGTTTAATTCTTCTGCAGCCCCAAAAAGACAGTAATTGAAAGCAGTAAGAAAGGCATGTGCTTTGCAACACACCTTTGTAGGCAAAAGGCATTTGGAAAACATTCACCTTCACCTCTAAAACTCATTGCTGGCACGTTCGGATTCCCAGCTTCTGCTGGGAGAAAGCAAGAGTGCCCCTTTCTAATGAGGTGTCCAGCTCCTTATCCCACCCTCTTGTGGAAAACACGGATCTGGAGAGAGAGGGAGCAAGCAGCACACGGAGCCTCAGCATCAGGCAAAGCTGGAGGAAGGGCTTGACCTAAATTTAGTTATTTCAGGGATGACTCAGGGAAGTGAAGAACAGTTTGTGACTTCACAAAATGAAATTTGTCTCCCAGCCATGAAAGGTATATTTAAGGCAGGTGTCACAGACAGCACCCCTTGCCAAGGAGGAGAAGATTAAGTTTAGGCCATATGAGAATACAAAAAAAAACCCGAAAAAATTCCACCAAACCAAACCTTAAAGCAGTCTGTTTTCATGCAAGGTGTGTCTAAATACCTGACCAGCGCTCACTTGGCAGCATTTCTTGGCATATAAAGATATTTACAGGAGTCACAAATAATTTATGGCTGCAAGTACCAAAAAACTCACTGATGTTAAGTGTTCACCTACCCCACAGGACTGTAAATGTTTACAAAAACTGGAAAGAAGACATCTGCTAAGCCTAACACCGTGGTAGTTGAGCAAAACAGTTTAAAAATTTATACTAACTGGGATTTTTAGTATGATCTTCACAGGGATGATTTGTGCTCTTATTTGAGAATCAGGAATATATATGTGTTTCATGACATAAGCTCCACTACAGAAGAAAACCTTGCTAACCACTGGAAAAGGATGTAGGTAATAACCTAGCACATCCATCTGCTCTTTCCCTTGACACCTCTTAGAATCAGAGTGGCAAAGGAGGTGAGTAACTGGAGCATCCTCATCTTTGTAACTCTTCTGGAGCATAAGATACAGTTACACTGCAAGTGAACTCTTATGGCATCATATAGGCTCAAAATGAACAGTAATCTATTTTTACTTGGGAGAAAACAGACTGTGTATCTCATCTGTTCAGCTATATTTTAAGCCCAGCTGCTTTTTATGTCCTTGTTTCAGATAAAAAGATACTGGAATCTTTCAGGCGCCTCAGAGAGCCCATTCCATCCACCCTCCCGAAAAGAAGGCTCCCAAAAGCTGTGCACTGACAGGTTGGCCTGCAGGGAGGAGGTCACTCTGCAGCTCTCAGGTCTGGGCAGTAGCTCCACGCTGGCATCTCTCTGGAAAACTAAAATGGAATTATATCCATAGCTCACACCTACAGGTCTTCAAACATATGACAAAAGGTTAATTAAAACAAGCATAAAAGAAGATAAGCTGGGCCAAGAAGCACATCCCGGTTTGAGCATCACTCTGACCCCACACAAGATGGGATAACAGCACCTTAGAAGGACACCTGCAGCGACCAGGACAGCAGGAAATGGATGCTGGGTGTTGGCACGGGTTTATAAAACATGGCAGAGGCCTCAGAGGGTGCAGATTGGCACCTTCTCAATATTCTCAATGTTTCCCTTTAGTACCAAAAAGCTTTTCAAACCAAACCGTTTCCAAAGTCATGCAGGATGCAGCACCAAAATTCCTATTATTATTCCATATTTCCAAACCAAATGTACAAGAAAGGATTTTAAAAATCCATTCAGATGCTAAATAAGCAGCCACGTTTTGAGAAGTTGAGGTTCCAGTCAACAATGAAGTAAACAGATTTTGGGCTTCCAGCTCCTGTTCTCAGTTGAAGTTTGTTTACAAACTTCAAATCTTTGTTTACATGTCTAAGCAGGAGCTAAAAATTACCCAGTCTCCAAAGTTATCCAAATACCCAGTTCAAGGCCCAGCTCTAGCTGCCTGCTCCTGTACAAAACATGATTCAACATTAATCTCCTTTTTTTCACCCTTCCCTGTTTCTGCCTTCTCTTCCACAACACATTCCTCTACCAAATCAGCAGCAATTGAGAACTAGCAATATTTTCCTTACAAGAACACCTCCACAATAAACACTGTTTTGCCCTGACACTGGGAGCTGGGGTGTGCCAGCTAGAGCAGAGATGTGGATGTGCTGTGCACGCAGAGTTGTAATAACATGCTCAGGCCTCTGAAACAGTTAACACTTAAGTGAGTATTGTTTCAGATCTGCATTAGAAAGCAGATGCTCTTATTTTTATCAGTTTTGGAGCTTTTTACAGGCAAACGTTTGCTCTAGGAACACTCAAGGAAAGACAAGCAGGGTTTCCAAGCGAACATGGGCAGAGTGAAGGAGGGCACGGGGTCAAAGTCACCAGAGTGCTGTCACCAAAGCTCTGATCCTCCCACTCCTGCCCCATTTGGGAATTTTAATGTGCACACTAAGTGCAGACACAACCTCCACAGAGTGCTGCCTTACTCAAAGGCTCTCAAACACGGTAAAATAAACAGGAAATAAAGATTTCACAGTAGGTTTCTGTTGGGGTGCACTATGTGCTGGAAGAGAGACGGGCCCTGAGGATCAGAGAG
The DNA here is from genome assembly GCA_013397865.1 of Struthidea cinerea. Taxonomy (NCBI): domain Eukaryota; kingdom Metazoa; phylum Chordata; class Aves; order Passeriformes; family Corcoracidae; genus Struthidea; species Struthidea cinerea. The sequence goes on from VZTI01005477.1 coordinate 941,845, forward strand.
AGGGGCTCTGTCCTGGGCCCGGAGGGGACCCTGGGAGTGCATCCAGGTCACTGGGGATGGACTGAGAGAGGATTGTGTGTTTATGGACAGCCTGGGCCTGTGAGAAGTGTTCATTGGAGTTTGTGGCCTTATAGGGCATTGTTTGCCTGTTACCATCATAGGTAAAATCTGTGCAAAGCCCCAGGTGATTGGGGGACACTGTGGGGAACATCTTTCCTGTTTATAGGATGTGATATCCTGTTGGGTACTGGGATTTAGGGAATTCTGACTGCGCAATAAACGGCTTTGCATTCTCCACCTGATGAGCGAGGTCCTTGCCCACGCGTCAGTACTGCAGGTTTCCTTTTCAATCCACACAGAAATTCACAGAGGTTGGAGAAAAAACCACTGGAGGAACAATAGAGTCTGAAGTGTCGCCTCCAGCTGCAGAATTAAAAATGAGTCTTCAAAAATCTGGATCTTAAAAGCCACCTTCATTTTTTTTTTTTTCTTTTTTTAAAGAAGGGAAGAGAACACTGACCAGTTGCAGCCGGGACATTAACACAGCCACGATGCACAGAACAGGGTTCATCACCAGGCTACCACTCAGGAACAAACCAAAGCTTAGTAACAATACTGACTATCGGGAGAAGAAAATAGAAGAAAAATTGTGCTTTGCATATTACTGAAAAAAAATTTCAGCCATTTCAGCTTTTCATCAATGAAAGCTGTCTTATTAAAAAAAAAAAAAAAAGAAATCAAGTATATAAAGATTCTCAGCACGTCCCATGTGTAAAAAGACTCAGTAATGCACTACATAATTTTCATTTAGGTCTAAAGTATCAGAACAGATGGGGTCCCAGTAGTCAAAAGTAAGCACGTTATGATTATTGGCAGCTATTAAACTTCTGCTAATAAATGACATTATGAAGTAATATGTTGTGCCTAACATTGTAAAAGTTCGTGATGATAGTTTACAAAGGAAAAATATTGAAAAATTATAATGTGAGGAACAGCAAATAGGAATAGAATGATGTAACATTTAGGCAAAAGCAATTCCAAGTCTTTCTTAAAATAACAGTTATCATTTATTCTTGCTTTAAAAAATACTCTGCATACACCAAAGGGCACTTTTTTTAATATCTCAGCCATTTCATATCGGGGTGCACCAAGTGCCTTGATGTCATAAAAACAAACCAGTTATCAGCCAGACAAGCCCAAGCAGTAACTTGGCTTTGTGTCTTGATTTACTTCCCCAGTCATTTGTTGTCTCCTTTATTTAAGAGTAACTGCAGGTGTGTGACTCACAGATAGGTTCCTGCTGACCACGCCAGGTGATTCAGCTCTGTTCAGCTGGCCTTGGCCCTCACGCTCAGGCACAGAGCTGGTTGGAAATAAGCAATTTGCTGAACCTGATTCAAGCTTTATCAAACATTAGAGATTTTTCTTCCTTTCCTATGGCAATTTTCTCAGATAAATATTTGTGCTTTTTTCTGAATAGCTGGGGGTCAGTGCTTATGGTTTCAGTGTTCATACAATATTTTTATTACTATTTTGTTATTATTTTGGTTCTTAATCATTTAATGTGAAAGCTGGTCGGTTTTCACCATGAGTTTTGTGGATGCTTTGTGCTGTTCAGAAGAGCCTACAGTGGCATGAACAAAATCAGCCAAAGACCACACAGAGCATGGAAAACACATCACCTTTCCTGGTGCCAGCCCAGTTCTCTGTGCCCCTCTGTCTCCTCATGCCCAGGGGTGTCAAGGGCTGGCCATGTGTGTTTTCCTCCAGGATCACCTGTTGGCCAGACCGAGCTCTGCCAGAACTCCCAGAACAGGAACAGGTTGGGGTATTTCCCATGTTACACCATCAAATTCCATGGGCTGCCTATGAAGGTGCAGCTGGGTTTTGATGTGAAGAGGAACCAGCCCCTTTCTTCGGTTCTGGCTTTTGATGTGAAGAGGAACCAGCCCCTTTCCTAGGTTCTGGCTTTTGATTTGAAGAGGGACCAGCCCCTTTCCTAGGTTCTGGCTGCTCCTGGACAAATACAAATGGAACTGGAAGCGGCAGAGCACAGTTCCTGCAGCGAGTCTGTGGTAGCTCAGAGGCACCAATTAGTGCTTGTGCAGGGCCTCCAAAATGCTTAGGCCAGGCTCACAATCAGCTGAGCATATTCCTGTAGTAAAAAAGTGCTCAGCAGAGTTTAGCAAAGCTGTTGTTGCAGCCAGTGCTCGTCAGCATGGGACTCATTTAATGACTGCTGGAGTCAATAGAAATACAGGCCAAGGGCAAGGGACCTTGACTTCATTAAGACTCCCAGTCAATCTTAAAAGATACTCCAAAGGTTCTTCTGCAGCCTCTCGGAGCCTCTGTTCAAACAGGTATTTAGTCACTAAATCAGGCTGTCAGCTGGAGACCCTTTGGAACGAGCCCTGCTTTCCCAAACGAATGATACAGTGATTTCTTAAAGGCAATTCACTGCTGCTTTTAGCTCCTGCTACAAGGAGACAAGACACGAACAAAATTAGGTAATTGAGATAATGGAAGGTTGACGTAATTTTGCAATATTTCTCTCTCTATGGAAAACACCTTGTAAGAAATTCTATCCCATTGATGCATTTTCCTGGTCTTAAAATCAAGAGTCAGACACGGTTAGAAGAGAAAAAGGGATTTTACCTTGGTGTTTATTTTAAGGATCCTTAGGTGCCCTATGTCCAGGTCAAATGCACCTCTATGCACACCCCACAAAAGATCTGGTATCACATTATAGGTGTTACTAATTAGCACATCTATCAAAGATTCCCCAATGAGAGGCTCAAGTGAGCCCCCCTCCCCAAAGAACCTTCCCCTGGATGGTTCTATCTTAGTTTACAAAATGTGTTTTGGAGAGAACCTTGGGGTCTGGGGCACACTGATCCCTAACTGCAGCAATGACGCACGGGCAAGGACTTTGCTCATCAGATGGAGAAGGCAAAGCCGTTTATTGCGCAGTCAGAATTCCCTAAATCCCAGCACCCAGCAGGATATCACATCCTATAAACAGGAAAGATGTTCCCCACAGTGTCCCCAATCACCTGGGGCATTGCACAGATTTTACCTATGATGGTAACAGGCAAACAATGCCCTATAAGGCCACAAACTCCAATGAACACTTCTCACAGGCCCAGTCTGTCCATAAACACACAATCCTCTCTCAGTCCATCCCCGGTGACCTGGATGCACTCCCAGGGACACCTCCGGGCCCAGGACAGAGGCCCTCTCTCTGATCCTCAGGGCCCGTCTCTCTTCCACCACCTCGTGCGCCCCAACATTACTAATTAGCATATCTATCAAAAATTCCCCAATGGGAGGCTTGAATGAGCCCCCCTCCCCAAGGAACCTTCCCCTGGATGGTTCTATCTTAGTTTACAAAATGTGTTTTGGAGAGAACCTCGAGGTCTGGGGCACACTGATCCTAACTATGAAATCTCTAAAATGTTTCGTCTCCTGGCTTAACAAACAAGACCAAGAATGTCGGCAAAAAGCACTAAGAATACAGAAGTTGTAAAAAGGTATAAAGGGGTATAAAAGAAAAGGCAAAAAATCATCATGGCATCGCTATATCTTCCTTTTCCTTCCCACTTACCAATGAGAATAATAAATAATCTAGAAATAGAACAACTCCAAACAGCACGATGAGTGGTCCCAGACCCATTTCAGAGTCTGGTGCAACCTAAACCATGCTGCATCAAATAGGATCTTCTAGAAATTATGGAATAAGTCCCAGAAACTCTAGATAATAGTTGAAATTCTGTTTGCAGTGGCACTAGATTATTTTACTCTGTGTCATCAAGTTAACAAGAACACACACCAAAAAAATACAAGCAACAAATCTAATTTAAGGAACAACTGATTTTTTTTTTATTCTTGGTTATACAAAGGAAAGCAACACAGTAAAGAAAGACATTTGTCCTTAAATTAAGCATTTTACTCCTGTGCTATCCATAATCCTGGAGAATGTCACTGTCAGACACACAAGGCATTTCAAGGAGCAGAGAAGAGAGCTGGCTGATGAGGTTTAATGATCAATATATTGAAGATGAAGTAAATCCTTGCCATGAAGACAAATGGAAAGCAAGGGAACAAATGGAAATATTGTGGTCTAAGACTCGAAATACAAAAGTGAGCCCAAGTAGTATCAGACAATCTCATAGGAATAAGGAATTAATTTCCAAACCATCCATAGACCGACTCAGGACCTGATTTACATCTATGCTAAACCCCTGGTTTTCTCTGGCGTGGTACAGGGTTAACTTCAGACTGCATTTTTCCTGGTAAGATATTTCTTGGCATTGTGTGAGCACACATAATACTCTTTATATGTCCTTAATATATAAAATACCCTTCTCCTCAGTCTACATGCCCACTTATAAATTTGATCTCTTTTATGTTCCTCACGAAAGGCTGCCTCTTCCCAGGGCAGCCCAGCTGAGCTCCAGCTTACAAGTGTATTTATTGAAAGGAGTACAGCAATAACAACTGTTCTTTTGTCTCTGTGAGAAAAGGCTGCCTGGAGCCAATTACCGTTTATCACTCCAGATACACATTTTATGATCTTTGTGCTAAACCAGAAAATAGTGTAAGAAGAAGGAGCCAATTTAATATCTTCAAGTTCAATCACATCAGAAAGGATCCCTTACTTGCATCATATGTTGTTCAGTGTGATTGTCGGATTTTATTAATTTTGCATGCTAAGCTGGAAACGTTAGGCACAGGTTTCTTCTTGGGAGAGCAGCAAAGCTAAAAACAGCACAAGCACCAGAGGAAACTGTGTTTATAATTGCTCTGCTTCCTAGTTGGACTTTGTCAGCTCGACTTGGGTGGCAGCATGACATGGAGAGAAAAAGCTTGCTTTGATTTGGAAAAGGTTGTTTGCAGGTGTCAAAACAAAGTCTACCAGGAAACCAAGGGAAAAATTAAATGCTGTGAGCCATTATTGCAGGTGTGCTCCAGTGAAAATTATCATCCTCTTGTTTTTGCCTCAGTAAATACATTGTGCAGTTGAGGCCAAACGTAGCTTGGAAGGAATTTAAAATACCGTAAGCTTACGGCGAAGCTCAAATTTAAATTTCTTGGTCCAAACACACAGATTAGAAATTATTCATCCTCCTCACTGAGGACAGGAATACAATGCAGGCTGATAATGAGCAGGCACCGAGGGCTAAGCATGCAAGGAGAGGCATTTCTGACACTGCACGGGTGCAACCCGCGGCATTTACAGTTTGTGTGCCCTGGCAGGCCCTGTGCCAGGCGGGGACAGCACTGGTGCCACGTGGGAGGGTGCGGCCAGGGCTGCACCTGCCCCATGGCAACAGCCACCAGGCTCAGCCCCTGCCAGGACCCTAAACCCGTGGAGCAGCCCCCAGCTCCGCGGAGAGCTCTCTCCACTGCCAGCGAACGTCTGGCCTTGGGTCTGGGACAGAACGACTCCGGCGCTGCTTTGGCTCAGGACCCACGTGGACTGGAACGTGGAAAACAGCTGCTCCCAGCCTTTTTCAGGGCTTTGGCTGGAAAAGGAGCTGCTCCTACCATCCCACAGCCAGGCCTTGGATTAGGACAGGGACTGCCTGTCCATGAGAGTACACTCCTGCATTTACACAATTGACAGCAACACAGATTTTATCTGGGGAGAAACACAGAGCTTCCGAAGCTCTTCAACGTGTGTAATCCAGCCTGAAGCAGATCCCCTGCACCATCCTGGAAGGATTAACAACTGGGATTTGGAGTGTTTCATGCAATCACATTCACATTGGTACCAAAATTATTGAATGGTGGATGATGAAACACCTTCCCTTCTCCCTCAGAGCCTGACTTTCTGGTAAATATCCTGTCCTAGGTTACAATATAGATGTATTTAAGTATTCTATTACCACCAGCTGTGGGCCATTAGCTGTTATCACCTGCTAATGACCCACCCCTGATAACAGACAATGGGCCATAAGAAACCACCACATGACTCATGGACTGATCCTGTTGTGAGATGCTCCACCCAGGAGGGAGGAGCCAAGCATTCCCACCTGGATATAACCTGCCCTTGGAACTGCCTACCTTAGCCCTGTCTCCTTGGTTACCAGAGGACAAGAACTACCACTGGACCTTCAGCTGGAGACTAGATCTTCCATGGGATCATCGCTTCAACTGAACTACTTCATTTTGGACTGCTACCACCACTCTAACAGGGTGTCAGGTTGTATCTGACTTTGTCAGTGCTTTTCCTTATATTATTTCCCTTATTTCTGATTTTTTGTCCTATTAATTTTAATCCTGACTTGTGATCTCCCACTGGTTTGTTTTCAAACCAATACATACCCCCATCCAGCAGAGCTTTGGAGTCACCAGAGGAGGTAGGTGAAGTCCTAACAATTGAGGTGACAACATGAGAAGTTCTTAAAGAAAGTAAGATAACACCAGGCAGCTGGATACTGGGTTAAGCAGTTTGCAGCAAATAAAACCAACCCAACAACCACTGCAATTATCTTTAGAGAAGATTATAACCAGAAATTAGGAGAAACAGTGAAAAAGATTCAAGGGACATGGCATGAGCATCCTCAGTAGGACCAAGTGTGGGTGTCAGTGTTCCTGCAGCAGAGACATCCTGGAAATGGGGCCCTCAACAGAACAGAGATTCGTCCCTCATGTGCTGCTGGAAGCTGTTAACTCTCAAGGAAAATCTGGGAGCATCCATGGTTTTAATGAGAGGTGCCCGAGTCGTTCACAAGGTCTTGGCTCTAAGAGGTGCCTGTGGAATCTGGAGGAAAAGGTGAACTCCACCAAACCAGGCTGACTGAGAAAAATTCCTTCACGCAAGGCCAATTAAAAATCAAAAAACCTGAGCCTGTTTACTCTACACTGCCGTAAAGGGAAGGGAACAGGCTGGAAGGAGCTGAACGTGCCAAGGAAATATTGTGAACAAGTTTCCAGTGTGTGTCTGTAACCCCAAGTCAATCAGGGCAATATGTGTGCTCTCACAAACAGAAGTTATTGCTTCCTCTGCAGTGCTATGCTTTGTTTTTACACATTTATAAGAAGTGGTCCAAATGTCATAATATTAAAAACTGTTAATTTAATTCTTTCTCTGGTGGAAGGTTGGCTGTGCCACACTTAGAACATGTTTTGCCTCAGCAAAGCTCAGGAATCACAAGGATTTTATGCTGAGTTGGCTTCCATGGCATCTGACTGTGGAGTAGAATTAAAGTGCACACACAAGCTTCTGTGCATGAAAACCAGGAGAAAGATTGTCCTAGTTTGGACAAATCTGGAGGAGAATACCCTCTGATAGAAGTCAGGTTGCAACCACCCCTCCCCACCAGGTTCGGGGAAAAAAAAAAATTTCCTCGAAGGAAAGGGAAAGAGATAAAAGCTATTTATTGAACAAACACACAGGAGGGGAATAATGATGCTAAGCAATGAGATCTCTCTCTGTGGAGAGAAAACCTGGGAAGATTGCAGAGTCCTTCTGTAGGTGGGGTCTCTCTCCTCCTCGGAGCTGGGTCGGTGAGGGCTCACCCCTGGGCCTCGGGGAAAATTCTCCTGATGTGTTCAGATGTTGTTGAAACAGTCCAGAAGAGAAGAAGAGAGAAAAAAAACCCAGAATCCTAAGAAAACAAAGTTCAACTCTCCATCTCTTGCCAGAAAAAAGAAGAGCGAAAGGGGAAAACCAAAGTTGGCTGAGGGAGGAAAAAAACCCAAGGGTACCACAGAAGCCGAGGAGTGTATCTCCGTGTCCTTGAAATAACTGCTTTGAAAAGTTTTTTGGTTTGGTTTTTTGGTTTGTTTTTTTTTTTTTTTCCTGTCCCTCTCAGGCTCAGTTTAGAGGCACAGAAAAGATTGGTGGGCACAGGGTAGCGATAGGGGATGCACATCATAAAGTCACCCCAAGACAAAGAGATACTGAACACACTGTGCAGTCCTTCCCAGCAAATATCAAACACAGATACACTGCAGTGGCATGGAGCAGGAGACCTGAGCGCACAGGTTCAGAGCTGAATTAAGTTCTGAGTTAGGGCTGTCCTTCTGTGTTTGCTTAGCTCAAGGTATTTAATTCAGCACAGCACACAGTGACTCTCCAGAGGTATTCATAACAGCAAATTACTTGGGTTGTCTATAATGCTGGGACTGGAGTTGATATGTCAGAGGTGTCCCCAGACACCGCTCCATGAAGTACACAAGGACTGGAAACCCACTGCCAGGCTCCTGATCTGTGCCACAGCCCCTGTGCTGGCCCAGTTCCGTGAAGCCTAAACTCACAACTTTAATTCAAAGAACATTTTGTAACCTTATTTATGATAAGAAAAGAAAATGGGAAAAGGAAAATGCAGGAATGACGCACGGGCAAGGACTTTGCACACAAGGTGGAAGAATGCCAAGCCGTTTATTGCGCAGTCAGAATTCCCTAAATCCCAGCACCCAACAGGATATCACATCATATAAACAGGAAAGATGTTCCCCACAGTGTCCCCCAATCACCTGGGGCATTGCACAGATTTTACCTATGATGGTAACAGGCAAACAATGCCCTATAAGGCCACAAACTGCAATGAACACTTCTCACAGGCCCAGGCTGTCCATAAACACACAATCCTCTCTCAGTCCATCCCCGGTGACCTGGATGCACTCCCAGGGTCACCTCCGGGCCCAGGACAGAGCCCCTCTCTCTGATCCTCAGGGCCCATCTCTCTGCCACCAGCCAGTGCACTCGAAAAGGAAAAGGAAACTTTATTTTTGCAACACATCCTTTTCTCTAACCAGAAGGAAAATCAGAGCAATCAAAGCACATTAAACAGGGTCATGCTTTTCTGATCCAGGAAACCCAGGCATGTACATTACCTACACCAAGGCGAAACCCTAACACAGCATTATAAAGGCATAGGGTAATTTCTGCATATTTTGACTAAAAATTTTACCTACTTTTGACAGAGCAAAAGTCCAGGTAATCTCCATTATAGCCAGGGATATTTACTTCAAAACAACTACACATTTTTAAATACAGTATTTCCTTATATTAGCTGGCAGTTTTACATCTTATTTCCTATATATCCAGTAGCTATTAGGAAAGCTGCTAAAGGTTCCCTGCTTTCCTAACAGAGTAATCATTTATCTGTTGGTGAGTGATCTTTAATTCCTACCTTAGAAAACCCCTAAAACTGTCAATATTGTACCTGGAAACTCCTATAATACCACCTCAATGAGGCATTAGGGTGGCTAACATCACCACCACCATTTATTATTGATGTTATCATATTAAGAATCTCAGAAAATGTAGTATTTCTCAGATTACACTGATACTCTGTCACTTCACTATTAAAACCCTTTTTTTTTTCTGGATCAGAAGCATTCATTGTGCCCCGCTATGGAGAGACCCAGAGGTGTCATTTGCCCAGAAGGGCTTTCCTGCCCTGGGAACAGATTTGGTCATGCAGCACAGCAGAGAAAATGATCTATGACCATCAAACCCCAGCTATGACAAGTGGACAACCTGTGGCATATTAAAAAGTGTAGTTGAAATAGCCTTAAAATTTATAGCTTAATTATAAAAACACAATTTAGAGCTCACGTGAGGGAAGCAGAGGCATGAGGGAAGCAGAGGCAGGCCCTTGGAAGGTGCTTTCAGTTCAGCAAAATTTACTGCAAGAATGGAGGAATAAGCTATAAAGAAAGTTCAGTAGTACTTTGAGGTCTACATTTATGTCCACTACCTTTATATATATTTTCATTCCTGGCGAGTGCCATGAAGCTGTAACAGCTGCCTCCAGCTCCTCAGCACAGGGCAGGCACTGCTGTACAGAGTGGGAGGAAGGTGGCTTTAACTGGGGTTCCCTGGTCCCCCAGTCACACTCTGGAGCCGTGGTCATGCCATGGCCCACGTTTAGTAGACTCAGACCCAAAAAAAGCTTAACCCTTGTAGGTGCTAAAAAGCTAGAAGCAGAGAAACTCTTCAGCCTTGTCTCAATCTTCTGTGAGCAGACTGTCTTTCCTATGTAAACTATTTTAAACAAGGTCACAGTTTCATAAACTTCTTGCACCTGCAAGCTGTTTTGCAAGATTGTTATGGCTTTGACTTTGAAAATATTTTGGAATCAGTATCTTAGGACTTGGCCAATCCTCTCAAGGGGTGGATGGCTGAGGAACCAATTACCTATTGCCACTCAACACGCTTTTTGTGATCTATCCTATAAAGTAGTCAGAAAATTATTAAAGCGCTTCGGCTTCCACTTGTTCACAAGCCTGGACTCTGTGTCGTTTTCTTTACCCGTCTCAGACGTAACAGCGACAAACCCTTATGCTTCAGGGTTTTTTACCAAATTCTCCATTTAAAACTACAAAAAAAAAATCAGCATTTATGGAGAATTTGTGCAACTGCACAGTGTAAGCACGAGAGCAGCCGACATCGCCCTGCAAGACCTCCCTCCCAGCGGGGCCTTTGCTGTCACCAGAAAACAGTTCTGAAAATAGACCAGGCCTTGAGTTCTGGGCCCTGTCAGCACATTCCTACCTTCCCACCCTGCTCAGGCACATGAACAACTGCAAAAAATGGTGGGTTTCAAATGGCCTCACCAACAGAAAGCATTAGAAGTGAAATATCAATAACATTTCCTAGACAGCAATCGAGTGCCTTGGTTTATGGAGTAGAACCTGGTCATTAGTTAGATAATCCTCTCTTCACTGAGCGTGGGACTTTATGGAAGTTTAGATGAAATCCAAGATAATCTCTGTTGTTTTGGTCTTGAGGCTTCCTCAGAAGCACTTCAGGACAGCAGGATTTTGGTGGAACTGCTCAGAAAGGGGCTGAGCAGTAAATACGATGGGGAGATGCAGGAACTGAGGCAGGTGAGCTTGCAGTCAAGGGCCGTACATGTAGATGCTGAAAAGCTTTGGTAGAGAAATTTTTCAGCTTTCTGCAGCATTCTGTGAGAGCTCTGTGGTTCTCATGAAAGCTGTGATAAACACTGCTACGGGTTTTTTGTAAACTGGGTTTTTATCTGTGCACCTGGGATCTGTTTTTCAGAGTTGTTATGGTACACAGTGAAATAATATTTTGAAGTAGGTGTTGTGAGCTTGGGACAGGGGGTGGCTGGTCCAAGATCCAGTAACCTCCTGTCATCTTTGGGAACCAAGTTATAGAAACCCAATTATAATTAATTAAATAACCACTTTCTTCCTGAATTTGGATCGTGTCGTTACTCGCCGTTCTCGGTACTTTACAGCAACGCGTACAGAGAGCTAAACATTGATTGCAGGGAAGAATAAAAGGGTAAAAAGCTCCTTATTGTGTTATCTGGTTGTTTCTTTTTTGTTAAGTTTTTATTTGGTTGCAATTTCACAAATATAATTAACAGTCCCCAGGCAAAACTGAAGAGGTGGAATACTAATGGAAATTTTAATCTCCAGCATAAGAAATCAAAAACATTTGAATAGCCTACATACACACACATCCATTATTTAACACTTGAGACCAATTCAGATGGAACATTTTCTTACCACCCAGGTCTCCATTGCTTTCCACCTTTAAATCTTTTTAGCAATTCCATTTCTGTGCCCACCTGTCCCTGTGAGAGACATTATATTGGTAAGTGTCATGTTTGGAGAGGTAAGAAGGGTAATCTAAAAACTCTGGGGTTGGTCTGTGATAAGTACTGGGCAAGTGGGATACTTCTGTCCTCAGTTTATTTATTTAGCTCATGGCCCTTACAAGCAAAGTAAAATAATCTTGGAATCCTCACACAGAAGCTCCTGCTGCCTCAGAGAGCTATTTCACTTGCACTCTTTATTTCTTTCTTTCCAAGGACTGCTCCAAGATCACTAAAACACCTCAGTGTTTCCAGGCTGTGTTTTGCCTTGACTAGCACAGATATTTTGCAAAACCAGTGTTAAGTATTCTGTGATTTGACGATTCTCTGACTGAACCAGGGAGGGAGAGAGAAGGATTAATTCATGGTATTGTCCCTCACTGGACTCCAGTCACAGGTTTGATTTTGGATGATGCCCTGATATTACATAAGAATTCATGTATAGGGGAGCTCTCCTGTTTAAACGTCGCAGCTCGTGATGTGATTTGGTCTAAGCTGAGTATGTGAATATATACACACACATTTGTATATATACTTCATACGTAAGCCAGAGACATTCAAACTGATTGTCCAACAGCAAACTCATCCATTCCAGCTCCTCGGAGAGCTGAGAAAGTGCCACTGACCATTTATCCTTTAATTCAGGTTTAAGAGAAGTGTCAGGGCTGACATTGACACCCATCATAGCGGTGAGGGAAGGAGAGGCAGAGAAGATTAAAAAAAAAAAAAAAAGAGGAAAAATGAAACAGGACAAATGAAGAAGGATAAAAATAGAATAAAGAAAAGAAATGGGAAGTATAACAACTTCACTGCAGGTGTGAATTGCTGTTCCTTGGTGTTACATCTCAGTAAACAGAATAAATGCTTGGTGGTGTGTGACTGCTTTCCAATCAGTGAGAGCAACGTGCTGTGACTGGTAATGGATCATCCCTCAGCCTTCCTTTCCATGGGGGGGAAACAATGACAGTGATTATGGCAGTGCTGGACTGGGAACAGGATGGCTGGTCCACGACTGGGTCAGGAAACTCTCTAATCTCATGAGTTAAAATCATCACTACAGTTTAAGCTGGATTTCACAAGCAGGCTGATGTGTTTGTAAAGAATACTCCAGCCCTTAATTAACCTTTCCCACCCCCTTCCAAGGGAGAAGCTCTGCCCTCAGCATTCCCCACAGCCTCACTCGGGTTGTCATTTCTGCCTTAATGACATCTTTTAGCAGAAGCAATGTGTTCCCTGACAGAGACATGCCAGAGAACTGCAGTTAATGGTGTCTGCAGGTGCTCTGCACTCTCAGTACATGATTCTGAAAAAAAACAGATGAAACTTGCACAAGCACTGACATGCTCAGAAAAGCATAATATGCACTGACAGTATCAACCAGCAGCTGCAGTAACAAAGATGTTGCAGAGGGCTTGACTGCACGGTCCCTGTCCACCGCAGATGGGTTTTGCTGCCAATATTTTTTATTTCTGGTAGTGGCAAATTTACATTTCCAAGTGGAAGGCCTCTTCCTTTACTGTGGAGAGCTGCCTCCTTGCCTGCAATGGTTAATGCCAGCTCAGGTTGCCAACAGGTGACAGGAATTCACAAAAAGAAAATCGGTTTGTGTATTTGATTCCTGCCGGATTCAGGCTCTCGAACAGGGATCAAAGGAGGCAGATGTAAGTTTTGCCTGAATATTAAACAGTTTATGAGCTGTGCCATCACTCGCCATCTCTGCCCTGCTCACAAAGTCCTCACCCCATTTTTAAACTACTGAAGGCAGCAGTTTAATTTCTTCTCTTACAGAAAGAAATTCCAGTTACTGCAGGGCTGAGTGATATTGAATCAATGTCAAGTGCTCAAGTTCTTTCTCATACATCAGCGTGACAATTGAAAGAAATGGAAATTTCCTTCTTGTGATCTCACCAAATCCTGATCTTGTTTGAGGGCTGCAAGAGACAATTTTGTGATTTTACTGTTGGCTTTTAAATCTTTCCTAGACACAACATAGCAGAGCCATTGCCCTAATCCTACAGAAACCTTGTCAATCAGTGCTCTGCTGGGGCACCAGGGTACTCCCTCCTGATGACCAATATTGTCCTGCTCTCCTTTTGTGTCTGCCTGTTTTCTTTCTCTGCATCTGCGAGTCAGACACAGAATAGATGGGAGAGCAAATGCCATTTTTCCATCATGGCAAGTTACTGCCTCAGGTTGCCACCTTAGAGAGCGAAATTGGATGTAAATAATGTCACTTAATGTACCAAATAACATTTATATGCAGTAAAACCCTCCCGTCAGATACTAACGGCCTACTCTCTTTTATAGGCTAACACTCTGCAATTAAGGCACTGAACATCTGGGCTTCCAATCGCTCAGTAATCATTTAAATCAAAGAGAAGATCCCCTGAATGCCTCTGTGGGTCAGAGTGGGGAAGAGAAGCCCAAAGCAAAGTATCTGTGGCACGTACAGAAGGGCACACTCCAGAAGCAGCTAATGCCTCTTATTCAAAATTTACTAAAGCAGGGGAGGAAGCTGAGCGTCCTGATGATTTATGTGGATAAATAACCTGGTGTGATGCAAAGGTTTGCACATCTTTATTACAATAAAACAGCACCTGGTGCCCTTTTGTTGCCATCTGCATGTTCAGAATAATTTGGTCAGCGTTATTGGCTTGGAAGAAAGCCAGGGAGTCAAATTATTCGCTGGATGGGGGCTGTGAAGGCAGGAATTGCAGCAGGGCTTTGAAGTCTGCTTCAAAACAAGAAAACTTCCCACGTGCTGCCCCAGCTGATGGAAGGGAAGGGAAGGGAAGGGAAGGGAAGGGAAGGGAAGGGAAGGGAAGGCTCCATTTACCTGTGGAGCTTCCTTAAAACTGCTCCTTGATGTACCTCTCCAACCCAGGCTTCCCACAGAAGAAAGAGGATGCTGCAGTCATCATTTGCCCCTTATAACTCCATCCTCTGTTGGTAACACATCTGCCCCAAAAAGTTCTGCATGTCCACACTTCAGATTCTGGGTCATTTAATGAAGAAATAAATAAAATATACTAATTAAAGCAATTTTTTTCCCTGAAGTTTTGCTCCACTTCTGCTCACAGACCTTTACCATGACGAGCAGTTTGAAAGGAGGATAAAGAAATAGCAGCAGATTGAGTGGAGGACAAGCACTACTCCAAATGCCCATGGAAAGTTCTCCAACACTTTTATGCTGGGAGCAAGCTGGGTGGAACTGAGGGAATCAAATTTCACACCAAGGAGATGCTCATACTTAACCATTTTTCTTCAAGAATTGTGAAAGACAAACTTCCCTCTTATAAATACATTCCAGTCACTTGTTTTTTCAGGCACTGGTGGTAATCTAATATGGAGGCTCTTTAGCACCTGGAATTCCACCTGTATGGACAGGACAGATGGAATTCAGGCATTTCTGTTCCTCTCCAGCTGTCAGAAGCTGTGAGCATTCAGAGGCACCACCTCAGAAAGCACCATCCATGGGTGGTGGGACTGTTCTGCCCCTCTCCCTTGTGGTTGCTGTTCCATGGAATGCATCTCTCAGCAGTTTACGGGATTTTAATCAAGGGCTAAATGGTGGGAAGAGTCCATGAAATGTTAAAACCAAAATATTTCATTGGATTTACAAATTCTTGATCCATTAGATGGAGGAAAAATCCGGAAATGCACAGAGCTAGCGCATCCAGGCTGGGATCTGGAGGCTGAGGCTGTGTTCTCCCTTTTTCCCTACAAATAAGTTAAGCAGCTGTGGAGCAACTCTGACCCTTTCCCAATCCAGTGCGAGTTAGACATTTATAGACATTACAGGATCTGTAAAATTGACTTACCTTTTCTTTCCTAAACACTATTTCTCATGAATTACTGCTCCATCTGCTTCAAAATGCATTGACCTGAAACATGGAGTACAAGTCAGGAGCCCAGAAGCAATGTTTCATATTCATATGAAAAACAGTGGAGTGAGGCTATTTTGGAACATAGAAAACCAAAAATCATAATTTGTGTTTCCTTCCAGTGCTCTCCTAGCAATCACTTCATAAGAGGTGCATTTTTGTATTCTAAATCTAGTTCTGTAGTTCAAAACTTAGTGCTGCCTTATCCCCTGAAATATTTGAACATAAAAGAGATCTAACACGAATATTAGCCTCTGTGAATAAAATATAAACAGCATTAGATTTTTTTTTTAATTGCTGAAAATCCTATTGAAAAGGAAAGAATGCTTAAGCATCTGTCTCTTATAATGCAACGTAATTCTAGAAATTTGGGGGAATCAGAAATAAGCTTCTGGTGAATGTTTGCCATAACTGTGAGCCTTCCTTTATTAATGCAAAAGGTTATTTACAGCAAATGTAAATAGAAGCAGAAGAAGACATAACAACAGAATTCTTGGATATCCTGGGGATAGTTTGCTTACACTGAATTATTTTAATGATCCAACAGGAAGCAAGAAAGGAAGGAACAAAAAGAGAAATGCTCCTTTATTATGGAAGCATGGCTCCGCTGCCCAGATGGAGGATGTAACTGAGCAAAGCCACAGTCAGCATCAGTGTGAGCGGGCTTCTGTAGTCCAGCTGAGGATTGGGACAATAAATAATGCATGGAAAAGGCTGGGATACTGGCGGACTATTCAAATTTCGTTGATTTTTTTTCTTTAGATTTGTAAAAAATACAGAGTAGAAACAAACGGAGCTCAGTCTTTGTTGCCATCATGTTCTGCACAGGAAACTTGTTTCTCCTCCAGCAGCTCCACAGGAATTACATGGAAAGATGATCAAATCTCTGGTCGTCCTTGTTGGTTTCCATGAGCACAGACAATGTTGGGGAAATTTGCCAAAGATGGAGTTAAATTTCCTCTTTTTTTGTTGTTTTGTTTTCCCCTCTGAAACGAGGGGCAGTCTCAGGCAGTGCTTCCCTTCCAGCCCAGCTAAACCCCACTGCCAGCCCCACTCTGTGCAGGGTCCAGCCCAGCTAAACCCCACTGCCAGCCCCACTCTGTGCAGGTTTGCAGCACTGCACTCATGCTGCCCTGCACAGAGCCATGGGTGCTTAGAAACTAAATTCTCTGACCCAGATTCAGGTAAATTTACAAACTGGGATTCCCACAACACCAGAGCACATGGCTTAGACAGCCCCAGTCTCCAAACAGTCATAAACCCCCAGGTGAAATAGATGCACCAAGGGAGGATTCTCAAAGGGAAGCAGGTTCAGAATTGCTCAGGAAACCCTGCCAGATGCACCAGTCACGTTCAGTGGTTGGACCCTGGCCACTCAGGTGCAGAACACAGCCCAGGTGGGTTCACTTGGGGTCGAGTGGAATGTCTGGACTCAGGCTTTAGATTAGTGAAAAAATGTGTGAGATCTGCATTGAAACTGGAAAGGATGAATTTATAAATCTGTCTCAAAACCCCCCCTATTAATTTGTCACATAGCAGTTTTTGTGTCATAGATATTCTTCAAGGTGTTTTCTTTGTTGGCTGTGTACTGTTTATCTCAAAACAACCTCTGGAAAATCAAAGTGGTTTTATGTTTTCATATGAACAACAGTGAAATTTGCTGCTATTTTTTTTCCTGTGGTCACTGACACCTGAAGGTTAACGTCACCAAATTTTGTCACTCTGTTTATTGACAGGCCTGGCATGACAGAATTAAAAGCTTGGATGATTCACTGATGTTTAACATTATCAGAAGCAGCCCTGTGTAATTGGAGGGAGCACTTTTTATTCCCATAAGCCATGACCATGACAACTGCCCGTAGGATGAAGCTGAAGGGTGAATATGAATGAAGACTTTCAAATATATTTTTATACGAAAAAGTGTTTGTGTCTTGAAAGCACAAGGTACACCAAGTGAGACAGGAAGTGACGTCTGAAGATTTTTAGCTTTGTATATATTTTTCATATATTTGTGACTTTATAGACTGTTAACACGTGGTTGTAACTTCTAGTATTTTTCCTGCCCTCTCCCACAGTTTAACAAACCCTTACTAACATGTTCTTGAAATTCTGTTTAGTCTTGCCTCCAGTCTAGCAAGGGCTAAAGGATGGGGGGAGGGGGCTCCCATGGGGCAGAACCCGGGGGGAAATTACCTAACTAACTGCTCTTCCAACTGGACAATATTTGATAGATAAACTAATCAACTAACCTTCTAAAAATTGCAGGAATACTGTATCACATGTGTGTATCGCCCTATTGAGCACCATGAAGGCTTCCAGCTAAAGACTGGCTTTTATATCATCATTTTAAGACTCTTTGGAAAGGTTTTGTGCTTTATTCCAGGCAGCAGAAGCACTTCTCAAACCTCATTGTACCTAATTCTGGCTTCCACCTGACTCTAAAGACCAAACTGACATTTTCAGACCAAATTGCACCAATATTCTGAGCGCTGCTATCAGTGGGGTCTCTGGCTTCCACAAGAATTGTTTAGGGGGGTTTTGGTGGAACAGGCCCAGGAATCATCAGAGAGTAAAGATAAATATTAATGCAATCCTCAGCAGCACAGCTTTACCTGTAGGAGGGGAAGATGCAGACGTGTTCACAGCACCCAGATCCACCAGCACCCAGCACCCACCCCCAAGCAGCAGCACCACCGTGGGGTTTGCCACTTGCAGCTGATAAGACAGTTAATAAACACATGACTTACATCAGAGAACAATGAATCTCTGGTGCTGTGCTAATTAAAAAGCCAGTATTACATTACCTCCTCAAGGGCTCATTTTATAATTTTTAGGATTATAGCACATTGATTAATTTATACAAGTTTTTAATCCCCTAGTATTTAATGAAGTCTAGGAACTTGGGAACATGTGCATAATTCGGATTTGTGTAATTTTATTACACGGGAGAAAAGTTAAACTGGTCATGTGCTACTTCATGTAGAAAAGTGTCTGAGCTCACCAGTTCAACCATCATCCTATTAACCATTTGCAACAAAAACATTTGAGCCTAAATTAATTCTGGGGTTATTAGATTATTTTTCAGCTTGCTAAGGACTCCAACAAGCATCGCTTGTCTTATGTGCTTGTCAACTGCCTTTTAATTAGCTGCTGTGGAACAACTGAGCACAGTGGGAAACTAATATCTGCTCAAGTTATCTTCCATAGCATTTAGAGTGCCTCGGAAACGATGTTGTCATTACCCTGTACAGCCTCAGAGTTCCCCATTCCGGGAGTTAAAAATGCCTGGCTGCAAGGAGAGCTTCAAAAATGCATGGCAAATAAACATTACAGCAAAATGAATTGTTGAGGAGAAAATATCCTGCAAAGATAAAATGCTGAATTGTATTTTAGGGGTGTCTGGTTTATTTTTACAGCCTCAAAAATGTGGCTCAGACACTTACTAGACCCACCCACAAATCATAGGGTTAAAAACAAAAGAATTTTCTTTTAAGTCTTCTGCACACAACGTAAATATCTCAAAAGCTACGGTTTCAGGAAATATAATCCTGAGTGTAAAGCCCAGCCTTCTTATACTTCACAGGGGGAACCAAACCAAACAAACAAACACCCCAAAAGGAAACACAGGTACTGAATTTTGGAGCTGTGTTTAATCAGACCTTAATCCCCTGTCAGGGACAGACCCAGCTCTGGGCATTAATCAAAAGAAACAGAACATTTCTGGATGCTCACAGCTTGTTTCCTGGTCAAGTGATGGCTGAAGACCCCTGAACCCCCAGCTCTCTGCACAGCGTAGATTCAAAGGAAGGAGAGGGATTGTTCAGGGCACTGAAGATTGGTGTGCAGAGGTGGGGGCAGAGTTCTGTTTAACAGCACTGCCAGAGTCTGGAGCCTTTTCACTTGGGATGCTCCAAGTTCTGAGACCAAAAAAACCCAGGAAAGCAAAGAGTAAACCCACACAGTCACAAGTACAAGCTGAGCCTGAGCAGTGAATCTGCTTATAGACAAGATTTAGGAACAATCCCTTAATGACATACTGCACAAAATATTTCCTTTCTTTTTTTTTTTTTTTTGTCATCTGTTGGTTTTACAGACCAGCCTTTTCAATTTTCTCTTTTTCTCTTTAATTTGGATTTACTGGATTAATATGATAATAAGGAATTTTAAAAAATGACACATGCATGTTGGTTAATGTCTTGGGGTGACTTTATGATGTGTATCCCCTATTGCTACCCTATGCCCACCAATCTCGTCTGTGTCTTTAAACTGAGCCTGAGAAGGACAGAAAACAAAAAAAAAACAAAACAAAAACGAAAAAACGTTTCAAAGCAGTTGTTTCAAGGACACGGAGATACACTGCTCTGTTTCTGCGGTACCCTTGGTTTTTTTACCTCAGCCAATTTTTTTTTTCGGCTCTTTTTTCCAGCAAGAGACAGAGAGTTGAA
>VZTI01005477.1:961955-1114396 GCA_013397865.1 Struthidea cinerea
TCCTGTGTGTTTGTTCAATAAATAGCTTTTATCTCTCTTCACTTTCCTTCGAGGAAAATTTTTTTTTTTCCCGAACCTGGCGGGGGGAGGGGTGGTTGCAACCTGACTTCTATCAGAGGATATTCTCCTCCAAATTTGTCCAAACTGGGACAGTTAAGTAACAATTAGAATTGATGAGCACGTCGGTCTGTACTCTGAGAGCTCGGGGTTTGCATTCTGCATCACATCACTTTTCCTTGGCAGCGCTCAACCCTCCCTTCGCAGGGCTGTGACCACCTGAACGTGGCATTGCCCAGGTGGGAGTTGGCAAAGACATTTGCTGGGGCACTCCTGTTTTCCAGCAAGGCAGGCAGCAGGATACAAACCTCTGCTCACCCCTCGCACAGACCCAGCTCCGCAGCGCTGGCACTCAGGAGAGCACCTGCAGTGAGACAGGAACAGCTCCTGTGCTGGCAAAGGTGGGAATGTGTCACTCCTGGGTGATAGAAGCTGCTCCAAAATCTAATAGCTGATTTAACAGACTATTTAAAGACAATTCTTTTTTTTTTCTTCCTATTTTAGAAAGATCTAACACTGATAGCAATACTAAAAATTAGACTTTGGTGCTAAAAAGTACTCAGCCATAAAATATTTATCACCTCTTCCAGAGGAAACACCTTCAGATGATGAAATACCTGGGATTATTCCCATGCCAGTGTGGCGCTGGGCAGGGAGCTGATCACCCAGCAGGGAGAAGAGTCTCCAGGAAGGCAGTGGGAAGAAAAGGACCTTATTTATTTCAGCTCCCCACAATTATATTCATTTTCTAAATGTTTTTGAAACTTCCACTGGCCTGTCATATTTCCACCTCAGATAGCAGAAGATGATTAGGGGTATGAGCAAGAGCCGTGGTTTTGGTTGAGAGTGAGACACGTTTTTTATTTGCTCAGTGTAGAGACAGTGATAATTTTGGGCTCAGTGTCTTGAGGAGCTTAGACACAGAACATGTGAACATGTAACAAGGCTTCCCTGGAACAGCTTTTAATTGCTTTTTGTTCCTTTAAACTCGCAACATCTAGGGGGTAAAAATTAAATCCCCTCTATATTTTCTCTTATTCTGCATTTTCAAATGCAAAGATAAATGAAAAACAATTATTTTTCAAAATAATTCTTTGAAAGACAGAATAAGCAGAAATGATACCTGAGCAATGCCATAAAACCTTTCATCACCCACTCATGCTCACAGGAAGGAATCTCCTGACAGGAGGGGGCAGCCGGGGGGGGTCGGGCTCTGCTCGCAGGGAACAGGGACAGGAGGAGAGGGAACGGCCTCAGGCTGGGCCAGGGGAGGCTCAGGGTGGACACCAGCAGGAATTTCTCCATGGAAAGGGTGCTCAGGCCTTGGCAGGGGCTGCCCAGGGAGGTTTGGAGTGCCCATCCCTGGAGGTGTCCAAGGAAGGGCTGGAGGTGGCACTCAGAGCTCTGGGCTGGGGACAAGGTGGGGATTGGGCACAGCTGGGACTGGATGGGCTGGGAGGGCTTTTCCAGCCTCAGTCATTCTGTGATTCTATTTCTGGGGAGCAATTCAGCAAATCAAATGAGAGCATCTCCTTGTGGGCTGCACAAGCTCCCTGTGATTAAAAGATTATTCAGGATCACTCTTTAGGCTTCCATTAAAAAAATCCAGAGATGCTTTTGTAGTGCTGCTTCCATGGCACCTTGAGCACCCCCAGAACTCCCTATTCTCACTAATTATCCACCCTTTTGCTGCTCCTTGTCGTCCAGCCACTCCCAGTTCGCCCCAGATACTCAGCACAGGCTCTGCTTCCCTCAGAGGCTGTGCAAGGGTCCCTCACTGCGGGATCCTGTAGGGAATGGAGTTGCTCCAAGTCCATCCTGCAGCAACGCAATCCCTCATCTCACATGGATCGGCTGGGCCCAGGTAACCCCTCCCCTGAGCACAGGGGATGTTACAGCAGCTGACAGGGTCTTGGCTTTAGTGTTCCCTGCATTAAAACTCCATTTCAAGGGCAGTGACACTGGCTCTGATATGCAGCCAGCACTGCCCAGACACTCCCTGTCACAAGACTCTGCCTCAGTTGCTTGTAGTTTTTCCACTTTAATTGCTCTGACTGACATTTTCCATTCCAGGCTGACGTCTGCCTCAGGCTCCTCTTAAATTTCAGCAGAAATTATTCAGCTTTTTTTCGAGAGTGGTTTACATGGAAAATGCACCGTTCTTACCATGGTAAATTTTGCCATTTTATGAGATTCTGGTACCCTCTGCTTTACAGTGGTGGCCTGCTGTTTTACATAAGTTAATTTGTGGAGAAGCTGGCAGTGTTATCCAAGTGTAGACAACTTTGGAGTTTGTGGAGAATCACAGATAGGATGATTCAAGAAGAGTGAATTGCTAATGCTGCAAAGGGAAGCATTCAGGTGTCAGGAGTGGCAGAACTAGGGATGAGCAGCAGCTTCCCCGCACACAGACATTGTGATTACACATCATCCAGCCTTGTACTTCATAATTCAGAAGCCCAGGTGTCTGAATTAAGGTTGCATATCTTGCATCTCCCAAGTTCCCAGGCTTTTGTGTGAGTTGTTTTTTGGCAAACTACCTCACTCTTTTAAACACTGGTTGATTTTGTTTTGTAGTTTGCAGTAAAAATAGAGCCGAATGCCACATTTACTTACTTCAAAACACAAATCTAGGATTCTCTACCTAAACTCTGTTGAAAACACATAAAGGTTTCATGCTAAAAAAAGCCCTAAAGCAGACGCTTGATCAAACAAGGTATTGTTGGGGTGGATTGCCTGGGAGGGCTTGTACAGCTGAGTTTAGTAACATCAGGGATCCTGTCTGAGAGCTATGTTCAGCAGGAGGATCTCTAAATGATTTATGAACAGCTGAATCAATAAGCAACCACTGGTGCTGAAAATGTCTTTTGAAGTGAGGTATCCCAGTCTGCTTTTACAGTGTCTGCCTGGAGTCCAAAAAGAGGAAACAGGTTGAAGATTAACATCTCAAAAGGCTCTGGAGGAGTAGGATTTCCTAAGGAAACGTTTCCTAGTCATTTAACCACTATTGCCCCTCAGACCAAGGTTCTGTTGCAAGAAAATTGAAGTGTCATGGTAAGGCCATGGGAATTCAGCAGCTCTGGAATGCAGGAGTTTCCAGCCTGCAGCTGAGAAGAGCTGGCTATGCTGGCACAGACACAATCACGGAATCCCAGCATGGTTTGGGTTGGAAGGGACCATGAAGCTCATCACATTCCACCCCCATGCCATGGGCAGGGACACCTCCCACTGTCCCAGAGTCCAGCCTGGCCTTGCACATTTCCAGGGATCCAGGGAGCTTCTCTGGGCACGCTGTGCCAGGGGCTCCCCACCCTCCCAGGGAACAATTCCTTCCCAACATCTAACCTAAATTTCCCCTCTCTCAGTGTGAGCCCAGATGCAAACAGGGTTATTGTCAAGAGGAAGTGCCAGCATTTTGAAATGCTGAGATTTTACATCATGCACCATTTTTTGCTTGGATTCTGGATAAAGAATGTCCAACAAAAACCCCACCAAAAGTATTAGAACACCAAGAAAACTTCCTTTGCTGTTTGCCATTTGGAAATCGCACCGGGAATTTCGGGGACTCTTTGGCTGTCCTTGAGATACAGGAGCAGGCTGAGAATGTTGTCCCCGGAGCCAAGGACTCCCCACACACACAGTGGTGCAACAAGCTCTGAGCAAATTGGTGGAAATCCAAGGCTTTGGGGCTTGTTGGTGAAGAGAAGAAATGTGATGTTTCTAATTCAGTGAAGGGTCCAAGAGCTGCTGGATTCACTGTCACAAACGTGAAGAAAAGGCTCTTCAGCTTGCAAGATTGCTAATGTAAAACTAGAGTCAGTCCCGGGCTTCTGGGCTGCCAACCTGAGGACTAAGAGCCTCTGGCAACCATTATCACAATTTTATCCCTTAGCTGTAAGTTCTGAGAAAGGGAACAGCAAGATCTCCCCATGCACACCTCTCTCCAGAGCAACCAAAGTCAGAAAGCCGGAGTCTCGATGTTCTGCTAGGAACACACACAAAACTTGCTACCAGAAGTTGTATCACTCCACCGTAAGAGTGACAGAATAGCAGCCTCACAGAGCTAGCAGATCTGTCATATATTCATGGGCTTTACCAATGCTCTGTGACAGACATCCTCCTAACCATTTTATGAGGAAAAAACTCGCCGAGTGAAAATGCCTGACCCCACCATGGTAATTCTGTTCAAAGGCACAAGAAGTGCCAGGTATGGGAACGGACTGAACTTCACTGACTATCAGCTTCACAGATTAAAGATTTCCTCAGAATTTTTTTTAAAGGGGGAGATAACACCAGACATCTGGCTGAATTTTAACATTTCTTAGGAGAGACTTGACAAGACAACAGATTCACAGTTAATGAATTCAAAGCTTCATGAATATAGAACAGCTCCAGCTCTGCGAGGATGAGCGTTACCTCCAGAGAGCTCAGCTACAGAGCAGGGATGCTTTATTTTGTCAGGAAGGCTACCCAGCTATGTCACCAGAAAGAATCAGCTGATTTCCTTTGGGATCACCACCGGTTCAGAAAAGCTCTGTCTAGTTAGGATAAAACACACCGAAAACATAAGCGAGTAACATAAGGCTGATTATCTTCCTTTTCAATGAAGTTTCCGATTCCTCATGACATGTCAGTGATGGATGCAGAGTTTTTAAAAGACCCTGTGGCAAGAATGAAAGTGCTCGGAGGATGAGAGAAAAGGAAAAACTCATCATAACTTGCAGAGGGAAAAAGCTGGCACACAAAGGAGGGTCTTTGCCTCAGTGTCTGAGCGCACCATTCCAAATGGCAGATGGATCCCTGAAAACAGGAGTTCTGTGCTGTCAGCAAGTGCTGTTGCACTAGGACCTGGAAACGACAGGAAATAAACCAGGAGAGCTCAAAACCTCGTGGATAATGCAGGCACATGTTGTAATTAGGCTGCACGAGCACCACAAAACATCACCGTAAATATTCCCTCTGGTACTTAAAGCCCTTTGCTGTGGCCACACTGACTCACCTTGCCACCAGCATTCCACAGACTGGCACAAATATTTGTAGGAAGCAATTCAGAGCCATGGAAACAGAACTCCATCTGCCTGGGTGTGCTCCCTGAACTGTCAGCAGAGCCAGGCACTGTAAAGGACCAGTGCCACCCTGCCCCGTGTGACACAAACATCCCCTCCTGGGCCTCTGCGCCCGCACGGAGGGCACAGCCCAACCACTGCTGGTGTTCAGGCAAGGGCCAGAGCCCACTGGGGCACTGCTGTCACAAAATATCCCAGGAAAACCAACTTGGAACAAGTGCAGCAAATGAATTGGTGTGGCAAACAGGGATTTTGGTGACTTTTTGACAAAAATGACAATACTGTTCGTAGCATGGCAGAGCTTAGGACACCAGGCAGAGCAGCATTCTCCATCCCCCCTTTCAGAACAGGGAAAAGGGGAAGGGGAGCACCTGGAAGCTGTGAAAGCAGGGAGCTCCACCCTGGCCTGTTCTGGACAGCAATGGGTTACGCTGGAGCGAAGGGAGAACCAGAGAGAGACGTCCCGTCCCCAAAGGTTTAAGCCACTCTGTGTGCACACATCCCTTCACAATGAAAAAAATAAAGCAGGAGCTGTCAACAAGATTATTTTAGAGGAAATCAGATAGCAAAGCATGAGTAATTACTCCACTAAATCAAGTAATCTCTTTAATCTTGAAAGGAAATTTCAAACCTGCCTTTCAGCAAGCTTTATTTCCGATTCCATACTCAATTTAGGTGTAAAGTGTTGGGTTTTATTTTTAAGAAATGCACAGAAGGACTGAACTCTGAAGACCGTGTCTTGTTGGGTGTGAAGATATTATTTAAGACAAATTATAGTGCTGTCACACTCATACCTCATAGTTTAAAATAAATCTCGTCATCTAATTATACAAGAGCTTGAGTTTGTTTAACAAATTTCTCCGAGGTATTTGTGTGGCACTCCATCTCCCTTCGCCTGTGATTACAGCCTATCATTTCAGCCTTTGCCTTCTGCAGCTCTCAGTGTCTCACTGTGGTGTTTAACAGGTTGCATTTATCACATCCCCTCCGCTGGGCTGAAGCAGATAAAACCGTGGAGTCTCAGCACAGTTCTTGGCAAATCACAATTAAAGAATTATTTAAAAACAAAGGCACCCCAAAGTGGGATTTCTGCTCCCACACTAAACTTTCACAGCAGGAAACTGGGACTCTCAACACAGTTTTGATGTCCCGCCCACAGGTCTACTGAGAAAATTAAGGGAAGAGGAAAATTCCCCTTGCGTGTTAATTCCCATGCAATATTATCAACATGTCAGGGCACACTTTACTAGAATCAGCCAAATCACAATAATTATTTCAAAATAATATAGTCTGTGAAAGCCTCTGTCTCTTCCCTTCTTGCTTGTCAGTGAAGTCAGATAAATTGTGAATTGTTCAAAAGAGCCCTCGCTGAGGCAACAAGAGGGGCAGGGAACTGCCATCAGATAAAAATTCAGTTAAGCACAGCTCCCTAGGAAGTGTTTAAACAACTGGAGGAACTTCATTGACCAAAACATTAAAGACAAAACTAAAAAATACGATACCCAGTCTGCAGAGGGAATGTGAAGCCCCTCAGGAGGCTGGCAAGGCTCTGAGTGACTTGGCCTGGCTTTGAAAGATGACATCTCCCGGATGTTTTTCACTGTGAGCCGAGAAGAGCATTCCTGGCTGAACCATCTGATGACCACAGTCTGGTTTCTTGGTGCCTCATGTGTGAACATCTGACCACACACCAGGGCTGGGAGGCTGCACAGGCTGCTGAAAACAGGTCCAGCGGTGTTCTTCAGTCCAGGTGTTGGTAATTCAGGTCATTTCCAGGTCTCTGAGCAACCTCTTGAGATCCAGCTCTTCCCACTGGTGCTCCAGGAGATGCTGTGCCATAGCTTGGCTCGTGTACTCACTGACTGGTCACCTTGCCTTTGTGTTAAGCTGTGGCTGACATTAACAAGCTGCTAAATTCAATTTCAATGCAGTTTTGAGGCCTACCCTCAAAACTCGAATGCAAATGTGCCCATTTCATTAAGCAATTAGGGCCATTTTAGCTCATACAGAGGGGAACATCAATTTTAAAAAGTGGATTATATTTGCTTAATTTTTTTCTTCAGTATTTCTGACTGCTCCTTTTCCCTTTGGTGGAAGAACTGCAGCTGCTTCATCACTTCTTGCAGACAGCTGTGACACATTCCTATTATTGGACATGTTCTGCAGGTATCTCACTCATGGTGCCTTGCCTGATTGCACACAAGAATATCTCTGTTGAATTCTGGAGTTCACCAGGAATAAACTGAACTGTAGTTTTAGTTCTTCGCTATGGGGTTTTCAACATTGAGATTTAAACCAAGACTTGAAAAAGAAGGGGGGCTTCCACAGCCCCACCTGTTTCATTTACAATTTGATATTCCCATCAAAAATATTCAGATTTTTATGCATATATTCATCCTTTCTATTATACAGGATCTAATGCAAGATCTTTTAAAACAACACATTTATTCCAACACTACCCCAGAATGAGAAGTAACTGTGAACTTTACTTATCATAGTAATTATTAGAACCAGTTCTTGGCATGAAAAGAGAGTAAATAAAATTCATAAGCAGCAAGCCTTACCCTACTACTTCAGGAATTTCGAGCAAAAATAATAACTTAAAAAAAAAAAAAACCTGAAAAGAAATTGTGTTTTTTCAATGATCAATCATTCCCCAGTAAACTTCTTTATTTTTTGAAGAAAAATTTCCACCAAGGTCCATCTCCAGAAGGAGTGAAAGCCCTTTCAGAACAAGAAAGATTTGCCTTCCCCCTTTCTGTTACCTGCCCCTCCAAGAGACATTCTTGCTGTTGGTGGAGATGAAAGAAGCTATTTGCTTGTGACAAGAACAAGAAAATCTTACTGCTGAAAAGCGAGGCAGCTTTTCTGTTTGTTTCCTGATTAAATCAATAAAACCCAAAATATGCCAGTCTCACTTTCCATTTTGAAATGCATTGGACAGCCCCGGGGCAGAGTGTTATTCCTTCATTATTCTCTCTACTAGTCTTCAAATAATGCTATTTGGGATCAATGATCACCTCAGACATGCTAATACCAGCCCAATTTGTTTCCATAATAATTGGCATGCTGCTATTTAGTGCATTATAAATGGCTGTATAAATTAATCACAGATTCTTACAGTGGCTATGTGCACTGCAATTTGTCTTTACAGAGTTACTACTGCCAGATCAAGTTTTTATCTAGTCTTAATTTTAAGCATTTAATTACATTATTATTCACACAATAAAACATACAAAGAAGTCTCAATTATCATTGCCCTTCATGAAATGAATTAATTTAAGTTGTAAACCCACTCTCCTGTAGAAAAGTACATTCAAGGAATCGCTGTTTAACTCATGGACTATCTGGTGTTTTCTTCCTGCCTAAATGAAATGTCCTCACTGTACTCTTACTGCAGTGCACAAAATGTCCATTTATCATTGTGCTTTTCATCAGCTTTTGAGTCAGAGAAGTGACCCTTCATCTACTACTTCACTTAAATGTCACTGAAGCTTTTTGGGGGATTCTGCCCCATCGGTAATGGAACATATCCTGACAATCAAACCTGTAAAAACAACTCTGGCCTTCAGGTGTTGCTGAATTGCCCTTTAAAAGGAACCTTTTCTCAAATTATTGCCCTCTGTGTTTCAGCACATTTCACTTCCTGAAGCTGCACGCTTGATGGGGAAAAAAAAGATGCTTGTTCTGCATCAGCCCAGGCCGAGGAGATGCTGAATTTTCTAAGGGGGCTGATGAGTTATGTCTAAGTTGAGGAGGGAATAAAAATAAGCTTTCTTGCCTTGCGCGAGAAAGGAGGGATGAGTTTCTAATGGTCAGAGGGAAAGCGGCGCAAGGCCAAACAGAGCTGGCGGAATGTGTGCAGGAACGGATCAGGGAGTGCAGAGAGGGGCCAGAACCTGGAGCTGGCAAGATGGCAGCAGAGCCTCACACCCTGGCAGGGAAGCCAAGAAACAATATTGGCAGATAGGGGATGAGAAAGGAAAGAGGATAGAAAAGGATTAATAATTCAAAGCTGGCTTACAGGGGCTTAGTCCTCATGCTCAACACGCAGATAGAAGCCGTGAGCAGGGGTGGCTCAAACACGATCCCTGTGCCAGGCACAGAGAGCACTTGTCAGGTACCACGGGATGGGGTGTCCCTGTGACGTACCCAGAGCGGCGAGAAACAACATGATCCAAGTTCAGGAAGAAAGTGGTCATTTAATTAATTATAATTGGGTTTATATAACTTGGTTCTCAAAGATGACAGGAGGTTATTGGATCTTGGACCAGCCACCCCCTGTCCCATTGGCCAAAGCTCACAACACCTACTTCAAAATATTATTTCACTGTGTACCGTAACAACTCTGAAAAACAGATCCCAGGTGCACAGATAAAACCCAGTTTACAAAGAACCCACAGCAGTGTTTATCACAGCTTTCCTGAGAACCGCAGAGCTCTCACAGAATGCTGCAGAAAGCTGGAAAATTTCTCTACCAAAGCTTTTCAGCGTCTACAGACAGGGCAGTTGCCTCTGCCTTGGGCAGCTCAGAGAGAGGATTATCCAGGGAATAAAAAGGTTTGGTCACCAACAGACACTGCACCGCAGACACCCAGCTCATCCTCCTCCAAGGAGAGCAAAACTGTCGCCACCCAGCTCGAAACCCACTTTGGCTGGTGCTCCATGAGTGAGAGGGCTCTGAGGCAGAGCAGCCTCACGTGAGGAGTGTGGCAGCTTTTCTCCTTGGCAGCTGTAAGAAAATAATGTTCAGCAAACTCTCTGCTCACCATACCTGAGATGTTTTCTCTTAGCACCATGGGGTTAATCCAGGTGTCTCCCCACGAAATGTATCCAAGAGAAACTTCCACTGCTGTCCACACAGAGAGCACCCTATTTTAAAGCACACACATCCCATTTCTTCTAAAACCCCTCGAGGCAGCTGTTTTGCCTCTACCTGGCTGAGTTTGCCTGATATTGAGCTGAAGATACACATATCTTCTGTAGTCCATAAAGAGAGAATGATGTGAACCTGGTTCATGTTCTCTAAGCCAAATTCTCCTGGCAAAAGGATTCACTCACTCTCTGTCTGGTGGCTACTGCAGATGCATAAGAAAACAAGACTCCTGCAGGTGTCCCAAGTGATAACAATCTCCAACCTCAGCACCAAAACCACTTGAAAGTTTCAGAGGCAGTTGTTGAATTGCTACAGAAGTCATTATAATCACAGCTTTGCTGTTAGCCTTCCAGAATTTTCAACCTAAGCAAACAAAAAATTCAAGGAAAAATAGCAAAAAAAGCTCACAAATAATGCAGCTGAGAAGTATGTCCCAAATTATCTAATTTTTTAAACTGTGCTTAGTCGTTTCCTCATTTCCCATTGTTCACATGCCCTAGCCAGCCATAAGAATGATATAAAAAGAAAGTATCTTCTTATAAACTCCTTCCACAGTTAAGTTCTGAAAAGAAAATATGTGTACTAATTATCTCATCATTAAGTTGCTAATTATATTGAAAAAAAACTGCAACACATTGATTTTTTTTTTCCTCTGCCCTTGGGGAAAAAGTTTGCATATAATTATCAGTTTCCCTAACTCTTTACTTGCCCTTTTGTTTTCATAATGAAAGAAACTCTTTCATCTGTCTACAAAATTGTATCGCAATGAGACAGGCTGGAGGAAATCTGAAACCCAGCGATGGTTCAGGGCTCCGGAGAAAACAAGCAATATCCATCCCTAACCTCCTCCTGACCTATCCCTGGCCCTAGACAAACAAGTTAAACATTCAATTAGTAGAAAAGAAATGAATGTGCTGTTTATTAATTTGGAGGAGGAAGTGCAATGTTGCGCATATTAAGTGACCTAATGTGCCACAAAGCATCTGAACTCCTCCTGGATAAATCCCATCCCGTCCCGCTCAGTCCTGAGAGGCAGCTTGATGGCAAAATGTCTTGCACACAGCTCTGTGCACATTTGCATTGCATGGAGGGAACGTGGAACCAACGATTTCTCAGTTTCAGTATGTCCTGAACCCTGTTTATTCATCACAGATTGAACTCCCCAACTCCTTGATATCCATTCTCTGTAACCTGTTTTCCACGCTCTCTTCCCATTCCCCCTCATGCAGGAATGACACACGGGCAAGGACCTTGCTCATCAGGTGGAGAATGCAAAGCCGTTTATTGCACAGTCAGAATTCCCTAAATCCCAGCACCCAACAGGATATCACATCCTATAAACAGGAAAGATGTTCCCCACAGTGTCCCCCAATCACCTGGGGCACTGCACAGATTTTACCTATGATGGTAACAGGCAAACAATGCCCTATAAGGCCACAAACTCCAATGAACACTTCTCACAGGCCCAGGCTGTCCCTAAACACACAATCCTCTCTCAGTCCATCCCTGGTGACCTGGATGCACTCCCAGGGTCACCTCTGGGCCCAGGACAGAGCCCCTCTCTCTGATCCTCAGGGCCTGTCTCTCTTCCAGCACACAGTGCACCCCAACACCCTCACTCCCTGCTCTTTGCTTTGATCTTTAACTTCCATCTCTCTTCTGATTCGCACCTGTATTTACAACCTCTCTGTTCCAACCTCATTACAACAAAGCCTCTTGGGCCCCCCTGCCCATGGGGCTGCCCGTGGCTGCTGCGCTGCCCTCAGTGCTCCAGCAGGGCACAGCTGCTCGGGATAAACTCCACCAGAGCTGCTCCTGTCCCAGCTCTCCATGCCTTGGGACGGGCTGGTGTCCCTGAGGGGTGACACAGACGGGTGGGAGCAGTGGAACTCGGTGGCTGGGACACCCGGGATCAGAGCAGCGTGGTTTGAGGCACAGCTGGCTCCACATCAGCCCAGGAATTCCTGTCTATTCCTGATTCCTTGGCCTGATGCTGTTTAGCATCCTCACCCAGAGTGTGGGGCAGAGCACATCCAGCACCAGTTTGTGATGGAGCCAGGCTGGGGCAGAGCAACCTCAGCAAAGGGGCTGCCAAGGGTCTTGGGAAGTTCAAACTTCGCCCCCTCCTCCTCTCCACTGCAAGACTGGAAATATAAACTCAGTGCGTTCTGTAAAAAAAAACCCAAACAAAACCCTCCTCACAAATTTTCACTCCAAAGAACAGAACAAACTAGAACTTTGGTAACTGCCATGTAAGTCCCTTGGCATTCTAGCAGCAGTGTTTTGGGACTGCTCAAGAAAATATGGGTATTCTGATTTGTTATTCGATTGTCTGACCTTGAGAATATGTGATCACCACCCATCCCCACAGTCTGCACAGACATCCTCTTCCAATCTGTTGTGCACTGTTGAAGTTAAGAAGTTGAAGCTTGGACTGGTTAATTAGATGGATGAAAGAATGGGACGCAGAAATCTAAACTCGATAGAATTCATTTCTGGAGACAAAGAGGTCAAGTATGCATTATAGTCAAGAGCTTACACAGCTTTTCTGGGTATTTATTCAGTACTGAGGCTTCAGTGGGTAGGCAGAAACATCCCATTTCAGTGATATCCCAGGAAATGCAGGTACTTCTGGAATTACACTACGATTTACATGGACAAAAGAGAGTTTTAACACAAATAGCTCTGTCACACTGTTGGAATTCCAAGTATCTGTCAGCATGAAAGAGAAGCTGAATGAACAATACACATTCCTTCCTTTGGCCTCCAATCAGAATTAAGAAATTAATCCTGTCCAGTTGGTAACTGGCATTTGAACCATCCCACTTGTTTTCACACAGACAAGATGTACTACAAATAGGCTGGGCTTGGAGCCCCGTTTCATGACACCTTCTCAGTTTTAGATTCAAAAAGAGCTCAGGAGCTCTGCCTAAAAAAGTGAGAATTCTGTTTGGTTTTGGAGGAAACCCACTGCCCCGTTCCTTCAGGAAAGCGAGGAAGCACACAAATCTGACACCAAGAAGTTAAATACATTCATGTATTGACATGAACAGATTTCACAGCAATTAGGGAATCTTCTTGCCATGGCAGAAAAATAATAAAATTCTGTTTGTTCTTTCCTGTCGTCTGTAGGTGTTCTCCGTGTGATCAGGCCAGGTTTCACTGCATCTCCCTGCTGTGAATACTGGGCTCTTCTGACAGAGATGCTTCTGCTCCTCTGAGCCAGAAATTGTTGTGACACCCAAGCTTTTTTTCAGATGTTTCAGATGTAGAACAGCATCATCCCAGACTCCCAGCTGCATGTTTCCCTGCAATGCTGTGATATGCAGCCAGTGATTTCACTGCTTTGTCTCTAATTCACATTTCCCTTGGGAGGAGGGCCTGAGGACTTTTTTTTTTTTTTGTGAGAACAGATTGTATTAGCTAAATTTGTGTTTTTCCCCAGAAGACAAAAAAAGCGCTGTGGGTGGTTTTGTGTAACTGGTTCATGTTAAGACCATTTTCCTTATGAAGTTCTACTGCTGTAGCGAAGTTGAGTGGTCTTGCCTCAAGTTTAGAGACAATGATGGTTTACCCAGAGCTGTAATAGCACACACGGGTTGGTGGGGAGTGATGCCTTAGGTTTTAACTTTTATATTTTTCAAATTCTGTGCTGCTTAGTGTGTAACTCTGAAGTTCCTTGTGGCCTGTTAATTTCTGCTCTCTCCAGAAAGTTAGACATAACAAAGCCTCTCCAGGCCTGCTCTCCAAGGACACCCAGACCGTCCTAGGCCCAAAAAGGATAAACCAAAAGCCTTTGAGAGGGAGGCAAGTGGAGGAGAATTACATCATTAAACTGAAGCTTTAATTGGAGAATTAACCCTGATATGCAAATAAACCAAACCCACAAAACAGTGAAGAACTCTTAAAAACAGTCTATGCTCTCTTTTAGATATTTGCAACTTAGATGCAGCCAAGAAGAGCTTTGCATACTCTAGTTCTAAAGAAACAGTGATTCTTCGGCGATACGATGTTAAACTCAATATTAATTCTTCATCTAGGCTACCAAACTGGGGCCAGCTTTGCCAGTTATCTAACCTATAAACTGGCCAGATCACTGTGGAAAGCCAAATTAATTCTGCTCTTGTAAGGGTTTTATCTTTGCCAGTCAATTTTTCCCAGTTTTCTAATACTAAACTTAAAGGCGAGTTCTGTGGTATTTCACTCCCCATATAAGAAATGTTACAGCCCATGGTTTTATGCTTATAAACAGAAAATTCACAAAAATAAAGCAACGAGATCTAAAAACACTCTATAAAGCAGAGAGAGAAAACTAGGGAAGATAGGATTACGAACCCAGAACCCCGGGGATTCAAACTGTGGCTGGAAATACGTTCCAAGCCTCCAAGCCACGGTGCCACCTGGTTGGATGCTGAAGGGTGTTGGCTGGACACAAACTGGCAACAAACCAACAGAGGGAAAATTAAATTCCCTGGAACTCTCACACAGGTTCCCTTACAAGCTCTCAAGAGCTGACTGTTGGGGTGCACTGGGTGGTGGCAGAGATACAGGCCCTGAGGATCAGAGAGAGGGGCTCTGTCCTGGGCCCGGAGGTGACCCTGGGAGTGCATCCAGGTCACCGGGGATGGACTGAGAGAGAATTGTGTGTTTATGGACAGCCTGGGCCTGTGAGAAGTGTTCATTGCAGTTTGTGGCCTTCTAGGGCATTGTTTGCCTGTTACCATCATAGGTAAAATCTGTGCAATGCCCCAGGTGATTGGGGGACACTGTGGGGAACATCTTTCCTGTTTATAGGATGTGATATCCTGTTGGGTGCTGGGATTTAGGGAATTCTGACTGCACAATAAACGGCTTTGCCTTTCTCTGTCTTGTGTGCAAAGTCCTTGCCCATGTGTCATTACTGCAAAACTGACAAGCTAACAAAAGGAGAAACACCAAATGAAACCCCCCCGGACTCTTCCAAGTCCCTAAACAAACTGTAAGAGATCTCTTAAAACCCAACCCAGGGGCCAACAAAAATACAACATTTATTCAGTTACGTGCCTCTCTGCTGGATCTGGAGAGTTTTCTGGGCTCTTGGGGCTCCTCTGCCTCCTGGACTGTAGCAACTGCCCCCCCCCAGGTGCCAGCAGAGGGCAGAGGAGCTGAGCTGGATCTTTCTGAGTCCCAGAGGATTTTCAGAAGCCTCATTGTCCCATCTGGGGTGCCAAAGAACTGATGCCTTAAGAGGCCTCCTAGAAACAGAGACTAGACAGAATAAGGGAATAAAGGTGGGTATTTATTTGAAAGGCCTTCAAAGGCACACCCTGGGGAGCCAGAGGCCGCTGCCAGGATGGACCCCGAGATGGACGGCAGGTCACGAGCTCTTCACCCTCTTATAGGTTTGGTTCATTTACATACCAGGGTTAATTCTCCAATTAAAGCTTCAGTTAATGATGTAATTCCCCTTTGCTTGCCCCCCTCTCAAAGGCTTTTGGTTTATACTTTTTGGGCCTAGGACGGTCTGAGTGTCCTTGGAGAGTAGGCCTGGAGAGGCTTTGTTATGTCTACCTAGCATGAGAGAGCAGAAATTAACAAGCTACAAGAAACCTCAGAGTTACACACTAAGCAGTACAGGATTTGAAAAATATAAAAGTTAAAACCTAAGGCATCAGGAGCTTCACAGAGAGTTTGGAACAAAGAGCAGGAACATGGAGCTCCAGGAGATCTAAACCTGGAACATTTCAACTTGACATTTCATTTGTCTGTATAAATCGCCGTGGAGGATGGTTGAGCACTCAAGGTAAAGCAGCACTTCGATTATCTCATTCTGAAATCCTCAGTTAAGAGTAATCATATTGTCTAAATAATGTGAAGCAGTCTTATTTGCTGCTCTCCTACAGCAATTACGGAGCCTGGTTGGTAATTTTCTCAATGTAGTAACCTCACAAGCAACAGAAATCATTTGTGTTTTTTCATAATAAAAGCAGACATGGAAAGATAACAATAGATATTTTAAAACAAAACTGATTTCCAGGAATATTTAGATGCTGTCTGTATCAACACCTCTTATTTTTTGGAACATCACAGAGCCAAGTACTAAAACACGAGGATGTGATTATTGCCAGAGCATTTTATTGCTACCTGTTCTCTTGAACAAAGTTACAGTTTGGGAAAATAAGATGGGAGGAGGCAGGAAAGATGGAACTACTTTTGCCTCGTGGCAAAATTGACTTTAGTGGAAATGCATTTTTGTCTATTCGATAGCAAAAAATAAGGAATAAATAGAAAGTTGAGGTTTTCACAGCTTGGCTATAGATGAAACACATCTTGTACAGCCACGAAACTACACTGGAGTAAGTGCCAGTGGGAAAATTAATAACAGGAACAAGTGATAGCATGAACAGTGGAACCAGTGAACCCTGGGTTTTATGGATTTAAATTGTGTGCTTGGATTCTCTGGTGTTTAATAAAGCAGAAGCTTGGCTTGCTGGTCTGGAGCCCTGCCTGCTTCAGGCTTTCCCTCCATGGTGCCATCAAACAGCCTCAGCTGCTCCCAGTCTGCATCTGTGACACCTTTGGAACCTCGTATTTCTTAGAATCTCATTATTTTCTTAAATTTAGCTCGAGTTACCCAACCTTCCCTACCGCTGCCCCACACTCAGGGGGAGACACTGATCCTTAAGAAGCAAGACTGAAAACTGCCTGCAAGGCTGGTCCCACAGCTGGGAGGAGCTTCCACAGCCATGTGCCCCAGGAGTGCAGCGGCCCCTCAAAAGCTGCTGTAGCATTTTCCCAGCTGCCCTGCTGACAAACAATCAGCTTGCTGGGGTCCTGAGCCCACTGCTTATCTCACAGACCCAAAGGGCCTCATTCTTTCTTCAGTTTTCACTTTGTCTCTCTGTCTGTCCGTCCACTGCCTCACCCTGGCTGGATTTGGGCTGCAAACCCTTTGACAGAGAGAACACCCTTTTGCTTCGTTTGTTTCTTCAGCAAGAACAAAATCCTCCATGTCTACGACCAAGACACTGAACACTGCATTTGTTTAATTAACAGATAATAATTATACTAATAAAATGACAGCTGAGCAGGATATTTGTTAGACTTGTACAGTGCTCACCTCGACCTGCTGTCATCGATAAGGGACTGTCAGTTGTTCCAACACAATAAATGAGGTATTATTCATATGACAAACAAATCTGCCAGACCTCTTTATCAGCCTGCCCAAATTCTCAGAGTGTTTATCCAAAGCAAACCACTGCTTAAAGTTGGCAGACTCATTATTTTTCATGTTAGTATGGGTACCAGCTCGAGGGTTACCAGCAAACCATCGCAGGCCTCCCTCTGCAGATGGATTGGGGATTGCACTGTGATTTATGGCTCATCACCAGCACATTATTCAAAAGGCCTCCATAACTCATTTATATCGGTCAGCAAGTGCATTTGACTTGACAGAATCATTACCCACATTATCACCAGAACTCACATATGGACCTCTGCCTTTGGAATGGATATTGGGTTTGAAATCCCCGGACACCACTCAGTCCATTCCCATGCACTGCAGTCGCACAGCATCCAATGCCCACCACATTCCCTTTTACACATCCAACCCTGGAACACTGATTTTTGATGGCTGTTCTACACCATCTGATACCTGAAATGTTACATCTGTTTGAAACGTCCAATGGTAGAAGAAATAGCCTTGACATTACGAAGCTCAGCCATACTATTATTCATAGTAAATTTAAAATTCTATTCCACCTTTGAGGCAAATTTGATTTTTGCCTTATTTTATGCATACCACTGCATAAAAAACAAACAGGGACAAAGTTAATGCGGCTTCTGTAACTTATTTTTCACCACCTGAACAAAGTGCTTGTGTGTTTTCATACCTCCAGTTGAACACTGCTCTGTCTGGTGGATCAGACTCACTAATGCCCCATTTCCATGAGTAGAGTTATTGGAATGCTGGTTCTTTAGCAGGCAAGTTCTGGTTATGGTTATTCGTAGAAATGCCTTTGCATTATAACACAAGAATATGGTGCTGGAATACCAGGCCTAGCTCTGCTACTGAATCAAACCCTCCAAAATCAGAATAAAAACATCATTTCTGAAAACCAAGTTTCCTGCAAGCCAGAAGAACTCAAGTTCTAGTCTAGCCTGTGAGACTTCAGCTTCTGCTCTCATAAACACTTCAAACAGTCAAATATTGAAATGGAGAGGGAGCAGAAGAGGGTGAAGGTTCTCCCTCTTCTGCGGTTCAACAGGTTCCCTTATTGCTTTAGACCACAGGAAAGGACCAGGCATCATAAATAAGGGCTCATAGGGATCTAAATTTCATGCTAATACTTTTTTTCAGACAGCCTGGTAAAGGTAATGTTATTTCTGAGCAGCAAGAAATAACTAGACAGACTTAATTCCCCTTAAGGCATTACTCACATTCTGTTATCAAATTATTCAGTGCTTAAAGAGAAGTACAGTCAGTAAAGATTTGAGAGATCATGTGAGAAATTACCTTCAGCTGAACTAATTCTGGTTTTAACTAATTTGCACAGCCTGAATGGTCACTTTTCTGCTGCTTTAGACCTTCCTCCTGCTGCCTCTTCCAGTGATACAAAGAAAAAAAGAGAGGTGAAAAAGAGCCAAGTTCATTATTCGTAGCTCTGAATGTTACAAGATCGTTTCCAAAATGCAGATTATCACATCATCACTTCAGCTTCTAGAAACTCATTTATTTCTGACCTGTTTTGCATTTCTGACCTGCTTTGCTATTTATGTAAAAAGATGAATACTGTTGCTTTAGATGCCACCACTCCTGTGTATCTGTACCTAATATATATTCCAGTTTCAATTTATTACCATGAACCCTCAGATTATAAAGATTTGGTTTCACATGACAAGTTTTGCGCCTGTATTTTTTTATTTATTGTGCAAGTTAAACTGCACAGGGACTTAACTAACTGTACACATATTTTCCTGGGATAACCATGGCAACTGAACATGCCCCACACTGCACAAACCCGTCTCTTGAACACCATCTCCCACTAGATCTTCTTTAGCTAATTCACACATCACCAGGACATTTCAGGGTGCAAATAAACCATGTATCATGCTAGGACATACTCTGATATCGTACCTCTGACTGCCAGGAGAGTCCACCTAAAGCCATTAAATTCAAAGATATCTCCAGCACAGGGCACTCGAGCAGCACCTCAATTAACCATGCGAAATAAGACCTCTGCTCATTTTTGGAAAACTGTAATAATGGGAACTAATTGTTCTTTTTCTGCTAGTGTCTGTGTAAACAATCCTGACTATGACTGACTAGACTAACTCTTTCTGCTTTTAATTTTTTGTGACATTCAAGAGAGGCTCAAGAGAAAAACCCCTCCTGATAACAACAAAAATTGCAATGCTGCCTTCATGTGAACCTGTTTTTCACAAGACCGAAAAGGCTTTTCTCTTGCTCAAGGTTATGCCCTTACATCTGGCAAAGCCAAAAGAGAATTGCTGAGCAGGTTGAGCCCTTAGGATGAAAATCCCATCTTTTGAACAATGCTGATACCTCGTCTTCATCACTCTATTGATTGAGCAGGGCTGTGTGCCTTACCTGTGTTGGGTTTAGCTGCATGACAGACAAAAGAGACGAGGGAGAAATCCATGCCAATCAAACAGCATTTTTTTATTAAAAGTATCCATTTGAAATTAAAAACCAGCATGCAATAATTTGGTTGTCTAGAGAGAGGTAGAAATCCAGAAAAGCTGGGTTTAGGAACAGGCAGGAAATGAAATGCCAGCATTGCCAAGCCTTTCCTAGTGCCCAGCTCAGCGTTCACACCCTCAGGACAAGGAGCCCCCAGCTCCCAGTCAGGGTGAGCTGCTGCGGGGCCAGGACAGGTGACAACGACGGGGGAGTGGACACTGTCCTTTTGCGTTTGTGTCTCGGCCCGAAGCCTCCCCATTACCTTAACGCTGTGTCAGCCTGGACCAGAGAGCTTGGCTTCCTCGGTAATTAGCTGGGAAGACAAAGGCTAAAGGCCAATTAGCCCAGGAGGCAAAGGCTAATTGCACACTTGTCTTTGGGAGCCCAGCTGGGAGAAGCTGCAGCCAGTGGCCGGTCAGAAGAGCTCCACCAAAGTTGGACAGGGGATTTAGCACCAGGAGGAGGAAGAAAGGAGCGGGAGTTATTGCTGGGTTTCTTTTTCCTGCTTGTGGAGTTCAGTTACACTGAGAGTTGAAAAAAGCATGACTCATCTTGAAGGATTATTTTAAAATGAGATAGATTCACAACTCAAACCAATCTAATGACGATTCCTCTCTCTGCCTGAGGAGGCTGAATGCTGAATGCCTGAGGAGAGCTTCCACCTTCACAAAAGTGTTCTAATCATCATTTTCGCTACTTTGAGGGATTGTAATCTTTCCATTTTTTCTTAGACAATCAAACATTTACTGGAGG
Organism: Struthidea cinerea; assembly: GCA_013397865.1. Lineage (NCBI taxonomy): Eukaryota > Metazoa > Chordata > Aves > Passeriformes > Corcoracidae > Struthidea > Struthidea cinerea. The sequence goes on from VZTI01005477.1 coordinate 982,390, forward strand.
AGAAACTATAACCTGAGTATTCCACTCTTATTATGTACCTGCAAGATTTATTCTCGGGTGGTCTGTGCAAAGTAGACCAGGTTGGACTTGAAGAACAATTAGCAAAAGCCTCGTGGGGGTGGAAACAGGTCCCAGAACTCTGATTGTTCATTTAGAGTGAAATGGATACAGTGAAACCATTTCAACAGAAGGGTTTCAGAGCACTGAACCAATATCCTGTAAGTCTGGTGGGTTAAGCAATAAATGCTGGAGTGCCCGAAATGCTGACTTGTTGCATTTTTCCCTCCATCTCGACCTCAACCTCTTTTCCCAGCTGAATTTATTTGGCAGGATCAAGCAGTCTCAAGCTGAACAATACCTCATTTTTCCAGGAATTTGCTATCCAATGCAGTCAAACATACTTTGCCCCACTGTGTTCTATAGACTTCTCTTGTGGAGTTTGTAAATGTTTAACTTGCCTGGCAGGTCCCAGATGTCAGCAGAAGGATGGAATTGTTTCCACATCAGCAGGCTCTTCTGTTGGGGATAGCACTGATGGGATACTCAGGGAAAGGGGCATTTTCATATCTCTGCTGGGTTTTCTGGTTGATTTGTTCTGTGGGGTTTCTTGGGTAAGGCTTCACCTGCATGGTTTTGCATCAAAATTGGGTCTCTGTTGGCATCATCAACACCATTATTTTTCCTGTTAAAGAAGTAGAGGATATTTTAATTGGGAATCCTGGTGCTGTGCTATGTAACGAACAGATTATACATTGAAGCTGAGAATCAAGGAGCTTCCCTGTCTTCAATTTTGCCTGCTGAGAGTTTTGATCAGTTCAGCATTAAGCACAGAATGGCCGAGGTTGGAAGGGGCCTCTGGAGTTAACAGCAAGGAAGAAATGTTCTGTAAGGCCTGCCAGGTTTCCCCTTGCCTTGTTTTCCTGTATGATTAGCAAAGTTCAGTGCCTCCAGACTGGCATGAAGGTGTTTAATGTCAGAGCTTAATAAGACAGCATACATTAAAAGTATAAATACAACATTTTTGCAGCTTAAAGAAAATATTTGCCCAAGACAAGTTAAAACTGTGTAGCCATATCATCTCCTGTTTTGCTGGATATAAAATGACCCTGTAAAGCCTTCTGACATTCTCCTTGCAGCTGAGGTTTGAGGCTATGACCTTTGCAAAGCCTTCCAAAGAGCTTCACAGGCAGCCAACTCTTACAGAGAAAGTTTCATTAGATGCCAAAGACTTTTTTGATAAACGTGGTGGCACACCAGTTGCCCTCTCTCATGAAAAATGGGCAAAATCAGTTTTTGTTATTTGAAACAAAACCAGCTGTTGGGGCTGAATGACTTCAGAAGACTTGTTTTATGATTTGAATCCAACCTCCAACACAGGAAGTTTTAATTAACTGCAGGGAGGGGGAAATTCCCGTAAGGGATCCAGAGTGGCTGTGGAGCGTCCATCCCTGGAGTTACTGAAACATGACTGGAGAAGCCCCATGCAACCTCTTCTGGCTGGACCCACTTTCAGTAAGTCTGGGTGACCTCTAGAGTTCCCTACCAAAAGAAACGATGCCACCAGCTGAAGCTGTCACCCTTCTTCCTCTGCATTTGCAGTGCCAGGGAGGGAAAATCTACCTGTAGCTGATAAGTTGCCAAGGACGGCTGAACTGCTGTAAAGGAATCTGTCAAACATAGGGCAGGACAGGATGGGACAGATCTGAAATGTGAAACTTGGCACTACAGATGGCATCTGTCAGAAAGGGAGGCGTTCCCACCCAGCTGGAAATAGCTGTATCACAGGCACTGCAGAAAGGTCGTCAGCCTCCAGGGCAGCTTTGGCTTCGCGCTGTCACTGCCGAGGTACAATCCTGCTCTGCCAGTACTTACATTCTTTTTCTTAATTGCTCTTTGCATAAAACCAGGAATCAGCTGTTACCACACTGGAAGCAGAAGGAAGCACAGGAAGGAAACGGAGTCCAAATCTCTGCGTGATGAGTTTGTGGCAGAGGGATTTGCATCTGCTGCTCAGGTGCGTCCTAAAGGCACAAACTCATCTGTTCACCACACCTCTGGTGGGGCTGCATCTCGTGGTTACTGCAGAAGGAAAGGAAGTTGCCACATGCTGCCAGTTAAACAAATAAAAGTCATTCTGCTGCATATTGGGACTCAAACCTCCTCCCTGTGTTTGTCATTAGGATTGGATAAAGCATTGCCTGAAAGCAGAGCCCTGCAATGAGCAGAAAGGGAATCAGACCATTCTAAACAAACACTGCTGAAGGCCTCAATCACTGAGTCTGCAAAGTAACTTGAATGCTTGAGAAGGCATTCCTGTGGGCTACTTTCTTAAATAGCAAAAGAAACCAATTCTCAAGAAGAAATGAAACAATCTCTTTGGTAAAAGACAGCATTCAGTAAATAAACTTATGCAATAGCACAGCAAATAATCAGGAAGATCACAATGTAAATATCAGTTGTCTTTCTGTTTATTTTTTCTTGCTTTCTGAGATCTCTTTTCCTCTCCTGAAGCCTTTTTTCCATTCTTTAGTATGCACCAGACAAAGCCTTAGATCCCTAGGCTTTGGCAGAGAAACCACAGTCTCATTTTTCTGTTAAGAGTATCATTTTTGGTTCTGTCAGCCCTGCGGTCCTGAACATGCCAGCCCAGAGCCATTCATTTCTGCAAAGTCATTTTGGGTTTTTGGAGGTCCTTTGTGGTGGCCCCGAGCAGCCCCCCAGGCAGTGTTTCCAGGCTGATGGCAAGGCCCCTGTGGAATTCCTTGCTCCCTGCTCCCTGGTCAAGCCACTCCAACAATCCCATGCCATGGCACTGAGATCCAGCCTGCCTGGCTTGTAGAAACCTGGCCAGCAGCCACCTCAGTGCCACTGCTGCTCCTCACACCCTGGAGAGGCTCCTCCTCCTGCCCTCACTGACAGGCTGCCAACCCTGGTTCCTCCTCATCGTGCAGGATATGGAACTAAAGGCTTTTCCCTCATCGTTTTTTAAGAGAAATGTGCTTTTATCAATACAACACTGTCATTAGCAGTGCTATCCGTCTGTATCCAAGTGCCATTTCCCCAGGTAGGATCCATTTTGCAGCTGGGCTTGCTGGAATGTGGTTCATTAAATCTGCTTCTTGCACACCCAGAGGTCTCTGAGCTGGTGGCAGAAAGAGATTACAGCAGTGCTGCTCCCGCTGGCAGTCACAGCACAGAGCAGGGTAGCACACACCCACTGCTGTTACTGGCACTGCTAATTGTCAAAGGGAGATGATTAGGGAGCAGTTTTGCTCCTTCTGTTTGTTAGTTCATCCCCAATAAATCCAGTGAGAGTGGCAGAGCAAGCACCAATTCACACACATTGGAATAATTTCACAACCACTGTCTTCTGGAAAGAGGATCACAGCAGGGGAGAAACAGTCATGGCCGTTTTTGTTCAGTGAAATGCCTGTGGAAAATTCAGCTGCAAATGATATTTTCCCTCATTGTGACTGCCCACAGTGGTGTTCAGGACAGCCCTGCCCATCACCAGGGCAGGCAGGGCACTGAGCCCTCAGCTCTGCTCACAAGGAGCTCTGAAGGCTGACCAGAAACAACCCTGTCAGGAGGACATCTGCAAGGTCTACTTCTGCAAAGAAAATAATTGAAAAAGAAACCTAATATGAAAACATTTCTGTGAGGAAAGAATTCAAACACAGGGAGGGCTTCTGCGTTTATTACTAGGCCTTGTTTTACATCCCTGTTTAAATAAATCTCCTTCACGTGTCTCAAAAATATTCTTTCAAGAAAGATTATAGAATGGGGCTGCTCTCGCAGAGCAAACTCCCAGGCCTAGTGGGGTGAGCTCTGGAGAGGAGGCAGAAGGGGCTCCATCTGAGGGCAAACCTGCTGCTCAGGAGCACTGGGAAATCTCAGTGCAAAAGTGCATAACTGCCCTCAAGCACAGCCAGTGCCTCCTGTGACTGAGAGAGGCTGAAAAAAGGGTAGATTCCACTTCTGAGAAGGCTGTTTGATGCACTTAATCCCAGCTCCCTGGCTCAGGATCCATGGGGACGAACAGGGCTGACCCGGGTTGTGCCAGGGAGGTGAGCAAGGCTGGGGTATTTCATGGCATTTCAGTCCTTGCTGGAAAACCAGCTGCAAGATGACAGAAATAATTCATGGCTTCTTTTCTCACTTAAGCACTGAACCTGTCGGCATTCCAGCTTTTCCCACATTGCTTTGTCATCTGCTAGGAACAGGGAGGCTCCCAGGAGTTTTGCAGCAATGGATGGAATGCTCTCACACCAGTGCAAAGGCACGGCCAGGAAGTTTGAATCATTCCCTTAGGACAGGTCTGATCCTGGCAGGCCCAGCCTCGAGATCTGCTCAACTTTCCTTCTTTGTCCATACAAGCACTGGAACCAGATTTAACTGGAGAGGGAAAAAAAATGAAGAGGAACTTTTCAAAAAGTTTGGAACTGTCCAGGGTTCATTCTTTTTTTTGGTTTGGTTTGGTTTTTTGGGGGGTAGGGGTTATTTTTTTGTGCCTCAGAATTCAGTAGCACAAGGAGGAATGTCTGTAAACCAGAGAGATGTGGCAGATTCAGGTAAAAAAAAAAAATCTTTTTTTTTTTGTTTTGACCTTATGGAAGTGGTATAAAAATGGACAGTGGTGCTTAACTCTCTGAGCTACTGTCTGGCACTGAAATCTGGGCCATGGAACCCGAAATCCCAGACTCTCAGAGTGCCCCAGGAAGCAGAAATGCCCTCGTGTGGAGGCTGGCACAGGGGGACAGAGCTTCCCTGCACCTGAGTTTCCAGCGCTCCAAACCAGCTCCTTTCCAGATCACACACACCTCTGCAGTGCACTTTAAACACGCCCTAAAGACAAACTCAGTGTCTTGGGTTTACCTTTCCCTCCATTACTGAGTCACAGCCATCCTCACACAGCACATCCCCTCACTCACTCACTTAAATGAAGGAATGAAAACCTGTGAATTAATCAAGATATTTCCCTGAAGGCTCTGAGAGAAGAAAGCAAGAGAAATTGTAGAGGACATTTCTGTTTGGGGGGCAGCTGGATATTACCATGATGAGGCCATGCAAACATACAAATATCTGAGATGAGAAGGAAGAAGACAAAATGAAACGGATGGAAACATTCGTGCCGGCAGTAAGATGAAAGAATAAAACTGTGGGTGCAACAGAAATGATTCTTTAAATTAAACCCATATCCTCAGCACCATGTTTAATATCCTCTCCACTAACCTGCCTAGGCCTTGCACTTCATTTCTCATGTGACAGCACTGCCCACTTGAACACTGATACAGCTATTTACTGTCCAATAAAATGCTTCTATACATTTTAATTATAACCCTGTGGCTTCAAGTTGTAGTTATAAAAAAGGCATTAATTTCTATTCTCTATATGACCAATTTAATCCCAGAATGAACTCCAGGCAGCTACTGCATTTATGCACAATAGGATTCTGATTCTTTAATTCAGACCTGTCCCATTTTATCAATATTCTCCAAATGGTTATTTTCAGCCCCTCTGTACTTTCAAACTACAGGTACACAATGATTGTTTCAAATAAGCAAACAGGAGACTGCAATTATTTTTCTAGTAAAGCATTTCCTGAAGAACAATAATAATTACAAACTATTCCCAAGAAGTTAAACTATTAAAAAAAAAGGTCTTTTTTTTTTAGTAGTCTTTTACCAGACTGCAAAATCCATAAACTACCTCTTTAAAAAAAAAACCCTAAAAACTCTGAGACATTTGTAAGCAATGGTGATGGGAAATATATCATTTATGGCATATGGTATATGCTTTGGAGCTGGAAAAAACCCTTTTTTGACCAAGGCAATTACAGACTTCTCTAGCACCAGGAACAGCCACCTCCTCAGAAAGGCAGCTTTCCCTCTGTCGGTAGGTACAAGACTTCCCTTCAGAATTGGCACCCAGATGGGGTCTAAATTCCAGTGAGCTTCTCAAGGAGCCAGTATCGAGAGTCCACAGCCCCCCGCCCAGTGTCTGAGGCAGAAATACACTCACAAGTGTTGTGCTCAATGTCTGCCTACAGAAAGAGGAGAAGGGTTTGGAACTTATCACAATTTACAACCGGAGCCCCAAATATTTAGTCTGAAATGGTATTAGTTACTTGCTTGTTTTTAAACAAAAAAGAGCTGAATTGCACTAATGGTTCCATTAACTTTGTCCTGGTCCTACTGGACTGCAGAAGAGACCAAAGGTCAGAGTGCTCTGCATCCGAGGGTTTGGAAATGTGGTTATGGAAAGAAGACAAAATGTTAACAATCGTGAGGTAAGTGCAAAGAAGATAAGGCTCACTTATCTCTTCATTGTGCATTCCTGCTTTTATCTCCTCGAAGCCCTTTCCCTCTCTGATCTGCTGAGGTGATCTCTTCACCCTGCTAAATCATCCTTATCGAGCCTCCTGAATGCAATAACCTCTTTGGCACATTACCTATCTTTTAGGATTTGTATTTAATATATTGTGTTCTTCTTGCTTTCTTCCTTTCCTAGGAGGTTACTCCAGAGCTCAGGATTGCTGGATTACTGATTGATTTCACAATTACTTTGTGCTGAGCATTGTTTTCATCTCTGTGGCTAACTGTTGCAAGAAGTAAAGAGAGAGAAAACATCCCTTTTTCTTTCCTCCCTCTCTCACACACACACATAGACAGAGTTTATTTAATTATGCACACACTATTTCAGGTTGGAAAAGCTTCAGCTCTCCTGATAGATTTATAAAACAAAAGAGAATTCTGCACGTACCAGATTCACCATCAGACAAATGACCTTAATCCTCTCTCTACATGTGGTTGCAGAGTTGTAGGATAAGTTTGTCTGCTGCCTGTGTGGGTAAGATTGTCTCCCAAGCACCAGCACCCAGGTGGTCTTTTAAGAAGCACAAAAATTATGCTAAAATCTGTCGTGGTGGTGGTGGAGGACCCCCCTGAAAAGGGAACTCTTCCATGCTGTAAAGGCAAGTATGTCCAAAATTAATGCTCAATCCACTTTAAAAGTGTTTTCTCCTCTTGATTTAGGGCAGGTTTGTACAAAACTCTCACATCAGTGTGGGACTGGGCAGCAGCACTCCAGGGATTGGGATGTGCCCGGTGCCCCGTGACTCTGTCTCTGCAGTTCATTATCAACAGGGCCAAGCAGGGGTGCTGAGGATTGGAGAGGGAAGGTCAGGGTGACTTCCCCTGATGGAGACAGGGATCAATACCTGGCTGGGCGAGACAAAAAAACCTGGTTCACTGCAGAGAAACCAAGATTTCACACTGCAACTAGTTACTGAAAATTGATATTGAATGTTCCCCGCAGGAATATTTTCTTGTTAAACACTTAATTGGGAGCTGTAACATCAAAAACAACAAAGTGGGTTTGATTTGGATTCTTACACAGGTCAAAAATAGGTACTGATTTTTAATAAAAAAATCCTTTTCACCAGAAACTTGATTGTATTTTCAAACTCTTAGCATGAAACAGCTAAAACAGGCAATGCAGTGTAGGTGCTAAAAAGTTAGAAGTGGAGAAATTCTTCAGCCTTTTCTCAATATTCTGTGAGCAGACTGGCTTTCCTATGTAAACTATTTTAAACAAGGTCACAGTTCCATAAACTTCTTGCACCCGCAGGCTGTTTTGCAAGATTGTTGTGGCTTTGACTTTGAAAATATTTTGGAATCGGTATCTTAAGACTTGGCCAATCCTCTCAAGGGGTGGATGGCCGAGGAACCAATTACCTATTGCCACTCAACACACTTTTGTGATCTATCCTATAAAAGTAGTTAGAAAATTATCAAAGAAGAGCTTCGGCTTCCACTTGTTCATGAGCCTGGACTCTGTGGCGTTTTCTTCATGCGCCTCAGACGTAACAGCGACAGTGCAGAAACAGCTGAGCAATACATCTGGCTACACTTTCTCCTATATTTATCTTTCCCCGTTGAGCCACACAGAGGCAGTTGTGTCTGAAGGCACCTTTGTCCCTCAGACTCCTGCGGCCATGCTCAGTTTGAGGGCAGCGAGGGCCCGGGGCTCTGTGTGTGCAGTGTGAGATGTTCAGGCACGGGTGGGCACAGGGCAGGGGAGGGAGGTGGCTCCTCTGCAGCCTCGGACACTTCCAGAGTGCCCCAGGAAGCAGAAATGCCCTCGTGTGGAGGCTGGCACAGGGGGACAGAGCTTCCCTGCACCTGAGTTTCCAGCGCTCCAAACCAGCTCCTTTCCAGATCACACACACCTCTGCAGTGCACTTTAAACACGCCCTAAAGACAAACTCAGTGTCTTGGGTTTACCTTTCCCTCCATTACTGAGTCACAGCCATCCTCACACAGCACATCCCCTCACTCACTCACTTAAATGAAGGAATGAAAACCTGTGAATTAATCAAGATATTTCCCTGAAGGCTCTGAGAGAAGACAGCAAGAAAAGTGCTTCCTTTCCTCTTCCTCCCATCAATCCTGTGACCCTCCTTGCTCAGCCCAGGCTCAGCTTGGCGCCTTGCAGCCCCTCATTTCTGCAGCACCATCGCTGTCAGCCCTGAGCGGAGTAACTTCGCTGCTGCTCTGTGTAATCCTCACCCGTGATCTGCTGAGACACCATCTCTGCCCTGCCCTCCTTCGCAGGGCTGACTTTGCACTGTAATACCATTTTAAAGACGTGATTGTCAGCTGAGCAGCTGCCTGTGCAAGAGCACTGCATCCCAGCAGAGTAATTTGTTTCCATTTTAAAAAGGCACTTAATAATAACGCACTGCACACAGTCCCCCAGTCCAGAGCGAGTGGCGGAGGCTTTTAGCGAGGGAATCAAAGCTGCTCTTCACAGAGCAGGGACTCCCCACAGCTCCCAGGTATGGAACCTCCCCAGGAGGCAGCCAGCTCTGTGCTCGGGACACTCAATTCATACCTTCAGACCATTATTATTCCACTTGTTAATGACTCCTACAAAGAGGTATACAGTGCATTTAGCTGTAGAGAATTAAGGATCCTTTTAACAGCGAGCCTGCTCCATTGTAGATGGGACAAGTAAAGAGTTAACTGAAAAATCTGCTGCCATAAAAGCATTTTTTGTTGCTATCCCCAGTGCCCACATTTAAGACAGATTGAAAACAAAACCAAACCAAATAAATAAAACCAACATAAAACCCGTGGAATGTTTATTAAAAAACAGAATTTCTGGAAAAAAAAGTCACGTATTTGGGTGGAAAAAGAAGAGGGAATTAGTCCTTCCGCATAGTGGAGGGATTTTGCCCCTAATCATAACAGCACCAGAATAAATGTGACACCTGAGATCTGGGGCCCATCTGCCCCCAGGGCTGGAACACAAAATCAGGAGAGGCCAAAACTCACAGCCTGGCCCCATCTGAACAGACACCAACAAACACACTGCTCTGGAAAGAAATACCAAGAATTTGCCTCAATGGGGGAATTTCCATGCAATATATTAGGATTTCCTGTACTTCAAAGACAAAAAAGCACTTTGGATTTCCTTGGTATTTATGATAATATAAACAAAGGCTCAACAGCTCACCAGAAGAAATGAATTCTATATCTTCACCTCCACAACGCTGTAACTGGTGCTTTTTTGATTCATAGACAGCCTTCCTATGTGATTCATTAGTAGCACTGAGAAATAGAATTTTGGTATTTTTACCATTTTTGTGTCATGTTCCACAGTGAACTGTAGAGTGGTAATACAAGAATAATTTAGAGATATATTAGCATAATAATTAGAAGCCTGGAAGTCTTTATAGTGTTTTTAATATTTATGCTTGATAAATATTGCTCTATTTGTCAGTTTATGCAGTATAAAGTGAACCTTAATGTAAGAAGGTTATTAGCATAAAATTAACATAATGAATAAAAACCGAAACACAAAGGTAATCAAAAATAACAGAGGATGTTTTCTCCTGCCTCTCTCAAAGGACGCACTTTACACCCTAAAATCTGTGTTATGGAAAACAAATTCCATTTAAATTAATTATGAGGTTCTATTATAGTTGTGAAAAATGGGTATCTTTTACCAGTTCTTCCAGAAACTGCTTTTTTTGTCTCTCTCAAACTTTCACACAGCCCAGCCTCTTAAAGAATGGGACCATTGTGGTCACATGGCTTAGGAAAAAATGAATTTTAGAAAAGGACTTTTGTCGAATGCAGCAAGACCCTTTTGCTCTGAGCTGAGGAGGAGAGGAAAATGTCACAAAACCAAAAGGACAGAGCACAGGTTCGTGCCTACAGACACCAACAGAAAACAGCAAACAGCAACAGGAAATGATAGAATTATCTGTACTGAGGTTTCTGTCAGCCAAAGAGTTACTTTTGAACATCTGAAGTTTTAGGGGAATACAGCATTTGAAGCCTGAATTCCGTACTCCAAAGCTCACGGAGCCCAAGTCTGACACCAGAAACCTGACACTCATCTTTGCTGCCTTGTACCGCTCCTGGTGATGCTCAAATCTCTCTTTTCCGCCTCCTCCAGCTCCAGTTCCCTGTCCTGCACCAGTGAGACTGTGGCTCTATAACCATTCTTTGGGATGTGGGGAATTGGCCCAGCAGGGCTGAGAGCTGGGGGAGGTGGAGGGAATGGAGGGGCTCCAAACCACTCCTTGGGCTCCTCAGAGATGGCCCTCAGCAGGTTCTTGAGGGAAACACTGTGGAACTGGTTAAACCTGGCTGAAAGGGGCTTCAAAACTCTTAAGGCACTTTTCCCTGGGAATAAATGCAAGAGGCAGTTAAGCTTCATTCTGAAACAGCAGCAGACATCTGTGCAGGATACACATCAACACTGACAACTGCGGCCTGAGAGCAGGAGAGCAGCCCTTGGATGGGCTTTGGGAAGAGGCAAACAGGGAGAGGCTGCACACACGGACAGCTCCAGCCCTCACATTTCCTCCCCTGAGGGATTAGGATTGCCTGGACTCAGACCAGCGTCATCCCTACAGCTCCTTTTCCTCAGCCCCGGCGGAGCCCAGGGAGCAGCCCATGGGAATCACTCCGGCAGCTCTGCAGGGTCTGGGGGGTTCCCAAAGCATTCCAGCCCTGTCCCCACATTTTCAATGCCTTCTGGAAGAATGGACATGAACGTGTTTGTGTAAAGCCCGCTCTGGGGAGCTGTGTAAAGCACCGCTGCTCCCCACGGGCACAGGGAAAGCCCAGGAAGCCACGTGTGGACACTCAGTGACTTCACCCCAAGCCACTCTCCACAACTCAGCTCTCCCTGTTGCTCAAAAAGGGCTCCTGGCTCAAGCCCCCACCCTCAGCTGCCTCTCTGACCCCTCCCCAATCTCCAGGATGAAAATACAGGTGGAGCAAGTTATATTGAAATTTTTTCTAGCCAAAAATATTACCACGTTCTTGACATTTCTGCCGTAGTTGGTACGAGGAGTCCAGGTCCTAAAGTCACTCACAGAGCTGGATCTCCTTGGCAACACATGCAGTAAAACACAGCTTGGAATTATTGCTTTTTTCTAATATTATTGTTATTATTTTTATGGTACCCCCTGTAGTATGAGTCATCAGAAGGAAATTGTTGGTTCATGCTGAAAATTTCTGATCCTTTTCATAGCAGCAGTATTTGTAAGATATCCTAATTACCAATGTAAGGATTTGTGGAAAGGATCTGGAAATAATAGAAATAAGCCTTTTAACAGGCACAGTAATTATGCAGACACAACAGATGCTAATAACAACTTCATTTCTGCGGAAAAATGATTAAGGTTTAAAAGCACAATAACAGAGAGGCGTAAGAAGAGTACAAGGAGGTGTAGATGACACAGACAATGTATGTGTGATCACAATTACTAATTTAAAAAGAACTTTCACACTAAAATAATCCCAAAACCATCTTCTCAACAGCAATCTGTTTGCCTTTCGTGCTGTTTTCCTGCTGCCTGTTGCCCTGGTTCAGCTATTTACCACTTCTGTTTCCTGTCATAGGCAAATAACAGAGCAGGTGTCGAACCAGAGTCTTTAATATCTCCTTGCTAATAATTCTCCCAGAACTATTCTGAATACTTTAAATATTTGTTTCCAGCCTCCTGGTAAACCTGACTCATTGCATATCAAACTTTTTTTAGCAGCTTCCTCCGGGTCAGGAGTTGTTTGTCACAGGGTCCTGGAGCTCTCTGCGGGTGTGGGAAGTTCCAGAGCAGAAGTGGTTCTGTGTCAGCAATGCCTCAGTGGCCTCCCCTGAAAAACACACACAGAACACGAGATAAGGCTTTAAATTACCCCTGAGCTCGGGGTTTAATGGAATGAGTGGTGGAATTAAAGTTCATGGCTCCGCTTGTGTCAGTGCTAGACTTTCTGTTAAGTTCAAAAATTGTTCATTAAGATAATTAAAGTTCTGGGCCATCTCACCCATCAATCAGTCTTCCTTCTGAGCACTTAACAGTTATTGCTGAATAGACTCTGAAATAACCCATTAACTCAGCACAGGTTTGCCAGAAATTATAGGTGCTTTGAGATGGCTGGGAATGAAAGGTGGCACATAAATCAAAGGCGTTGTCATCATCTGATGCTCCTAAAGCCTGCTCTGGAGTTACCTCGGTCATTAAGGGCTGGTAACACAGCCATTTGCATTGGAAGATGGGACTTCAATTCATTCCCAAGATCAAAAAGGGAGGTGATGAATCTGACAGTCCAGCAGAGATCCTGGAGAGGGACGCCAGAGCCAGAAGTATTTATGGAGCTGTCCTTCAGAGCAGAGCAAGGAGTCATAAACCTGTTAAAGACATTTTCAAATCAAACAATTTCCTCCCCAAATGTCCATACAAAAAATCCAGCTCAGCAGATTCCAGAGCACTGTGGAAGAAAGATTCAGCCCTGTGCACACAATGTTTTTGGGTATACTGCACACCTCCTCTTCATGCTATCAGCCCCGGAAGCAACTGAGAGGAAAATTGCTCAGTGCACTCTGTATTGAAGTGTTCTAGGGGTTCTCTCAGTGATTTGGTGACACAGGGGGTTGCAGGCATCCAGCACACCAGAGTCAGCTTTAAAACAGGCACTGCCAGCACTGTGTCTGTGGTGCCTTCGAACTGAGCATGAACTCGCCCCTTGATAATTTTTTTCAGTGTCTTCACTGAAATTGGCCACTAAAGGGGATTCTTTTCATGCCAGCTGCCCTGGTAACACGGACAAGGTTCTCCAGCACAAAGCTGATTTGGATAGAGATGTACAAGCAGCGCCACAATCCCGATGCCACCTCACGGGGAATTTCACGACGATTTAAGGAGTGCTGTGTTCACTCCTGCCTGCTGTGGGTTAACCCTGGGAGGGCAGATCAGGTCCCTGAGTCCTCTCAGATTGCAACTTTCCCACCATCTAGTGGCTGAAGAGTTACAGATAATAAAAACTCTTCACAGTCCTGTACCTCGTGGAGGGGTTTCTAATTTTCTTTTCTGTCTTTTAATAAGGCTTCTTGTTTTATGAGGAAAGCACCAAGCAGAGCTACTTTACAGCTGCCATTTTCTGCTTCAGCCTCTATGTCTTCATGTCAAAAAAGATTTCTTACTCCTAATTCAGAGGAGACAGGAGTCCTGAATAAACCCTCGAGTATTGGCCAGCAGAGGAAGACGAGCTTATTCCCAGTGGGGAATCAGCCTCACCAGCTTGTGATACCCTAAATTAAGGAATTGGTGCCTAAGTCACTGCTTGTCGCTGTGAGCGACACTGACGGCAAGGAATGTCACGAGTAAGTTCAGAAGGGAAGCAGTTCTGAATCTTTATTAATTAATTAATTTATCTTTTATAACAGGGTTCGCAAAGAGTGTGTTGAATGGCATAAGACAGTTGGGTGCTCGGCCATCCACCCCTTGAGGGGATTGGTCAAGCTCGAAGACACTTATTCCAAAATATCAGAAGGCCAGAACCACAACAATCCTGCATAACAAACCCAGGTGCAAGATAAGGAGTTGGTTTACAAAAACCCACAGCAGTGTTTTCATAGCCTCTGTGAGAGCTGCAAAGTTCTCACAGAACGCTGCAGAAAGCTGAGAGATTTCTCTACCAAAGCTTTTCAGCATCCACAACTGCTGACTGCTACACTCAGCAAAGAGAGGATGAACACCACAGCAGGCAGATCGTGTCAGAAATATCCTATTTGAGAAGATTTTGGGAGCTGTTAGGGCAGGCTTGGGAGGGTGTCCCCATCTGCTGGGCCTCCCCTGGCCTCACACCTGCTCTGGGACAGCCCTTGGGCATGCAGGGTAAGCTGAGAGCTGTGGGTTTCTGCGCAGCTTCATCTGAACATATCCAGACATATTCATGGAATTCAAACTTCAATCACTGCTCTGTACTTTGAGAAATGTGCTCCAGAGATGTCAAAAAGGATGCTTTTAACTTATGGCAAGTGCTGGCTTTATATATATCCTTCAAATGAGTGTCCTAAATCTGTTCTGTGAGCACACACAAAGAGTAGATATTAGCATTTCTGGTATTTCCTGAGATTAATTCCGGGAGTGTTTACAGAAAGCTATGAAAAATAAGACACGGATCTGGCTTTCTGTTGTTCCCTGGCAAACTTAGCAGGAGCAGCCCATGAAATGCTCAGTCATGATCTATTCTGTGACAGATTTTTTGCAGGAGTTAAAAAGTACAAAAAAATAATGCTGTTTTTCCAAGATGTCTCAGTAGTTTGTGCTGAAAGCAACAGCCAGTGTGAGCAAACAGCCACTTCCTTTCGTGATTCCAAGCAAAGAGTGGCACCCAGGAGCTCTCAGCTGCTTCCTTGTGCTGGAAGAACCTGTGTGAGGAGAAGGCTTTCCGTGACCCATTCCACCTGGGCAGGCTGATGGTGCCCAAGAGCTCACCCCAGGTAGATACTGAATGGCCCTGCAGCACTGCAGTGGACAAATATAATATAAGCAAATATAATGTTAGGGGAAAAAAACCCTTGATATTGGTTTTGAAGTTTTCTAATTCAACCCTTCATGCAGGATTAAAACATTTAACCACCTTGAAGTAAAAGAGCAAAAGCTTTGCCAACCCTACAGGATGCACCCGCGTCCCCCATCAGGTCAAACTGCACAGTGCAAACACATCCCACCAGTTCTGGGGAAACGTTCAGGTAACTCCATTTTAAGTAGATTCCTCTGCAGTATTTATGAACTCTGGCCATCATTTCCTAGTTTAAAAGTAACACAAGATCCCCCTTTTCTACTTGGATACAGAGGAGTATTTCAGGGTACAGCCAAAAGCAGTTCTTGGGAGTTGAGCTGCTGTAGATTCCCTCAGTAGAAGTCACAAGACTATTTCCTGTGGTCAAAAGCAATATTGAAAAATTAAGATTAAATATCCATATGTCCCTTTCTGCTGACTGCTTTGCCAGTGGAAGCACTTGTACTCTCAATTTTCTACTTTGGAATTCTCAAAACATCAGCATCTACCCTTACACTGAACTGAACATACAGAGATTTCCAGCTCCTCCTGTCCTCCTTCCCATCTATGACACTTCCATCTACTCTAATCTGTATTTTATTCATTGCAATGCTCTATGCTAGCATCTTTTTGGCAGTGGTTCACTGCAAACTCCACTCTAAAAGTGAGACCTGGGCAAGGAAACACATTCTGTTTCTTGCAGAGACAAGGGAAGGAAGGAGCAGCCAAAAGGGTCCTTGATTTAGGATGATGAGGGCCATGTTTAGCATTATTTTGATTTATTTGCAATAAAAGATTTTAAGGATTCTCCTCTGATAGCTCTGGGCATGTGAGGAAAAGGAACAGCAGAACTAATTGCAAATTAAATATTGTGGATAACAGACATAAGGCAATCTCCTACCAAGAGATCTTGGTACCTTACATGTTGTGTATCATCCTGTGAATTCCTCCTACGGCAAAAATAACTCAGGATATCAAACAGGAAATCTTGTGTGTAACTGACACAGAGACACAACTGAAACACTTCCACAAAGCTTTTACAAAGTCGTTGAAAGAACAGACCAGCTTTGAGGGAGCACTTGAGAACCAGCCTGTGGAAATATTGTATTTTTTGACCACTTGATGATGTGTATTTTTCTTTTCAGAGTTTTGGCATTAACTGGCAACGCTCAGCAGGGCACTGGGAGCCTTGGAGCTTTCCTGGTAATGATTCTGGGTGAGGAATGCAGCAGCAGGAGCATGCAGACAGGACCTGAGCACTGCAACCCCCCAGCAGCTGCCAAACCTGCACTGGGACTGTCGCTGTTGTACCGGGGACGGCGAGAAATGAAATAGATTTGATCCAGGAAGAAATGGGATGGAACGGAACGGAATTATTTATTAATTTACAGACTCGTTTTTATATCTTAGTTCGCTTGACGGACATAAGGTAATTGGTCCTTTGATCAACCACCTCCCAGGATGATTGGCTAAACCCTACAACACGCATTTCAAAATATTGCTTCAGTCAGTCTCACAACAATGCTTGCACCTGCAAGATAAGGGATTGGTTTACAAAAACCTCTGACTGATTTTCGGCCAGCATCCGTGGGAAAGCTTTCACACGGACCCTAGCAGAAAGCTGGAAAATCTCTCCACAACCAAGCTTTCAGCATCCACACTGGGATTGGGGCCGCACCTCCAACATCCCCACTCTGCCTGTGCCACAGCTGGCGTGAGGGGGTTCCTCTCCACAAGCCGAAAATCCACGAAGGAGGGACCATCTTTCAGGAGATACATGGAAAATGGTCTCAAGGCTGTTTGCTTTGCCTGGCCCATCCCAAGGCAGAGCCAGAACCGCCGGCGCGTTCCAAGACGGCCCCGGTGTGTTCTCCCTCCCAGTGCTGGTGCTTTTGTCCCTGAGAAGAAAGAGAATCTGCTTTAGAGCCATCAAATACCAACAGTTCCCAGACAGCAGCCAGGTGAGTGTTCCCAACAAGGAAACCTGTCATCTGGGAAGCTGCCAGAGCCTCAGCACCCCCTCCCTGCTCCCTCGCCAGGACTTTGAAACAGCAAATTCTGGTTACGAACAGCTTTTGGAAGCTGTGCTCTTGTCAGCAGATGAGGAATTAATCAGCAGTATTTCCTGATTTAAATAATGGATAAAGAACCCAGCACGTTGTCACGGAGAGCTCACCAACAAAAAAGTGGCAGAGCTCATTTAATAAATTATTCACCCTGAATTCTTTTGCTAAATCTAATATACAGTCCCTATAGGTAGGGGAGGAGAGGGGGAACATTAGCAGGGCTTAGACATACTTTAGAAATGTTCATGTCAATTATATATAATTTTCAAGGTTAATGGCTTTTTGATACATAATAATGGAACTCCCATTTATTGTACATATCCTGGTTGCAAAACCTGTTTCATTTGCATAATCATAAATTGCAGTCAAGCAATCCTCAGCATGTGGTTATTCATTTGATGAAAATGTAAATTTCAATTTTATTTTTGTTCAATTGCACACACACTGCATTTACGGAATATGAGAAAAAGCATTTTAATTTAACCAATGAATTCAGCTCATTACAACCTCTTAAGAACATTGAGTAGCCCAGAATTTTGGGACAAAATGCATTTCAAAGCAATGATTTACTATTAACTTACCTTTTTATTTTATGTTTTAAGACATAGAAGAAGTTACTCTGTTTATTTTTATGCAAATAAATTCCTTTTAGGATGTGAAATTGCTCTGCTATTTTACATACAAAATTAGTGTAGTAACATTAAAAAGAAAGTCACTCAATTAAAAAAAAATAAAGGCAGACATTTAAAGCTAACATCGAGTGAAATCCATGGAAAAAAAATTAGTTTTTTGTGCTTGGGACCTAAAAGAGACTCTGATGTAAAAATGAATACTCTGATCAACTGATCTGCTTATACAATTAGAATTTTGGCCTGGCTCTGTTGAAAGAGTAGCTAAAAAGCTGAAAAGAGTAGCTAAAAAGCTGAAATCTTTTCTACTTGCAAGCAGAAATATTCCAGAGCCATCCCTGAGAGACAACAGTCCAACTGTCTGGGAGAAGCCTTGCATACAAACCTGCTTCCAGAGCTTCAAACTCCTCTTTTAAGCTAAGAAACTTTGCAGAGGCAGGGAAAGGTGTTGGAAATTAACCTCGTGTGCTGTCCTTCGGCGCGGTCGCAGTCCCAGCGCCGATCCCGGGCTCCTCCTGCCACGGATCCACGGAAATCTCATTCCCAGTTAATGAGAGCTCGCTCAGCGCCAGAGCCGGGATTTCCCAGCTACAGGTGGGGACTGGCATCCTCCAAGGGCCCCTTTGGTTGACTGAAATTAATTTGCTCTGACATTATAACTGCTTCTTCTAATTAAGCCGAGTTCATGATCTTCATAGAAGAAAAGTAAAGCTTAGAAAGATGAACAAGCCCAAACATTTTGAGATAATATAAGTAAAAATTTCTACTGACACAACTTTGGATTTAATTAAAAATGTGCCTGATAATCACAGTAATGGGCCTTATTTTAAGAAATAATTTTTATTGCATGTCTTGTGAAGATTAACCTGGATTCCGTTTCTCTTCAGAGGTACCACAAGCATAAGTAATTAAACTTTACAAATTGATAAAACCTAGCATTAGAATTCCATGCTTGCTTTCCTTCCTCCAGCCATTCCCTCTTCCCTCCAACAAACAACGTTCTCCTCTGCCCTGTTTAGCTGTAGTCACTCCTTCTCCTGGCTTTAGAATAGATTATCTCTAGGAATAACACCACCACAGCCATAGGTGGGTGGACATACTGCTCCTTTCCCTCCAGAAATCCTGTCTGCATGGGAAAAGATGATTGGGGATGTTTGTTCATCATGTTTTGATGTCCCACACCTCAGCCAGGCAAATAACTGGAACATCTATAATTACAGGAAGATTTAGTGCCCTCTCACAGATCCCCTGGTGGGGATAAAGGTCAGTCCAGAAAACCTGATCTACTCCTCCCACACAGCCCATGTCCAGAGCTTTCTGGGATCTGCTGGGTGTGCTCCAGCTGGGACCCACAGGTGTGTCCAGCACACCAGGGAAATGTGGGATTCCCTCTGAGTGGTTTGCAAACCAAAGCTCACCCCAAAAACTACAACCCCAGGAGGCAGGTGCAGCCTTTGTGCTGCCTGCTCTGGTAACGCCGGACGGGAGGGAGCCAAGGCATTTGGATCAGGGCGTGGGCGAGGAGCCAGCACCGGTAAATGGGGCCCCGTGTCCCTGCCTTGGACAAAGGAAAAACATTTGAAACAGGAGAGGGAAATACGGACCTTGTTTTGCCTCTGCTCCAGAGCTGAGGACACTCACACACGTAAAACCTGATGGTAGCTCGTGGCTTCCTTTGGGCAGCTCATTGCTGAATTTCATTTCCCTGACAGATCTCATTAAATTCTGAGGTGTATTTCTGGCAACACCCGTGGATGTTGATGATTGCTGTACAACACAAATATTGATTACATATATTTCCTCGGTAGAAAAAGCATTTTCTTTTTTCTTATTACTGGTAGTGCTAAGCAGAATGCAATGAACTTAGAAAGTCAAAATTGTCACTGAACTTGTCTGAAGTATCCTTTTATATTTTAAACATTTAACTGCAGAATTCAAAATCCCAATCTACTGTGCAGTATGGTGAGTTCCCTTATTTTCCCACCACCTACAGTAAACTGGGAAGAGGTTTGGGTATATACTGGGAAATTCCTAGAAGGAAGGATCCCTCCTGGAGCAGAGAGAGGAGCAGCTCGGTCAGCTGGCATTTCTCTGGGATGCTCTGGCACAGCACCACTCCCAGCTCGTTTCCAGGGCCTGGTTGAGGGTTTTGCTGGGCGTTTTCCATGCTGGGATGAGCCTCCCAGAGCCCTGCAGGGCTCCCCCCATCCCAGTGCCTGGCCCCAAAGCCAGGGCACACTTTGGGACACAGCTCCCTTCAGGGCCAGAGCCACGCTCTGGCATGGATTTAATGCCTCCAGACCGTTTGGCAGGAGCTCCATGGGAATCAGGTAAACTGAGTGGCACCTAAAAACAAAGTGATTTTCCATGTGCCTCACACTGCATTATCCTGTGGAGAGCTGGACTGCTGAATTTCACAGAAAACAGTCTGGGGAAACAAAAATAATAGTTCATAAAACCTACTAACCTATTCACTTGGGAGCACAGCTTCATTTTGCAGACCACATTAAGAGCTCCAAGTTCAGCTCCTTATGTTTTAACTCTAAGCATCTCCTTGTTCAATTAAGACAACTCAATTAATTTGGGTTTTTTACCCTGTTTCTCCTAAGTATGAAATGACTCTATTACTATTCTGGGCAACATGGCACAACATAGAAATATGGGCTAAAGAGAAAATTAGAACTAGAGAAAAATAATGTCACATATTTGATATCAATGTCAAAACTGAAACAAACAAAAATATCCTCTTGGTGTTTGCATTAGCAGCTTCAACCCTCACCAGGGGATTAAACAACATAGTGCAGGAGTAATTCAAGCCGTGGCTCAATAACTTCATTGAGCGAACATGGTTAATGCTCAAGTTTCTGCATCCCATGAAATAAACAGGGATGTCCAAGGCAGCAAAGCCTCCCACGTGCCCCACGCAGAGAGGGTGTGTGTCACGGGTTGGAGCCACCCCGTCTGCCTGCATGGCACTGCTGCCACCAAATCTGGGTTTGGATGTACAGGATAATGACATACAAAACACCCCAAACAAAGCAACCCCCTGACCATTCATTGCTGAATTCCTGAGCAGGAATTTCAACAGCTGCAAACTGAGAGCTGCCCAATGAAACAAAATGTAATTTCTGCAGAGAAAATGGAAGCAGCATTCTCATATAAGACCACCATGAAGTGCTTCAGCATTTATGGACATAATACACCCAACGGTGAAGTTTTGTCTTTGTACTTTGAAATAACCAGGGATTCCATTTAATTATCTGCATAAATAATGGATAGCACTCCTTTCCTTGTACTCCATTATTGCTATTTCTTTGTTTATTTATAAATTATTTGCCAGGTTCATTCTGGAAAGAGAAAGGATGCTGTGTCCTCCAGGAAGCTGAGAAATTAGGCAAAGCAGAAATAGAAAAGGGAGGGAAACTCTGTGCCAGATTTACCACTTTGTGCCCAAACAGATAAAAAGAGGACCAGGGTATAAAACTTGTTCCAAATTGAAAGGCAGAACCCCAGCTGGTACAAAATGCAGCTATGCCAACTGACCAGATCCAAGTGATGATATAGCCCTGGATTTTCATCCATCCTATCAAATGCTGTCAGCAAACTCATTTCACTAAAAGAAAAAAAAAACCAACAACAAACCAAAAACAAACTAGCAACAAAACCAAAACAAAACAAGGAAACAGAAGTAGTAAATTATCAATGCAATAAAATAGAATACTAAATCCCCTATCACCTGTATGTTTTTGTTTTGAGTGCAAAGCCAGCTCTGCCATTAACACAGCTCTGGCTTCTTCCCTGCGAAGCTCTGGAAACGTTCTAGGCTGGAGAGCCCTTGGTAGCTGGCTTGGACTGTCAGAGATACAAATTTCTCTGTTTCTTTCTGCTACACTGAGGACTAAATTGAAAAGCTTGTTTAATATAAGAGATTAAATCAGCAAAAGAAGCCTGTGTTTAAAATGGAATAAGGAGTGTTCCATTAGTTATCACCTCGAAGGATTTTCATGCCGTAGGACTCCGATGGTGGCACGATCACAATTCAGCTTTAGGTACGGGGCAAGCAGGGCAATTATCCAAATGTAACCTACAGTTTTTCAATTTTGGATTCTGCCTGTATTGAAACAGGAATGAAATTTTTATAAAATTTAAAGGAACGCACTTGTTAGGACCATGAGGGAAACACATTCCCTACAGCAGCTCCTGCTGCTTGCTGTAACAGCACGTAAAATACAGCCAAACTTTATCAGCAAAACGAAGATGTTTGGAGAACCTTGGCTTCCTTTAATATCCCATTATCCTTCATCCCTGAAGCAGGATAATACACTGGATATGGTTATGTAGCCCAGAAGCTTCAAAAAGAAAAAAAAGGAAAAGGTAATGGAAGATGGAACTGGGAGAATAATTTTAATGAAGTTGTTTCACCTTTACTGTGATGCAAAACTGTGAGGCTCTTGAATAACTGCCTGGATTTACATCCTGTGAGCTGGAATATAATTGTGTGACCTGTGCACAGCTTCAGCATCTCATCAATTGCAGCACTCTCGTGAATCACACACTTCAAACCTCCTCATCTCAACTGCAAAGCAGTTTCACCGGGCAGCACAGACGAGGGAGGGTACAAAGTAAATTTGTGTTTGTGTTGGGCCTGCAGGAGGATCTCTCACAATCTGACTCAGTCCAAAATCTTCATGATTAAAGCACTTCAACTCAGTCAGCATTTTAACAATGGAACAGAAGTGGCATTTGTATTCCTTAGAGCCTTCCCCCACAAAAGGCACCATCCCATAAAACCCCACATCTGTTACTCATGTGTTATAAGCAAGAGAGCATTTTTAAGAGACCTGGACCTTCTCAGGGCCAAGCATAAGAAGCAACAACCTTCATATCTGAGAAATGCAAAATCTAAAGGGTTGTGTGCAAGAGGATCTGGGGTTTCCCAGCTATTGGGAACAGCAACAATTCAAGACACTCGGAGTTAAACCAGAATCAGATATTGACAATCTCTGAGAATAAAAGGCCAAATCAATGCATTTATAACAGCTTTTTGTGTGGGCTCATCTCAGAGATCTGATTTCAGAATTATTGTGCCCCAAAACCAGAGGACAAGCAAAGCTTCCAGCCAAAGAAATGTGACTGGGAAGAACTTGATGCAAGGATCATTTGTCTGGCATTAAAATAACTTTATTGACAGACTGATAATACTTGCCACAGGCAGCTAAGTTAGAGATTTCCAGAGCTCACAAGCAGGCTCCTGGCCCCAGCTTCTATTCCCTTGATTGAGAAGAGACAAGAACAGAGACTCCCAGGCTTTTGCAGGTATTGTTGTCTCTAAATGCAGAACCTGTGAAAGGGATCTGACTCATGATGGAGACTTGTTCTCAGGCTGCTCATACTTGGCCATGAGATGCACATTTTTGTCACATTTTTATGGAAGTTGTGAGCAAAACTAAAATTACCTATTAAGCTACAGAATCTCCTGGGGTTTTGGTAGACATTTGAAAGCCTCTGAAATATTCCCTCGGCTTCTGACACTTAACTTGCATGGATGGGTGGCAGTCCTTGGCTCAACATGACACAGCCTCCACCTGACACCCTGCTCTTGAGCCCCCCAAAGACATGCACAGACCATAAATCTCTACAGGAAGCTCTGAAACTTTAAGTATTCCTAATTCCATCTGAGCCAGCCCATGTTCAAACAAAGCTGCCCCCGAAGTCAAGGACAGCCAGGACTGCCTGAGTAACAACGAGGATTCGGATGTTGCTGGTGTGTTGTTAGAGAGAAGGAAAGACACAGAGCAGACTAAAGAAACCTCAAGTTTCTAATTAGGGAGGCTGTGAGGCCGCTGCCAGACAACAGCCGAATGCACGGTCTGTAAAATAACACCGTGTTCCTTCCAGCACTTTATATTCTCAATGGGCCTGATCCAATCCTTATTCAGAAAACATTTCACAGACTTCAGGCACGTTGCTATGCAGTGATCTGCGATCTGTTTCATTAATCCAGAAAAATTCTAACTAGGAACACAACAGCCTTTGATAATCCCCAAGCACAGCAACAAAGAGGAATGTTTACTACTATCTAGTGAGCCATACATAATATAGCTCATCACCAAACTTCCTTCCTGCACTAACACAAATTGCAATATCCCTCGCACCTTCCACAAATATCAGAGTTCTAAGAATAAAAAGAACAGAGCCAAATTAGACACTGTGCCACTGAAATAACTGTACCCAGCAAGGATTACAGAGTGAGGCAACCAGAAAGCTCGTGTGTAATTTTACACCGAGAAATAACAATCTTGAGTCCAAGGAAGTGCTCTTTGCCTGCTGCAAGGAGGTGGTCCTGGCTCCTCTCGCAGGAGAACTGGAGGTGTAAAACAAATGTCACCGTGTCTGCAAGGAGCAGGGTCTCAGTGCTGTGCTCCCCTGGCACAAACCAAACCTGTATCAAACCTTTGGGGCACAAAACACCTGTCTGGACCAGGGAATCCTTCCCAGGGCACACAGGTGAGGACTGTAATGGGTATGGTCTACTTTCCTACAGACCTTTCATTTTTATTTTAATATAAAGACTCTTTCTGCTCTGTAGCATCAAGCAAAACATTTAAAGAACAGACTAATTATGACTGGCAGGCTGATTTAAATAAGAACTGGTTGCAGTTAATTATAACAAAAATAGAATGCTGCATTTTGTATATTTAGCACTGCACCACCTCCCTTTACAATTGTACCTTTAGAGTGCTTTTGCTGAACTATCTCTGGAAATCCACTGATGTTAAGTTGTTTTATCCCATTCTGCCTCAGACTTCAGGGTATTTTAGGAGCTGAAAACAGCCTGTCTTACTGACTGCAGCAAACCCTTCCCTACAGTGCCACCCATTCCCTTCTCATTGTGTTCATCTGCATAAAGGTAACTCCCAAATCTGTCTCGATTAAAATGAAGGTACAGAAACAGCAGCACAGACAAAGGCAGGTGTGGAGCCAGAGCGGTGGAGGGCAGCTCTCAAAACAGCCCGTGCTGCTGGTGTCCAGCATGGGGTGTGCCATGGACCCCAGGCAGAGAGGGAACCAAGCACTGGAATGGTTCCCTGCAAATCCACAGAGTGTGAATTTGTAACCTGTGGGCTCTGCAAGCACTGCAGGTACAGACAGAGCTGAGCCAATGAGCTGTAACATCGTTTGTATTGATGTGTTTTAACATCAGTCAGCTCAGGGCAGTAAAGGCAGAGGATGGCTCCAGGTTTGTTATATTTGAGAGACACATGTCAGCTGAGGCTCCTGCCTTTCACTGCTCTCAGCCCAAACAGCAAATTATGGAGGAAAAAGGGGGAAGAGAGTCTGGTGATATTTCTTTGAAGCCTGAATTGCATTTAGGCAGTCTGTGCTCACCTCTCTTGCATTTACATCTCATAAATGCTCTAAGAAACAAATCTGCCAACAAAATGTCTGCAGAAACTGCAAATTTTGATTAAATACTGAAGCACTTGCAAAAAAAAATTAATTCATAATTCAGAAACACCAGATATTAATGATGGAAGTCAACTTAGAAGTTTTATGGTCTTGGAACACCAACCACATGACTTTATAAGTTCAATCAAAAGACGCAGTGCAATTCAATTAAGGTAAACCAAGCACTTGTAATTGATTTCTTCTGCCTTTAATTTGGAGATACAGATTAAGATTTGTTAGTTGACATGATTCAGAGAAAAATAAAAAGTATATATTGGTTGCTGACAATTCATAAGGAGAAAAAGTGCTGAAAGAGAATAACATAAAACAGTCACTTTGAATTACAGATTTTCTCTAGAGCATCTCCTGGGAGGCATTTCTGGGTAGACAGAAAGTACAGTTTTGTTCAATAAAATGGAATGTGCTAGAATACAAACCCTGCCCTTCCCACGATGTCGAGGTGGCTGGACACATCTCCTAACTCACAGGTTATAACCAGCACAAAGTACAGGTTTTTAAAGTTACTTCTGGCTGTGGTACTTTTCAAATATGCACAATGCAAATATTTCTGCAGGAGCCCGTTCTGAATGATGAAATCAGGCATTTCCAGTGCTGACAGGTACTGGGGAGATTCAATAAAACAGAAGCACCCCAGGCTCACCCATCTCCTGTAATCACTGGGGAGCAAAAAACCCAATGTGTTTTTCCTATTAATGCTAAAAGACTTTTTTTTCTTGGGTGAAAAATAAAGTATGTGTTGTTTAAAAGGATGTGGGGTATCAAAATACGCATATATATGTGTGTGTGTGTGTCTGTGCAAGGAACACATATATTGCTGTTATAACTCTCCGCTAGCAGTGTTTGTTTCCTGATCCCTTCAAGAGCCCATCCCTTAATTAAGAACAGAGAGTTGTGACACACGAGCTCAGCTCGTCAACCTCAGGGAAGGTCCGGACTGAGCAAGGCAAGAGATGGGGACTGGAAAAGTGCGGATTTAATTCTAACCTGAGCTGCTGCATGACCAGAGGGAAATCACTTCCCTCTTGTGCCCCCCGCCCCTGCCCTGCCCTTCGGGATGGGAAACTGCAGGAGGGGAGTGGCTGCTGGAAATTCCTGCTCTGAGGGATCCTCCAGGTTCCAGAACCACAGGGACTGCACTCAGGTGAGAAACACAGGGGATGTAAATCCATTTCCATCACTAAAACAGACCTGCACCAGGGAAACACAGTGACACAGCACACTCCGGGAATTTCTGTGCTGGACAGAAACGGAGTTTGGTCGTGTGCACATGGAGTGCTTGGATCCGTAACCTCCAGGACAAAGCCAGGAGGGGAGCAGGAATTCCTTGCACGAGGGGGGACACAAAGTGGAGTTTCTGAACTCCAAGAGAGCCGTTTCCAACCTCATGCCTGTGAGAGCTGCCTGGTGGCTCCTGAAGTTATCAGCAGGACTGCCTGAGTGCAGTGAAATACTCTGAGCTGCTCTCAGTGTGTATCCTGCTTCAGTGGCCACAGAGATTTTTATCACAATGCTAAAACTCTCCAAGTTCTCCTGTATAAGTGGGCTCCAGACCTCTGCAGGGTTGGTTAATCCAGGCACTGTAACTGAATCCATTGCCACCTGTGCTCTCTAAAATACAGATTTTTGTCTGAAATGGAAAGTGTGCTCCATGCAAGGCCACACTGCCCACAGAGAGCTTTCTGGAAATCCCAAACCAAAGCTGCTGTTACAAGTTCCTCCTAAGCAGAGACCAGGTTTTGGAAAACATTACAGTTAAAAGGCTGCACGTGTGCTTATGAATTGGGCATTTCCCCCTTTCTTCCTTTCTCATTAATGACAATTGCTTTAATGAAGGCTGAATAGGGGAAAGATGTGTCCCTTTTATTCATTGTTCCTCATCTGAAGCTTTAATTATAGCTTCACCACTCCGCAATCACTATGAGGTAGTGACGACTGCAAACCCAGAGGAGGAGTAGCAGAAGGGATCATGGCATTCAAATACTCTGTTACTCTGCAGTGTCCTAAATAGTTTTGATCTAACAAGCACGGACAGGGAAAAGTACGTATGTCAAATAATCTGAATTTATCAAGTTTTCCATGAAATGCAAATGCCCTTCGAGATGAGAGAGTTTTGATTAGGAGACGTAGAGCATTGCAAAGATGCTGCATATGCAACATTTCTCAGACTAGATTCACAAAGCAGCCTGCAAACTATTTTCTTGTTAGAAATTCTCAGAAACTCTGACAAACTGCACTGCAGGCATGGCACACTAAGTCACTAACACTGTAATTAGCTGCTTTATAACCCAGTGTGACTACAGTCCTCAGCTGTGAGATAATGAAATAAAACATCCCTAATATTACTCTCACAAATATTAATACGAAAAGTGGATGTATTAGCTTTCAAGAGAACAGAGAATTAGCCTGGCGTGGAAGCACTGGGAAAAAAAATGGAAAAATAATTTCTTTTTGGCATCGATGAAGACAGGTCACAGCATGAGAAGGTAAAACATACCTGAGGAACACAAATCATTGGATACAATTTGATGATCATTTGTTTCAACAGCAGAACATCCTTCTTCACCCTCGTGCCCAGAGCCCTGCCCTCCTGAGCTGCTGAGGAGCCCAGCCAGGCCAGGCTGCGCCCCCGCAGCCCCAGCCCCAGCAAGGCCAGGGCTCAGCTGGGGCCATGGAGGGGCTGGAGGGTGAGTGCAGCCCTGGGACCTGTCCCTGTCCCCAGCACGAGTGCCTCAGCTCCAGCTGCTGCCCGCTGGCCCTGGGGCAGCTGTGGACACAGCTCCCAGCTGGGCAGGGGAGGGAGACCCTCCTGGGGCTGAGGCGCCGGGCCAAGACCCGAGGCATGGAAAGGGAGCTTCTCCACTCTGCCCTGGACTTACTGGTCCAACCTTGGATCCCGTGGCTCTCTCACACCTGCCCTTGGGCAGCTGCAGCTGCCAAGCAGGAGCTCCTTGCACCAGAGCAGGGGCACGGAGTGGAGTTTCTGAACTGCAAGAGAGCCGTTTCCAGCCTCATGCCTGTGAGAGCTGCCTGGTGGCTCCTGAAGTTATCAGCAGGACTGCCTGAGTGCAGAGAAGGGCTCCTCTCCCCACGGGACAGGCGACTCCAGCCTCGGCAGGGCCTCAGCCCTGAGGGGGACACGCTCCCAGCCCGCTGGTGCAGAGTCTCCCCAGCCTTGCCCCGTCCTCTGCAGCAGCACAACATCCACCAGGATCTGCTCCAACGCCCCTGGCACATCTCTGCAGCCCAGGGTGAGTGTGGCTGACAGCTACACACCTGTGAGGGCTGGAGAAAGGGGGAGCAGAGACAAACTCTCTGCGAGCAGCTGATAATAGCGCAGGGGAACAGGAGGAGGAAAACACTGCAGAGGAGTTTTCAGCTCCCCGCTCTTCTTCTGTGGTGGGATTAGCAGAAAAGGTTAGACTATACATTATCCAAGAGTCACTCTAATGATGTATCACTCCGAGGTTTTCATAAAATTAATCTCTCAATAATAAGACATAATACAGGTTTCATGCATACTAGGTAATTAAAGAGCTTGATGAATAGATGAAAGAGTGAACGTTCTGGATCCTTAAACAAATCACAGCTTTAAATTTCATTAATTTTAAATTTACTCCAAGACCTAATTTAAAATTGGCAAAGCTTCTCTACCACTGAAACCAGAAATCATTAAATAAAACTGAATTGTATTATTTATTGTTGTGTCAGGCCAATAAAATACATCAACTTACAATGTCGGGATGGCAAAAATACGACAGAACTTTGCAATATTAAAAATAGTTTCAAAAATTCACTGCAGCTCTTGGTTGAAAATTTAAACAAGAAAACCTATTCACAGATACTTTATTGGCCTTTTCATTTGCTGTCCTGTGCCTTTGGGCTACCACGCTGAAAGGTTTGCAATAATTTAAACATCATCTGCTAGAGCTTTGAGGTGGGGAAGGCAAAGAAAGAGAGCATTGATTCTATCCGGTTTTTAGGCAAGGAAAACCACGTAGGACATTTACTGGAGTCAGCAGGGAACACCTGAACATCTGCAGCACTCCAAAATACCACGGCCCAGGTAAAGCAGACACTGCTTATAGCACTTCCGCGAGGGTTCAAATTGTAATCAGAGCTAGAACTCTAAAATGCAAATAGGGAAAGCCAGGAGAGAACAACAGTGAGTCACAACTGGGAAAACAGTGAGTTAAAATAGCTCTTTTTCTATGAAATCAGGAAAAAACCCACAAGTGATTGCAAAGTAATCGAAAAACAGAGTGTGGCAATGACCTGTCTGGGGCAGATCTCATGGGCTGGGACCTCGGGTGTTGCTGTTGGTGTCACAGCCCAGCAGCCCCAGATGTGCCCTCCCAGCTCTCCTGGGCACCATCCCAGTCCTTGCTCCAGCCCTGCCACCAGCAGTGGCTCACTGAGCCAACAGGGAACTCTTCTTTTGCCAAATTCTCTTCCTGGGGCACTTGGAGCAGCAGGACGGCAGCGACTGCTGCCCTGCCCCGCTGCCCTCCCCATCCCACACACACGGGCACAGCCCCTCGGACACGGGGCAGTTCCTCCTCTCTCTGGGGACACACTGTGCCATTCACATCCAGCTCCAAAGCCATTAAGCACACTCCTGTTTATCAGAAATACAGGAGTGATTAAACTCTGCCCTGGTGCTCCTTGGAATTCAAGTCTAACAACGTTTGTTACGTCTGCTCCTTGTGAGATTGGCTGCTGATGTTTCTCCCGCAGATGCCTGAAGAGAAACACTCCACAAACCTGTGCATTCACACAGGAGTGGCACAGCATAAACTGCCCCTGTGTGGGCAACGCCTTTCCAGGTTCTTTGCCCTTCATTTTAGGCCTATTTCCTTTATTTGTTTTATTATTCTCAGAGATTAACTTTCCATATTTTTGCTTTTCTTCAGTACATCACCTACGAACGGGAACAACTTTCTTAGCCTTTTCCTTATTCTCTTGTGTGAACCCGTATAAAAATGTTATCTCCAAGTGTTGACATAACTCTCTCCCTCATCCCAACGCAGCAGATGAAGGGAGAAAAGCAGAGAGTTTTCAGAAGTGGCCCCTGCTGGCAAATATCCAGCTTATAGACTTCCTATTGTTTTGCGAACAATTAGAAGCTTGAATTATCAGTTTGCTAGAACTGCGTTTAAAGAAACCCTTCTGGGTTTCATGGCTGGTAGTCTCTTCTATTTGATAACAATTCACATTCCAATTTAACAATTTCCCTAAACTGTAGGACTAATGGAACAAGGAAACTTTAGTGCATCCCTGTGCTGTGGTGAGCTCCAGTCTGAATGCAGCTCCCAGTCTTGAAGGGGTCTTGACCAGAGCAGTTTTATGTCCTAGAGCTGGAATAAAGCAGATTGACTCACTAATGTTATGAATAATTCCAAACAAACATTTGGACGGCCAAAAGGATCAAGAGACACTGAAAACCACACTGATAAACAAGCACAGTGAGAATCTGTGATGCTCGTGAGATGCGTAAGTGGCTTCTTGCTGAAACAAGAGAAGCTGTGGGTCATCTGAAAGTACTTGGAAAAGAAATGTGGGAGTTGTGACAATAACAAGAAAAGAATGAGCAAAGATGGATTGAAATACATGGTCTGTGGAACTTCAATTAAAATGTTGAAATCAGAATTCTTTTCTGATTTTCATACCTTAAGCACTTTAATAGGGAATTCAAACAAAAGACCCCTAAAGACCTGTTATCAGCATGCTAAAAATCCAGATATAAAGCACAATTCTGCTTAGCAGCCATGCCCAAATCTGGATGAAGAAGAATCAGTGTGTGCCCCAATCTTTCTCTGTTGCCAAAAACAGTTCTTACTTGGACCACTACTGCAGAGCCTCTCACATGTTCACACCTGACACAAAATTACAGGGTGAGGGAAATCTGAGTCAGGGATACCCGAGAGTGACAGAAGGGAGCATCCCATTACTCATGTGATACCATGAAATATTACTGCTGCATCTATCACTTGTGCTGTGCTGAAAGAGATGGAGCACTCACACGTGTTTTCACAAGGGCCATTAAAAGCAATTAAATTCTGAAAACCCCACATTTTTAACTGGCTGAAGTTGCAAGTACGAGGTAGCACCAGATCCACACTGTGCCCAGGTCACTGCTGATTGTCTTGGACTGAATCCAGGCAACACCGTGGTATTAACAGCAGATTGAAACGAGCAGCTGGAAAGATTTTATCTCCCTTTTGGTGGAGGAGTACATCTTCTTGCCTTCCCTCAGCCCAGAGGCTCTATTAGATCCTCACAGCTGTCCCTCAGTGCCACAGGACCAGCCCTGCTGAAGATTGATTTTTATCCATCTGAGTTTGATGAGAAAGGAAAGACCTTTGCTTGCCAATAATGAGACCTGTATCATGCTTTTTACTTTCACAGACAGACGTCTTTTAAAAGTTTTAGCTCTGGATTACCCCTTAAGTAGGCAAGCACCAGTGCTGTGGTTTGAGTTCATAGCCTAGGAGTTTCTAAGTTGCTTTTAAAGAGTTATATTGATTTTAGAGGTCTCAGGCTGGCTGAGATGGCACCTATTTTGCTATGTAATGAGTTGGCAGTTATGGACAAGAGAGGCACATAATATAATTAATCTCCTTTTCCCAGCACTGGTTAAATTGTTAGCCAGCATGCAGCAGTCGTATGTGGATGCTTATTATTCTGCCAACAAATACTGTATTTCATTCTAGTTTGCTTGGTATGAGCAGTTCACAGCATATTCTTTGTCACTTAATTTCCTGTGTACATTGTGAGCACTTCCAAAAGCTCAGCAGGGCGTGTTAGAGAAACCTACAGAAGGAACACAGAACATTAATCAAATTACTGTATTAGATGCTATTAGATGTCTTCAAGTTGGAACTGGTATGCACTGATTTTTACAGCTTTCTTTTTAGCACTTCAGAAGAGATCAAAATAACTCATTAAGTCAATTCATCCTTTTTGCTGCGTTTGCTGATCGTGCAGGAAAGTGCAGCCTGTGAGAGGGAATGTGGAAAGGAGTTGTGCCCCGGCCTCCTGGGGAAGGAAGGGCAGGAAAGACCTGCTGTGGCTCCCACTCTGCATCCTCCCTCCTCTGGCCCCCAGGGACTGGGATCCCCAGTGCTCCCCTGGGAACGGGATGTGGCAGCCCTAATGTGCCACATCCCCCCAACATGCACCGTTTCTGCTGGGTGACATCTGCCCCAAGGCTCCAAACCTGTCCCGGGGCTCCAAACCTGCCCCAGGATCCAAACCTGCCCCAGGACTCCAAACCTGTCCCGGGGCTCCAAACCTGTCCCGGGGCTCCAAACCTGCCCCAAGGCTCCAAACCTGCCCCAGGGCTCCAAACCTGCCCCAGGATCCAAAGCTGCCCTAGGACTCCAAACCTGTCCCGGGGCTCCAAACCCATTCCAGGGCTCCAAACCTGCCCCAGGATCCAAACCTGCCCCAGGATCCAAACCTGCCCCAGGGCTCCAAACCCGTCCCAGGGCTCCAAATCTGTCCCACAGCTCCAAACCTGTGCCAGGGCTCCAAATCTGTCCCACAGCTCCAAACCTGTCCCCAGGATCCAAACCTGTCCCAGGGCTCCAAATCTGCCCCACAGCTCCAAACCTGTCCCAGGGCTCCAAATCTGCCCCATAGCTCCAAATCTCCCCCAGGACCCCAAACCTGCCCCTTCTCTCCCTCTTTGCTTCTTCCACCATCCTTTCGTGTTTCTGTGAGAAGAGATTAGCAAGTGCTTTTTGGGTGTTCTTTCTCAGGCAGACCAGGATCAGCAAAGCAGTTCCAGTTCCACAGCCCTTCCTTCTCTTTTCTCAGCTAGGAAACATGGACAGTGCTGGAGGAAGTAGATCAAAAGTCCCTCCTACCCTACCAAAAGAACAAAACTGTGTCTGAAAACTCCTCTGTTGAGAAAAATTATTTACTAGATTTTATATCTTTTGACAAGTAAATTATTCAGTTTCAAAATTTACAATTAAATTAGGATTCAGCCAGTTATTCTCCATCCACAGCCTTTTTTACTTTTTTCACTTCAGGATATCTTGAAAAGTCTTATATTCACTGAAACTATTCAATGCTCTTATGCAACCAAATCTCAGCTTTCCCTTCTGCAATTTTGTACCAATATCTCTGCAAACACACCAAGAAATTCCCAAAATTAGGATGAAGAAGAACACTGTCAGTGTTAAGACAGTCACATAGAAAAGGGAGAAATTTGAAGTAAGTCTTCTTAGACTACTGGAAATACAAACCCTGTGTAAATGGACTTCTGCTTGCGCTGCTGTTTGCTAGAGTTCTACACTGCATTTGTCTACTGGTTACAATAACTTGAGGCAAGTAATGAACAAAATTTACTGGTAATTACAGAATGTTCTAGAAAATCTTTGTGCCACAGTTTATCTCCATGTCCAGCTGATTACATAACCAACCAGAATTTGTCAGACAACCTATAATGCTTATTGGAAGCACAGGACAAACAAAACAGCAGAAAGATGCTGCTTTAGAACAGAGAATATTAGTCAAAGAAGAGATAGCAGCAGCAGATCAGAAAGAGACATGCTGGATTTCAAAGGCACCAAAGGACCAGGTGAGGCTAAAGGGCTGAGTCTGAGCACATGCCTTGAAAATGCCCTGATTTTCAGAAGCAATGAATACCTATTGACACGTTCACATCCTGACATCACCTCCATGCTCCTGGCTCAAAGTCCCCACTCTCACCAAGGACGATAAAACAAAGGCTTTTAGGGATGTTACATTTTAAAATCTTGGCCTGAAACCCAAGGAAAGAGATGTATAATCAGTGTGTAACCTGTGGCTCGGGAGGTCAGGGTCCGTGTGCGTGACTCCTCATATTTCACAGCAGTGAATACATCTGCACGAGGATCAGGCAGGCACTCCTGCTTTTCCCTTGGAGGCAAGAGGGTTCTCCATGGGCTGGCCTTTATCTCCAGCTTTGCATCCTGCCACCCTCCTCAGCTCCTCCGTACCAGGATTGTGGGGAACCTCAGAGGGAATTGTTCTCTCGCACCGGCAGTGTTTGCATTGCCCTGGCTGAAAACATTCAGCAAAAGGGGTAAAGAGCAATGTTAGCAAGCAATTAATTATATCAATTATTAAAATCACAGGCAGGAATGTCTACACACCAGCTGGAGTAGGAGAGTTTATCCAAAAACCATCACTGAGGAATCTGTAACTTTGAAGTCAGTCACTGAAAGAATTGGCAATGACTAATGTGAGCTGACAAGGAGAGCGCTTTCTGTCAACAAGTGATTTGCAAACAGGCTATAAATTTCATTAATTTGTTCATTATTTGTGATCCTTGAAGAATGGTGTTGTATAAGTAAGTTTCAACTTACAATTAGGTGCTAAGAATGCCTTTTGTTTATTACATGTTACTGAAGTGACGTGTCTGGCTTTCTGATCAGCCTGAATTTTGGAAGTTCTATCGCCCCAAATTCAGCTTTCCAAAATGTTTTTTCTGCATTGACTGCAGAGTTATTTATAAAGACAAATGCTTATGAAAGAGCCACTAAGCACATTTTTCTCAATAATAGATTGTTGTATATAATTTCTCTTTTTTAATAACTGTTTTCTGAATTTACTCAGTATGTAAAATGTCCGAGGTTAGGTTTCTTTGGGATTTATCACTTTCCAAAGCAACAAGAACTTGCAGCTTTGAATGAACAGGCTCATTCTTCTCAGAAACCATGACTCTTATTTATGTTTTTTCTACTTCTCCCTAAGATAGGAAACCATATTTTTTGTTTTAATAATAAAACATCGTAAAATCAAATTCTAAAAAATTACTTTCACAATTTTTATGGGTTTACATCCATAATCTCAATAGGGAGGAACAAAAAACCAATTCCTGAATTCAGATCTGATGCCTGACAAAGTATTTTATTGTTCATAACGTGGAGTTAAATTAGCCATGGTCACTGGTGCCCAAAAAAACCCTCAGTCCCAGTCTCTATGCAGCCTGGAACGACTGTGCTATTATCAGACAGATGGTTTTCTATAATATATCCCCTAAAAGAGAGCAAGAGCCATTTCCATCACACTGCAGCTCATTTGAGTTTATCCCAATAATCCCAAAAGAGCTGCTCCTTCCACTGCTGTAGAGGTTTCACACTTTGCACCATCAGAAAATTCTCTCTGAGTTTCCCCTCAGGCTGCTTGAAACAAGAACAAGGGCACGTTCTCTACTTTTGTCCACTCCAAAAGTTCCAACTACTTCAGAGCACTCCTGGGCAGAAGCATTGCCAAAATCCACTGAATTGTCATATTATCAGCAAACATCTACCGCTCCAGGTGGGCTGGAAATGGCCACCAGGGTTCAAACAAAGTCTAATAAAATTTCAGCTAAAATAAGCTTAAAATAGAGGAGACCCTCTGTTATAGGAATGGCAGGTCGGGAGTGCAAACACTGGGAAAGCAAAGCAAGGTCTGGCACCTGCAACCCTGCAAGAGTCTGCTACTTTTTACACCTTTTTCGATGCAAGGAACCTTTTGAATTTATCAAACCCAGCATTCCAAGTAGGGCCAACTTCAAGCAGAATGGAAAGGATTTGCTGCTCCAAGCTTTCTGCATTTCCTGACGAGGGAAGACACAGGCTGAGCAAACTGCAAAGGCCGTCAAGGACCAGGGCTAGGTTCTGTTGATTTGTTTCCGTGGTGGCTTCTCTGCACATCATTCACCAGTTCAAGGCTCCTGTTCTCTGTGTGCTGTCAGTAATAGAAAGAACAAACAGCAAACCAGTTTATAGTCTAAAAACCCCACAGTCTGTGTAGGGGACTGACCCTGCACAGGTAATCAGGGGATCTCCCTGACCGGTGCCTGCGAAGAGGGAGAGTGCAGTGAGCACAGCTCTTGCAGAGCACACAGTTAAGATATCTGCCCTCTCTGCATTTGAAACAAACTTCAGGGCCCACCCCACTGCCATTTCATGACCTGTGCCAACCTTCCCGATGCTGAAGTCTGCATTTCACCTGGCAATAGGAGTTTCCCAACTGCAGCCACCAACAGAGGCTGTCACACCGTTTTGCACAGATGCAATTTGCAGATTCTCTCTTTACTTTTCACAAGTGGAGTGGAGCCGAGTCAGGACTTGCTGGTTTCCAGGCCATGCACCTCTTCAGGTTACAGTCTGGGCCTCGTAGATGCCCTGTAACCACGACAAAGATCCAGCTGTTCCCCATTGGCACAGAATTTTGAATACATGCTATTTATTTTTTGTAGGTTCCTTGCCACAGGATGGACAAAAAGTTTCTCAGCTCAAAATCCTGCAGAGGATGAAGTTTCTTCATTGCTGTATAACAATGTCAGACATGAGAGCTCACTGCAATGATCATTACAACAAAGGTGAGGTGATTGTTCCTTCTCCTTTCACACATATATTTACAACAACAATCCTTTCCACGTCAATGTTTTACAAAAAAACAACAAAATCCAGGTTGGATTTTGCAACGGAGGCGAAGGGAATTACACACCCAGACTGTGCTGAAGTTGGCAGAGGCCCTTCCCCGTGCTCACATGTAAATCCCAGCTCTATCAGCCACGTCTACATGGAGAGATGTCCACACATCCGGAGAAGAAAAATGAGAGAAGCAGTAAAAGGAGCACACCAGGAAAAGAAAGCCAACTAAATCTGAGCAGATACTACAAAGGGACTGAGGTATTTATGGAAGGTAGCAGGCAGGTTGCAGCAGCATTAGGTAAGGGCCCAACACAGGGAAAGGCAACGTTTGGGGACTTGCTTCTTTTTAGTTGTTGCATAAAAAATATGACAGTTTCTATTTCACTGGAATCTTTTTACAAGAAATGACACGGGTTACACACCCTGATTATCTACCAGAACATCTCGTAGCAGTCAGAAAGAAAATGACCTCCTGGCCTTTGTCCAGCTGTAATGATCCCAGATCCCAAGAAATCCACTTGCAATTTTTGAGGATGGGGGAGCAGGGGGAAAACCCCAACCCAAAACAAACACCAAAGACAGAAAAAAGCAAGCAAGCCCTTATTTTTTAACCACAAATGACGAACTTTGAAAGGCTGCAATGATTCCTTTTGGTCTGCTGTGCTATAAAAACCTGAGAGACTTTTGCTCACAGTTTACAATGACACAGTCGAGCCATTGGGTATTTATGTTTATTCAGTGCATAAAATGTCTTCTTTAAACGTATCCCAAAACAAATCTCTTAACAGAGCACTTCTAAGATAAATATTCTGTTTCTCTGAACGCAGAGATTTCATTTCTGTAGTCTCATTGGCACATAATGGACATGGAGTTTATTATCCTCAACTCCAGTGCCCTCAGGGAATGCACCTTCCACACTGTTCTTAATCTGTTCCAAAAGAAATACAATTGCACTTGTTGTAAAGTACAGCATGATGTGACAGCACCGAATGAAACCATAATTCTGTTTACTAGGTATTATTTATGCAGTGGAAACAAGAGGATTGTGATTTCTGGAGGGACTTTGAGGATCACAAAACAGGCATTTAACAGGGCATTTTTATTACATTTTCTTTTATTAGTCTTTACCAAATCAAAGTTGCAGATAGGAAAATAAAATAATGTTTTTATGTCTTCTCTCAATACCAAATTTTATGATTAGATATTACACTATGAGACACATTGATACGCACTTGGCCAATATGCATGGTCAGAGCTACAGAAAATATTCTGTTAACCTCTGAACAATATTACTGAAATGGCCCTGGGTTTGGATGGGTTTTTTGGGGTATTTTTTAGCACACAGTGAATGTGTTTTGCCATTAAAGTAATGCTTACAGCCTTTTTTTTTTTTTTCATTTCAAGAACTCTGCTGTCTGATGCTCTGGGGAAGAAAAATTATATTGGGCTTAAAACCCTGAAAATGAGGAATATGGTTTTCACCTGTTATATTTGACAAAATTATAAAATTCTACTGGGTATTGCTTAGATCTTCAATGAGTCAAGAGAGATGGGAGCACAGCGTGCTGGGAACCAAATCCTTTAGGCCTCAGCAGAGTACGGAGTGAAAGGAGACTTGTTAGGAGGGTGAAGCCAAGGCTGCAGCTCCAGCTGGAGGTGAGGATAGGGATGGATCTATGGACTGGATGACAAAGAATTCACCCCTTTGGGAGACAGAGAGGAGCAGAGCTGGATGTGTGTCCCTTCTGAATGCCCATTTAGACTGACTTATGTTTCCATTGCAATCCCAAACTTTTCCTACGCTGTCACCTGGCAGGTTTTGTTGAAGAATTTATTTGTTGTATAATGAAGATTCATTTACTTCAACAGCACATAATGCTTTGTTTTGCCTTTTTATTATTAACTTGTCAAAAGAAGAGATATGGCAATAATAAACTGACAAAATACCATGTTAATTGTTGAAATAAATGGGATGTATAATACATCAGGTAATGGCAATTAATTCTATGGCTGATGTACATGACGTCAGTTATTCACTACTACTCTCAAACATTCACAATTACCCACACTTAAAAGTATTGGCAATCATATAAACAGGCTTAATGAATTATAATAACAACGTGTTCTAGCAGCAAAAAAAGGCAAATAGCCAAACTGAACCTATTTAAGGGAAAATGCTTCTGGGAGGTAAATTATGGCAGAGTCAGATGGACTTTAAAGTGACATGTTTGTCTGCCAGTTCTCATAGTCCATTCGTAGCACAGTAACTGGGGAAGTTTAAATTGACTATTAAAACTAGTCAATAGTTTCCATAGTCTGTACATTTTATTATTTCCAAGGTTCATCATCAAGGAGGTGGGGGTTAGAAGCAAACTGCTTTTTTAAGTCAGGCATTGCTCCTTTCCAAATATGTATGCAAATTTATGCACCAGGGAGCAAAACTGGGGGTCCAGTGCCAGGCTTTCAGTTTTGGCATCTCTGTCTTCACTGCTCCTCTTTGAAAAAGCCATGTATAAAATATTAAATTCTCTGAGAACATCATTTTAATTACTCTTGAAAGACTTACCCAGCTGTTAAATGATCCAGGGTTAACCGAAGGGCTACTGCTATAAAACCATTTAAACACACCATGGTGATTTTATCAAATTTCACAGCTGTTCCTGCAGCAAACACAGCTCCTCAGAACACAAGATTTCCAGCTAATCTGTTAACAGTAATTTTGGAGAAAATTTGCATCAAAGGAGAAGTTGCTGCACAGGAACTGCCTGCCTGGATTGGACCCACAGGCAGCCCAGTCCAGGAACCTGTCTCCAGGATGCGCCAGCACCAGATGTTCCCATGGAAATAAATATAGAAAAACGTAATACACAAATGTAATTCAACCCACAAAAGGTCACTCTGCTTAATCACTAAGACATGAAGACTTTCCTTTTCTCCAGTGCAATTTTATTAGTGTCACATCATGCACAAACCTTGTTATTCATAGAGAAATAACCATACTTTGAACCCAAGTTTCTTGGCTCAGACAATGACAGAATCCACAGTTTGACAGCACGGTTTAAGACATAAACTCCTTTATTCATTCAAGATTTTTCATATTTCCATTCTACTGCACTTTTATTGGGTGATAATTTCTCTGACTCCTTGACTATTTTATAGGT
The DNA here is from genome assembly GCA_013397865.1 of Struthidea cinerea. Lineage (NCBI taxonomy): Eukaryota > Metazoa > Chordata > Aves > Passeriformes > Corcoracidae > Struthidea > Struthidea cinerea. Next base: position 1,022,000 of record VZTI01005477.1, read on the forward strand.
TTTTTTCTCTCTCCCGTTATTTTTCATCCTTGTACAGGGAGCAGGCTCAGTCACCCCAGCTGCTCTCCAGGTGAGAGGCTGCTCCTGAGCCTGAGCTGGTTCCTGACACCCCTGACTCCCAGCTGAGGGCAGCCAGACACCAATTCCTCAGGTGATCCCTGCCAAGGGAACAATAAAGGTGGGGCTGTTTATTTTCATGTGAGATCCTGTGGAGGGCTGTGAGCCCTTGGCACTCCCTTGGAGAAGCCTGATGCCTTAACTGTCCTCCTAGAAACAGAGACTAGACAGAATAAAGAAATAAAGGTAGGTATTTATTTGAAAGGCCTTCAAAGGCACCCCTGGGGAGCCAGAGGCCGCTGCCAGGATGGACCCCGAGATGGACGGCAGGTCACGGGTTCTTCACACTTTTATAGGTTTGGTTCATTTACATACCAGGGTTAATTCTCCAATTAAAGCTTCAGTTTAATGATGTAATTTCCCCAAGCTTGCCCCCCCTTTAGAGTCTTTGGTTTACACATTTTGGGCCTAGGACAGTCTGAGTGTCCTTGGGAAGCAGGGCCGGAGAGGCTTTATGTCTGCCCAGCATGAGAGAGCAGAAATTAACAGGCTACAAGAAACCTCAGAGCTACACACTAAATAGTACAGAACTTGAAAAAATATAAAAGTTGAAAGCTAAGGCATCAAGCCCAAGGCCAAAAGGACTCGCACCAGAGCTAAGCAACCTACCTCAGGTTATGGTGACCAAGTGAATACCCCCAGCACGCCTTGCTTCCTTGTGGCAATACCTTGTACCCAGCTGGCTGACTGGTTCCTACCCCAGCCCCTGCCTTTCCCATAAAAAGACCCCTGTTTGTGCCCCCAGACAGGGGGTTCTGGTCCCTGGCCTCCCCTTCACAGAGGCTGCTGGACAATGAAGTCACCTCTGTGGAACTGCCATAGGAGGCTCCTGTCTCTCTGTCCCCGAGTTCTGCCGGGGTGGTTTCACAAAGAGCTGGATCACAAGAGCTGGAATCACTTGGAGCTGGAAAATGGCTACCCTTGCTGCAATCCCCTGTCGCTCAGGGAAGTTGCTGAAGCCCCTGGCAAAGCCTTTCCCCGGCGGGAGGCTTTCCCTGGGGAGGCCGCAGCACAGCGGGCTGCTCACCCCCGGCTCCCTGACAGCAACACGATCCCCAGCGCAGCTGGAGCCCCGGTTAGCTGCCCCTCAGAGGCTGTGTTTAGGCTGTCTTAGGGGCTGAACCCGGGGAAAAGTGTGGATCTTCCAGCCAGACCCTGTGGAACCGGCCTGTGTCCTGCTCTGGGGTGGTCTGACCGAGCTCGCTGAGCCCTTGGCTGAGGCAGCCTCCAGGGCTCAGACAGTGGGCCCAGGCCTGCATCCACGAGACATAACAATAATAGTAATAAGAATCATAATCATTTTAGCTTCTCCAGCACGGTGCTCTCACCATAAAGAAGGCAGTCGCGCTAAAGCTTCCAAGAGTTTTATTTCCCTCACATGCTGTCAGACCATGTGCCAGGAAGGAAGGATTCAGGATGGAAGGCCTGAGGAAATCCTGCTGGTGAATTACTTTGTTCAGAGAGAGGCAAAGCTTTCACAGCTAATCCCGCCTGTCTGGGGAAGGACCTGGATCCAAAAATGCTGTGATAACTGTGTGGGGTTCATCCTCAGCTTTTGCCTTGTCCCACAAAGAGCCCTGCTCACAGGGTAGGAATGATCCCTCACAGAAAACAGTGAGCAACCAAATCAAGGTGCAGATAAACCTTAGGATTCCCAGTCCTTACACTTCAATCCAATGCCAAATTCAGCTCCTCTTGGACGACTGATCTATTTATAATAAAACAATTAACAGCACTGTGCCCACATCTGTCAGCTTTCCAAGGCTGCAGAACCAGCAGGAATTAGCAGTGAACTGGGTCCATGGGGTGTGCATTCCCCAGCCCCATATCTCACCCCAACTATAGAAAACTCCCTACAGCTCTAATCCCCTCACTGAAAGAGCAAACAAAGCATCGGAGCACAGTGACCTTATTCCCAACCCCACAGACCCACAGAATGCAGCAATGCGTTGAGCTTGCACACCTTTGATGCTTTCAAAGACTAATTGTAACTCCCATCTAACTTCCACTCCATTGAATACTCCTGCTCCATCTCTCGGGGAAAGCAATAGGATCCAGCAATCTGTGGGGCTCCAGGAACAGGTAACATAGAGCAAAGACATAAATGTCAAGGTAATTCAAATAATTTGAAATAATTCTGCTTACAACGGTATATGAAAGTGTTAGAAAGGTCTCTGGAACACGACCTGGACGTCAGTTTTTCCTTTATATGTGTGCTTCAGGAAGTCAGGCTGCATTTGGAGATATAAAAATTACACACTTCCATTTTTTTTTTTTTTAATTTATGGGACATAATTGGATTATCCTTGATATTATGGCTGTGAAGCTGAAAACAACTTGTATTCCAGCAGCTGCATGAGCCCCCTCACAGGAGTTCAATCTACAAAAGTCGCCCAAACCATGAAAATTCCTGTAGCGTGATCCTGTGTTAGGTTAAGGTCAGCTTCTCTTCCTCTTGCTGTCTTTCTAGATCATGATGGGCCACTAGAGAATTCTCTTTGTTCTTACTTAAGCTGAATGTTTTTTGGCCACAAACAAATCTGAAGTGCAGACTCACAGCTCTGGCTGGCAAGCATCCACATTTGTGTTAGGAATGACTTCTGAAAGAGGGAATCAGGCTCTGATTTTCCCCCGCTTTGTGCTCTTTGTGTTTTGCTGCTTCCCACCCCACAGCCAGAAGCTCAGCACTGTTATTTATCAGCTCACAGGCCAGCAGTGAGCCCAGGGCATGCCAGTGGCTATGCAAACAGGGGCAGGGATGAAGCACCACCACCACAGATCTGTTTGTCCTGACCAGCTCGGGTACCCATCTAACCAAGGGACTTCACAGGAGCAGAGTAAGTGCTTGGGTGACTGTGATTCTCCGCACCTGGACTGTCCCCACGTTGTGCTGAATAAGCCTCTCCTTTCCAGACAAGCTGCTGTCTGTGTCCTGTGAACCTGAAAGGTCACAGCTGAGCTCCTGCGTGGAGGTTACAGTGGGCATGGTGTCCAAACCTTCTGTCAAATTACTCTGCAAACTGAATTTTCAGTCCTGAGCTGTCAGTGTTTTATTCTGCTTGCTCCAAACTGTTGAATATTTCTTCTAGTCGTGCATGATAATGCCAAAAGCCACTGTGACAAAAAATACATTTTGAACAAAGGCTAAACAACATAAACGCTTTTACTTTGCAGATGGCACTCAGAACTCAGCAGATGGCGAAAGAAATCCCACAGGATGTTCTTCTCTCCCTTCCCTCCCCCCACATATATATATGAGAGCATGTGTGTGCACAAAGCAGCAAAGTGTCCTGAGGAGATACTTCTGTGAAAGCCTTTTGAGTCTCTCTCCTTTGAACAATATCTCAGTGCCCATTTTTACAACAGGAAACATCCAGCCAGGGCAGGGTACCAGAGGGGGAGTCAGGCAGCACCTCTCTGTTCATGGGTTATGTCTTTGGACAGGCAGCTTTGTTCCTTTTTCTTCCCATGCCATGCTCGGTCCTTTATTTTAATTCTGGATCCTCAGGGAGGAGATTCTTCCAGTCTCCGACTGTTAATCCTGGAAACAGCTTGTACCATGCTGGTGCTCCTCGCTCCAGCTTCTGTTTCCCAGGAAGCGTTAGAGACACTGCACTCCGCAGCATTTTCTGCATTTCACAGGGTTGAGCATAAAGCTGTCCGTGAAATGGAGCTGTGCCTGATGGAGGGGCAGATATGGGCCAGGATAAACCACAGAGAATCTACAATCCTCCTCCTGCATCAGGTCCTTGGTGAAGGCAGGGGATAAATCTTTCTGGCAGAGAGCCATGTGAACAGGCAGCACTGCTCCCAGTTCCCTTGGCCACAGGGTGACACCTGGGTGGGGTCATTTTGCATTTACACCTGCCGATTTTTACTGTAATGTGTCCCTCTAATGCAAATGCATCCCAAAACTCCAAATGAACTCTGCAGTTATGCCCAAATCCCACCCGTGGTAGAAATATCCCTTGTGTTGGAAGCACCAGCAGCTCAGAGGTCACAGCAGCACCAGGCACTGATAAATGTCAAAGAATTTAATGCTCACCTGAAGCTGCAGGTGGGATTTCCAGTAGGCAGCATTGCAAAATCCAGGGCAGCATTCAGTTTTGGTACTTTCCAAATCTGAACCCCAGCCTGGATTTTCCAGCCAGCCTCTCACTTCTGGAAGAAAGCAGCACATCCTTGCCTGTCACGGGATCGTTCAGTATTTGCACAGTCCCACCACAGCTTGACCCACCAGCCATACTCTCCACAGCACTAAATTCCCTGGCAAATTACTCTCCTGGAGCAAACTGGCTTGTTTGAACTTGTCATGATGATCGCTTTGCAGCTCCATGTTGCCTGTGCACAACACTCAGGACAGCCCTCACCCCTAAAGCACTGCAATTCCTCACAAACACAAAGCACTCACAGCAAATGCCTCTCCCTCACTCACCTTCGAGGGGGTGGAGCTGGCTTTAATTGCTTCCATTCCTTGGTCTGTGATAGAAGCTGTTTCTCTGATACAAATCTGTGCTCATCTCTGGAAGAGGGAGTTTTACATTCCTGTAGAAAGGGCTGTGAAACTTTCCCTTCTGCAAACAGAAACTCACTTCTCTGGGCAGGGAGATGTGGTGTGGGACTAAACCAGCGTGGACAGGACTGCTCAAACATAGGACACAGCAAGGTGCCAATATTTTTAAAAATGCCACTAAAATCTGAGGTTGGTCACAGAGTCTGCAAGGATGACAGCAAGGGGGGCAGAGTGACATGTTTCACTGTTCTTAGATCACTGAATCACTGAACAGATGGACTGGTTCGATATAAACCTTCCATAGCCTCTCCAAAACAAGGAGTACCAGACATATGCACAGCAAATTGTACACACAAAAGTGTGCTCAGCTACCCTGATGCTCACAATTTTGGCAACTCAGAGACAAATCTGTTGTTTAAGCAGAGAGAAAAGTGCTATTTTTTTTTTCCTCTTACTTTCATGGCAACCTGGTTGTCCACAGCAGAGATGATTTCAGGTGGAAGAAAGTTGTTCTGGATTTGCGTGGCAGTGAGCACAGTACGTCACAGCCTGGGAAGACATTGCGAAGCACTGCACACCATCTACCTCTCCAGCTCAGGGAAATGCTTGGAATGATCACACCCAGAGCCCTGCACTCCAAAGCACCCTGCAGCCTGTTTGCAGCACTGCTCACTAGGTCTAGAAACAGTTCTGCAGCAGCACAAGGTGCATGAAACAGAGCAGGTCCAGCAGCGGGAGCCAGGACTACCTCGAAGAGGCAGTCTGCCCCTTCCTGGGAAAGAATATTTAGGGATAGCCTGGCTTTGAGTCTGTACTTTTCCTTCCTCACCGTTTCAGTGGCAATCCCACTTACAGCTGTGCCTTCTTCCAGCAAGCACTGGCTGTTCTTTCCCGCTCGAAGATCTCCACCAGTTATAAAAATTTAGCCAAGTGGGTGAATTTTTTACAAGTGGGGGGAATATTGAACAGCTGTGATGTTTGCCTGGTTAGTTCCACAAGAAATCATACATGTAAAATGTAATAGACAACTAAACTTCCCAATTGCTCCGTGATCCATGGACACGTGGTCCAGAGCTGGGTGTGCAATCCTGGTCTGACCAGGACCTGCCTGGAAATGGGAACTCAGGCCACGTTAGTCCCAGAGCAGGATATCTGCTGGTGCTTCTCCCCCTCCTCTCTGCCAGCCTCAGGCAGCCAGGATGAGGGAAATGCTGTAGGAAGGAGACGAGAGGGAGCAAGGAGGATGAGAACACCCGTAGAAGCTGGACATGCAAGGCTCTCACTGCTGAGCAGACCAGGAATCAAAAGATGGAAGCAAAATAAAATCGGAAGGCACACTGGAATGGAAGAAATAAACACTGAGCATTATTAACTACAGATTAGATTGTTTGGATAAGCGAGGCGTTCAGACTCTACAGGAAACTCCATTGCTGGTACTTCCTTTATTTTGAGGATGGGACCATGAGTTTATAAGACTTTTGTGACACTATTATTATTGATGTGGGGTGAGTTACCAGATGTAAAAGCTGTCTGAGGTATCTGAATTTCGACAGTGAATTTGAAACTACTCAAAGCTCAGATCCAGGGATTTATTTGGGCTCACTTCCAGTTAAAACACACAGCTGAGGTCCCATTGATGGAATAAGGCAGTTTCTAATCAAATCACTGCAGTATTAGCAATAGATAGCTTCATGTTTCTGTCAGGAGACTTATTATTTTACCTTATTATTTTTCCTGCCTTAAAGGAAACAACCAGAGCTGCTCTGGCTGCCTCTGAGGCTGGTGAACAAGTTCCATTAAACCTTTGTTTAGAACAGCCATACTGGCTCAAACACTTTGTTTCAGGAAGAGTCTTACCCAAGTAAGAGACTCATATCTCAGAAAAACATCTTACAGTACTCTATATTAATTAAAGATAAGGTGATATCAATACAGAGATAGACATTGTTATCTCCCTTCTAATGTTATCAAGGCTGGTTTTACATCTGCAGATGAACATTTCCAGACAAAGATATTTTTGAAAACCTCCCATTGTGTTTGAAAGCATCTGCTAAATGGAATTACAAAGTTTCACTGGGTAGCATAATTTTGGGTGTGATCCACAGCCCACTGAAGTCAAGAGGAAGGCATGAAAAATCCTGGTTAACTGTCTCTAATCTGGAAAGTTGGTTTTTTTAGCAAGTGCAGGTACAATATTATATGTCTAGTGAGTTTCCCTCATTTCGTTGGCTGTTAAATAAATCTTCAAAGGAGACATTTTCAAACTACCTGGGTTAAGTTTGACCAGAAACACTCACTGGGGCAAGGGAGGAAGAAAAGTCTGGAAAGGTTTTATTCACTGCCAAAATTTCCAGTTACACAGTGCTGAAAGCACTGAGAACACAGGATGCAATTTTTTCTTCAGGACCAAAAAAAAATTTGTTGCTTTAGGTTAGAACCAGTAACTACAGCTGGAACCAGTATCTAACAGTGCTTGAAATGAGAAGTTCACACATCATAGCAATGATTTACTTAACTTTATGGGGAGCACAAGCAAAGGAGTGTTTAAAGTAGGTGAGGAGGGGTTGTTGGTGTTGGCTTTGCTAAACTCCTGGGAAAATATTTTCTATTATTTGAAACCTAACGCAAAGCCACTCTCAACACCCGGCTGCTGCACGTGTGTGCTCTGCAGCATCTGCTGAGGGGCACACGGGGAAGGAGCCACCAGGAAACATCAGAACAGAGCAACAGGTGCCCCCCAAAATGGGGAGCTGACCCTTGTCAAGAGATGGGCTCATTGAAAAGAAACCAGTGGTGAAAACCAGATGGTGTTTGTGTCGAACTTTGTATGTTTGCAAACAAATTCAGCTTTGCTGTAGTGTTTGCAGTGCTGTTCTAACAAAGAGGAGCTCTGAGTCCCTGGCTCACAGGCAGTAAGTGCACAGCATGGAGGAATCTCCGCACGTGCCTGCACTCAGCTAAAGAAGATTTAGAGCTGTTGCTGGAGTTGTACCCTAAGTGTAGGACCAGAGCAGTAACAAGTGATTAAGGCCCTTTCTCTCTCAGAACTCAAACCCTGCACTTTCCCTTACAGCTCAGACAGATTGCGAGGTGATGCCTAATGGACCTCTGGGGCTTTATCCCTCCTTCCCTGTTAAGGCAAGCAGCTCCCATCAACCCTCTGCTTCTGGGGCTTAAGGGAAATCCAAGCTAAAAGGCACTGCCTGATTTCCAGATTTAACTCCTGAGCATCCCTTCATATGGAAAATTCCAATCATAAGCTTGAGTTGGTTCATGCCAATCCCGGTTCACAGTGAGGTTGGATAAAATCCACAGCAAGTGTCATGGAGATGAGTTACCGCGGTTGCCATGGCACTTCCCCAGACCAGAGTGATCCCTTGCTCTCAGAATGCCCTGAGTGAGAGCCCCTACACAGGGTAATGACAAACAGGGTTCATTGGGGTCTGTGGAAATCCTAGGAGTGGCACAGAGATGTCCCTGCCTGGAGCTGTGCTGCCCTCAGGTGAAAACCAGGCTCTGGGCTCAATGAGCTATTCCAAAACACAAAACTGCTTCTTGCTCTATTTTCAGAAATACATGGCTGCTATCAGGTATCAGTTCACACATTTCCAAACTGATTCTGCTTAAGATTTAGTGCAGTTTTTCAACCAGCAAAAGCTGGGTGAAATACTAATGAGCTTCACACTATGCACGTCATGGAAAGGGTCAGACCATGGCAAAAGTGCTGGTAGACCCAGCCAGAATTCTGCTGCACACCTGGTGGAGGAAGAATTCAAGGCTAGCATTTAAAATGCAGGGTGAAAAGCAGCTGAAATTATCACCTTTGTTTTTGGAACTGAGGCAGATTGCTGGTACCGCATGCTCTGTGATGCAGACAGGCATTGAGGGCTTTTTCCAACAGCCTCTGAACGCCGAAGTGCCAAGGTGAAACACCCAGGCACTCCTTAAATTCCCCAGACACCCCTACTCCTACCTCTGCCCTAAAAATCTGGTTTTAATGGATTGCATCAACCTGTGAACAAAAGGAGCCCTGAGAAAATTTAGCAACCTGATTATCTCCAAAGAATTTTTACGCTACAGAATAACAATAATACCAGAACAACAGTTTGGTGCTCACCTGTGCTGTAAGTGCATGTGGAGGATCCTTGCAACTTGCAATGCAGCCCTGAAACCTCCTTAGTGAGATAAAATTAAAAGACAGACTAGAAAGCCACTGTAAAGTTGCTGAAAGAAACACAGATTATGTTTCAATTACCTTCTTGAGATGTATTCCTTACTCTGAGTCATTTGTACAGGTTTGCATCCACAAAGAACCTGGAACAGAAATTATTCTGTGCACAGAGGCCAAAAGCTGACACTGTTCACCTACGGAGTTGGTGAGTTCTTGTTTGTGTTCTCAATCTCTTTCTAAGATTTTTAAAAACCCAAGTGTCGGAGAGGTTAAAGCTATTTTTTAAAGCAATAAGTTCTTCACAACCTCTTTGGAAATCAAAAGAAAATTGTTACAAGTGCTATGTTTTCTATGTTGAACTCTAAAAACGAAGTGTAGAAGTGTTTTTTTCTAAATTTAGGTCTGGTTTATGGGGAGATTTTTCTATTGCCATATCAGCTGTATCAGTTTCAGGGCCACATGCAGGGTCAGCACAGGATTGATGACCAGGGGTGCCTCCTATCAGCATTCCCTGCTTACCTTTCCCTATGAAAACAGCTGCAGCCATCTGCTGCATCTTTGCCTCGGGATAATTAAACTCACACTAATGGCAGAGAAGGGAAAGAGAGGGCTGAGGTGTCCTGCTCTAGTGAACTTTGGGAGGAGCTTTTTCCTATGGCCTACCTTTCTATGGCATCCTCACCCAAAATCCTTTTAACTGTGCTTGTTTAGGGGAGACCAATGCAGACACTGGTACCTCAACTGGGGCAGAATAAATTCAGAATTACAGAAAATGGGCTCTGACCATCTCCTCCCTTTAATCCCTGGGAGCTTTGGGAAGGAAGCTGCTCATTCCCCTACAATCAGGCCCTGCACCCTGAGCTGCTTTCCTACCTCAAAGCTAAAATAGTCCCACTTGTCCACTTGTCCTGAGTTGCAGTATATTCTATTACCATCCCCATGAGCTGTTGAAACCAGGTGGGGCAGTGTTTCCTGGCCTCCTCCCTCCAGTCTGTCTTTCTGCTAATGGCCCATCAATGCCCCTCCTGTGACTCAGAGATAACTCCCCCTGGACTGTCTCCTGCTAATGAGCCCATCAACACCTGGCCTCAGGGCTCATCATCCCATTGTGAGATGCTCCACCCAGAAGGAGGAACCAAGCATTCCATCCTGCATATAATCTGAGATTCTAAACACCACAGACACCCTTTCCACTGGATTTCCAGAGGACAGGAGCTACACAGCCACCACTGGACCTTCTGAGGAAGAGCAGACCCTTCGACCGGACCACCGCTTCGACAGAGCCACATCCACCACTTCAGGAGGACTGCAGCCACCATCTTACTGGATTGCTATTGCCACCCTGATCAACAGGGTGTCAGGTTGTATCCTGACTCTGTCAGTTTCAATTAGTGTTTTCTGCCTTTTTTTTTTAAATTTCCCTATTAAATTGTTATTCTGACTTGGTGCCTCCCACTGGTTTGTTTTCAAACTAGACCACCACTGTATCCAGATCACAGATGTCTGCAGGAGGTGGCGGGAGCCTGCCCCAACCCCACGAATGCTCCACTGACCTCTCAGAGCTTTCCCTGCTGCCCTTGCCACCCTTTGGGCAGCCCTTGCCAGCTTTCCAGTGCCAGGAGCAACTTCCAAACCTCAGCTGCTTCCCCTGCAGGGCTCCACCGCCGCTCTCTGGGTTTAGAAAGCTTTGCTGTGTGTTTTGAGAGGCTCATCTGCAGAAAATGCCTCAGACACAGCGATGCTGATTTTGTGACGAGTGACTTCTGAAAATAGTACATTTATTCAATGAGCTTAAGCACAGCAGTCCCAGTTGTTGACGCTCCTCATGAAAATATTGATTCTAAGCTCCCTAGCTTAGAATGTTTTGATCCACATTCTGGGCCTATTGATCTACCTTTGATACTTCAATCAAACTGCTGTTTATATCAACTGCAAATTCATCTGATCTCTCCAAAATAATTAGATTAATCACAGGAGGATCTACAAAAGCCCTGCTTTGATTGATTATGTCTTCATGCTCTCCTGGGGAAAGCAGGTAAATTTTAAAATGTAAAAAAAGACAGTTGTTAGCCTTTTCATTCTGGCATCTTTGAAATATTTTCAGTCCCACTTTTTCTTTTATGATCTCAAGCTTTTACAAGATTGCAGGCTCGCAGTGTGCTTAGTTATGATTTCTTCTTCAGTGGCTGACATTTTGCAACACATAATGATTTAGCCAATATGAGCAGAACTATCATTACACAATTTATTGTTCCCCAAAGTATTATTTGTTACAAAGACTATTAAGCCTAGGAGTTACATGTTACAGAATTTTTATTAGAATTATTTTAAACTCCAAGGAAATTAATCCCTCCCTTCACATCTCCTGCTCCAAGGTTTCCATTTTGCAAGGCAAAGAAAAAGTATTCAAGCACAAAAGTGGTGGGGGTAGTAGGCCCGTCTCCTGAAATAATCAGCACTTTTCTTTGCATAAAAAAACAAATTAAGACTCCGGGATTTTATTTTTAAGGGCAAAATTCTCATTTGCACCACAGAAACACCAGCGTTGCCAATGGGATTTGTGTGTGAGTGCTGAGCCCAGCTGAAAAAAAGAATGGTGGCTGCAATGCCACTGTTCAAACATGCATTTTTTATTTGATGAATGAATTGCTGAAGGGAAAAAATAAAAGGCACTAAAATTTTTTTCCATTCTGGAAACAATGACTTTGTACAATAATCCTATTGTTCAATCATCACTACAGCCTCTACTGGAACCATGCCCAGAAGGACTAAACATTTTGTGCCAAACCTTTTCTAGGGGCCTTCTACATTAATCAATAGTTTTGATTACTCAATCCTATGATTATTCCATTTTTTGGAACAAACCATTAGGGTTATTAATTACACCGAGAAAGCTGTTTATCTTCCAGCAGAACAAAAAGAGCTCATCCTGCCACTGCCAAGGAGCTGTTTAATGCACTGTGACACACTGAACTTGACTCGGCTTCTCGCTCCCTCTCTCTCCTCTGATGGTGTCACCGGATGAAAGGATCAGACCTGGGGCTGGGGAGCCACGGGAGGCTTCCCTGAAGATCAAAATGCTGCTGCTGCTGCAGGTCACTTCTGGGAGCCTATTTCTTGATTTGAGAAGGAGCTGGAGGCAGTGGAGGCAAAACAAGGCTTGTCTGATGTTGAAAGTGAGCTGGGCCAAGGACACATTAAAAATCAGGGAATGGACACCAAAGGAGGGATGGACATAACTGAAGGGAAGGAGGGGAGAAGCAGGGGGAGAAAAACGCATGGAGGAGAAACATTGCAGTTTGGGGGTTTGTTTGGCTTTCTGTGCATGCATAATGAGAGGTAATTAGCTCTGCCTGTGCAGTGAGTTTCTGCTTCTCAATCAGCTAACAGGAAAATCCTGGAACTGCTCTTCAGCAAGAGGAGGGGAACATACAGAGCAGAGTGGGACTGGGATGGACCAAGAGAAGTCGTTGTCTGTGCAAGGCGAGGCTGGGGAGCTGAAAGAGGAAGCACAAGTGCTGCAATGACACGCTTAATGATTCTCCAGGATGGGAAGAGAACAAAGGAGTGGGTGGTTTCCAGGCATTTCCTTTCCACATGAAAGCAGACCTGTATTTATGGAGACAGTCACTCCCCTGAAAGGACCACCTTCTCTTCCCTTGCTAATTATGTAAGGTTCTTGTGATTCTTTTAGTTAAGAAGACCGTGTCTGTTTCCTTTGCTCAGAGCAGGAATTAGCATCTGGTTGTGAACTCAGAACTTCCCAGTGTGGAGAGCGTGGCAGCCCCCAGCCTGGCAGGCCCCACAGCTGCTGCGCTGTGCTCGGGGGACATCACCCCCCTGCAAGGACATCTCCTGCCTGGAAATGGCACACGGAGCTCAGGACAGAACGTTCCGTGCCTGTTCAGGGTGTTCAAGGAGCACAGATTGGGCACACATGGGATCCAGCACTGCTGGGGAGGAGAAGGAGGAGCAATAATCCCATACATCTGCCTCACACAGAGCTCACACACCTCAGCCCACTGAGGCACTCTGTGTCACCTGAACACCACACAGTGCAACAGCCTGCTGCTTTTATTATGGCAAGCATAAATACTCTACCTTCATCCCTTTGAAAAGATTTCCTTTTTTCCCTTTTCCAGGGATTAATTTCTTTTTCTCTGTGCCATTCACTGGATCGTGTCCTGCCTTTCTTCTCCAAGTGATTTGGCATCGACGCTTCAACCACTGGTTTCAAAAAGCCAGGCTATTTCTTTATTCTGTGTCTCTACAGTACACAGCATGACAGAAGCCCTTTACATATTTCTAAATATTAATAAAAAAAGAACAGTATGGAACTTCACTTGGATTTGGGAAAGGCTGCATTGTACAAGATGCTAAAACCAAAGTCGTTTGTTCATTTCTGTCTGAAAGAGTTTGAGGTTTGTATGGCTCAAGAAGTGAGGATAAATGTACAGCCTCATTTTCCAAAATGAGCACAGAAAAATGTAAATCAATTAAGAGAATTTTTGCAGCTTTCTTGGATTCACATCTCTAAGGTTTTAAACCAGCTTTTTCCTGCAATGTCTAAATTGACAGATTCAAAAATTCACATTGTATGCAAGTCAGAAGAAATCTCAAGGATATATACATTGATTTTTATAGAGGATTGGGGGTAAACCACTTTTTCTCTTGCTATATTAAAATGAATCCTAAGTATTTCATGGGATAAAAAATCCCAACAGAGTTGAAAGTAACAGTGATAAGAAAGGCCCTGCTTTAACTCCAGTGGGTTCCTCCAGGAGCTGGGGAGAGATGACTTTTCATTTATCTAAAATTGTCAAATAATGGGAAGAGTGTTAAAAGTAAAAAGCAAAACTCCAGTGCTCCCAGCCTTGGGGATCACCACACCTTCAACCTGGCCACTGCTGCTGGCTCCTGAGCACCCAAAGCACTTCAGACCACAGCATTTTACAGGCCCATTGGACAAATTACTTCTCCCTGAATAGTTAATGAAGCAGCTCTGCACAACGCTCTCATTTCACATATGGCAAAGAGAATTGAAACCACCTGCATATTTTGAAGACTTTGTTTTAAAATGTCATCTTTTGATATGCAAATACAAGGCCAGAAATAATACCCCTTCTTCCATTAATGCTCTACTCCTTAGACTTAAGGAAAAGAAGAATTAAATCAATAAACAGCTTCAATTTCTACTCCTTCTCTCAAGTTTCTTTTAAGTCAATATGCAGCTAAAATCTCGTCGTTAAATACAGCAGGCCCACATATTGCTTCAATTACTGTCATATAACCTCTTTCATATAACTTGGTATCCATTATCTTATCTCCAGTGGATAAATACTCACCCTTGGGAGAGGACCTGTGCATAATAAACAAGAAAATTGAGTTGTTCTCTTAAGACAGCTGTCACCTGGCACAAGAAGTGGTGATCAAATGATCCAAAATGGCACTTAAGCTGATCAAATTAAGGAAGAATCATTTTTGCTTTTCTCTTATTTTGGTTTTTTTTTGGTCCACAGATGTCATGTAACAGGGTCAGATCCTCCTACCTGCTGTTCCTGAAAGAATTAGTTCCTAAAATGCAAGTTTTAACAAATGTCCTTCTCCAGCAATGCCTGACTCCACCTCAACAGGCACAAAATCTGAGATGCCGGACAAAAGGAATCCAGGCAACGTAAATAATGTGTTAAAGCCAGTGCAATCTGGATAAACAGTAGATTCATATTTAGACTTGGCAAGAAAATCAGAGGGAGAGGCCTCTCCGTTTTGCAGGGATCTGGAAAAAGTGAAAAGCCTAAGGAAGGCTAATAAAACTTTTCTGGCACACCATCTGGAAGTCTCAGCAGTTTCTGATTTCGGAAAGAATGCATTCTGCTTTTAACTCCACACAATGCCTCATCGCTGCTTTCATGTGCTCGAGACCAAGGAGACTTTCTACAAACGGCCCAAAAATCAATACATGTTATTCTGTCTCAGCCAGGTGTGTGCTCTTTGAAAGCAAACTGAGACATCTCAACATCACACAATGGCTCGGCAGCTTCTGCCTCCAGGAAGTGAGACTGCAACGCAGGCAGGACCTGCCGGCCTTGGAAAGGTTGTGGAGCACTGGAAATGAATGGAGGAGGGAAAAACAAAGGGAAGAAAGCCCTTCTTATTCTTCCCTCAGGGGACACAACCTGCAATATGACAGCTTTCACCTATGGCATCAGCCAGTCTGAGCTTCGATCCAGCTCAGTACTTAACTCATACTTTAAGCCTGTGAACAGACTGAATTCCTCCCGATTTTGAATAGAAATTCATACCTATTTGGTTATAAATGCCTGGCCAGACGGCCCAAGTCACTCAGATGATGAGGTTTATTGCCAGACTGTAGAAAGAACAGGAGCAAAAGTTATGCAGTTTCTTATTCCATGGCTGGAAAAAGGATGTCAAAGAGAGATGAATGCCAGAAATGTTCCTTAAATAAAAAGCCCACAAATGGCACAGCCTCTTAACAAACCTTGACACTGTAGTAACAGCTCTGCACACTGGCTTGTGGCTGGAGTAGAGCCAGTGTATGCTTTAAGGACTTACTCCCTTCTTATGAGAATTAAATCAAGGAGAAAGCTGGCTGAGAATAGCCCATGTGCCAGAGCCCCAGAATAACCATCTGATCCAGGACAAATGGCACCATCCTCCACGAACCCAGATGCTCCTGTGCTCTGGTTTATATCTGAAAACAGGTTTTTCACCAGTTCAATTTACATGAAGAGTTCAGAAGGCTTATTTTTCATTCCAGCAGAGAATTAACACAAATGTCAGAAGTTGCCAGGGAACAGACTGTCACCCTCCAACTGCTTCCCTCCCCTCAGATACTTGGAGGATATTGTACTTCACATATCGCCCTTTAATCCTGTGTTCTGGTGCAGCTTTTTAATATGTACTTGCTGTATCTGTACAAAATCTGAGAATGCAGACTAGCCTAGCAGACAGAGCTTTGGCTTGGGATTTAGGAGACCTGCGAGCTGTTAAAAGCTGTTAAGAAGGCTGCTGTGAGTGACTTCCTCACTCTGCTTCAAGCACTACATTTTGACAGCGTAAAATCGACACGCTTTGAAATTGGGGGACAGAAAATCTCTCAGACTTTAAAACACAGGAGAAAGCTTAAACACACCCAAAATGCACTCTTGGTGGAAAGGAAAGATGCAAGCAGCCCAGACAGAACCACCGAGAAGTCAGTTTGCAGCAACTGCAATGCACATCTTCCACACGTCATTTCTCAGGGCACACAGCCCTGCCCATTTCTTAGTGCACACCCACCCTGCCCCGTTCTTAGGGCACACAGCCCTGCCCATTTCTCAGGGCACACAGCCCTGCCCGGTTCTTAGGGCACGCAGCCCTGCCCATTTCTTAGTGCACACCAACCCTGCCCCGTTCTTAGGGCACACAGCCCTGCCCATTTCTCAGGGCACACCAACCCTGCCCATTTCTTCGGGCACGCAGCCCTGCCCATTTCTCAGGGCACACAACCCTGCCCATTTCTTAGGGCACACAGCCCTGCCCATTTCTCAGGGCACGCAGCCCTGCCCATTTCTTAGGGCACCCAGCCCTGCAGCACGCAGCGTTCCCCTGGCTGGCAGGACACCCCTCGAGCTTGCTTTAGGCTACCCATGAGCAGGGAGTCTCTCACCATGGATTCAGCATGAGCTGGAACACTCACCTGAAAACTCTGGGTGTGCATTTCCCCGTGCTGCACTCAGTGCCCAGCCAAGGTGGTGTGAAGTGAGCCCAGTGATTCACTTGATTTCCATTTGCAGTGCAGGCAAATCCTTACAGAGAAGGATTTTACCAGCACTGTGCTTCACCTGAGACCCTGCGAAGGCTAAACAGCCACAGCTGACACTTAGGGGCACTGTTCCAACCTGGTCCAGGGAAAATGCCAAAGAAAGCTGGAATTCCTCACAAGCATTGTACTAAATGGCCTCCAGCTCTGCTCTCTCGTGCAGGGATAAATGACCAGCATGAGGCATTTATATCACTGTCCATGCCTCTGCCAACTGCTTCTGATACAGGGCTCGAGGAGCAGCTCATGAAATGCCCACCTGTGCTAGGTGGGCTTAAAGTGTGTCAAAAGGTGAGTGCCTTCCCAAAACACTGTTTTTAATTCATTATTTACTAAAGCTCACATTTCATAGGTACTTTCAAGGTAAAAAACACTTCACAGTTTAAAGCCTGATATTCAGCTTTTAGACACACGCAAGTCTAATCTTGCTAAATCTGGTTCTTTCCAGCCCTCTCTCCCTGTTTCTTCTCCCTTAAATCCCCAGCTGAAGATGGCAACTTCTCCCCACAATAACAGCTAGCAATGATAGGCTGCATCCTGATGGCCCGTGCTGCCAGAACCAGGCATTACGGTTTGAAATATAAAAATACATCACTAGAAAACAACCTTTGAAATGGCACAATATATCTGACATGAGCTTGCAGCCTCCGGATTGTTCATTTATATTCAAAGGAAGCTTGGAGTGGAAGAAAATTCTGCCATCTGGCAGGAGTTAAAGCAATCCACAGCGGGAGTGGGCAGGTGCTGACATCCCAAAAGACTGTCCCAAGGAGCGGTAACTCTGGGCTTTCTCAGCTGAGGCACAAAGGCTGAGCGGGCCAGACACCAGGCTGCTCGTTCCACCTCTGCTAGTGCCCAGAGGAGAAAAGACAGAGCCCACGAGCAGAGCAGGGACACAGAGCCCTTCAGGCTCCTCAGTGTTCTCCACAGGAAATCAGATGAGTGCTGACAAGGGGAGGAAAACTCTTTTGTGATGAGATCCAGGCTGCTGGTGGCAGTTCCAGTGACAATCACATCAGGCTGCCTGCACAGACACGTGGAGAGTTCATCCTCTCCCAGACAAGTTCTGTATTTACTTGTTCTCCAAAGCAATCATACTGGAAGAAAAAGACGTTGATTGAGCTATACAGCAGGCGACTCCAAAATATCATCTATGTTTTCAAGAACCAAGGAAGAGAAAATAGACAGGATTAGATTCTAAAGCATTAGATACGTGCAATGCCTATGAAACCCAGGCTCCTTGTCCTTCCAGAAAACAAGGTCTGATGGGGTTGCCCTCATGAATTACTTTTCACCTGATTCTCACCACAGCCTTGGCTAAAGAAAAGCACAAGTTCAGTCACCTCTCTCTCATATCCAGATATTGCACTGGAAAAACTCTGCAGATCAGAAGCTTCTCCCAGGACCACGCAGGACTTTTCTATACAAGCAACAAGATGAAGGAGCTTTGGGAGTCAGACACCCAGCTCCTCTTACAAACAGTGGCTGGTTTTCTCCTGCTGACATTAGAGCCTGGTTTACCCAGTTTGGTAAAGTTCTGGCTTATCATTTTAGGACTGTTGAAAGTCCATTTAAAAAGCAGGAAATTTACCCCTTTTGGATTTCTAAGGATCTGGACACCCAAGTCCTCTGGGCTCTTTTCCCTGCAGGGGAAGCTGATCTGGAGCAGCTTGTTGCCTTGTCACCAGGCAGATCTGTGTGCACCACGTGCTCTGCATGTTCCATAACTTACATACATAAAATCCTCTTTTCCCTCAACTTTACAGCATAATATGCACGTTTCATAATTGTGCTGCATGCAGACTGTCGTGGGACAACACAAACTGCACAGGCTGCACAGCTCACCTGCCAACATGACTCACTGGAAAAATTCCTATTTCTGTCTTGAGGGACGGCTGATTTTATAAAACAAACCAACAGCCTAAAATCCTGCTCCATAAGGGCTTCCACACTAAAAGCTGGAATGTACTAACATATGTTTTGTGTTTAAAGTGTGACAGAGCTGTAGTCAGCAGAAACTGAATTCAGAAGTAAATACTTTGGGGAACTTTTCTTGATGTGCTTGGAAAAGGATGCTGTCTGGAGAAGGAGCATATTTGTTCAGAGGTCAAGAGCACAGCTCAGTGTTCTGCCTCCTAATGCACAGAGAGGACTTTGCTGGCCACAGAACAGTTTTTGTCTGTACATCTGCTGACAATGTCCATGCTGCGAACTTTGTGATACCCATGACAGGTTTTGCAGGATTATAATACTCTTTTCTTTCTATTTAAGTGATTCTGGTAGTTGCTAAGTCTGTTCAGAGAGTGACGGCTGCTTTGGAAGAACTCAGAAAGCTCTGCCCTTTCAAATACAGCAAAGCACTCCATAAATGTCCCCGTGAAAGACAAGGCAATTCTGGGGACTTTTACAAACAATGCAATGTACTTAATAGTAACCCAAACGGACTGGAGCAATGTGAGGACTTTCCAGTCTTAAATTCTAAGAGGTTTTATAGATGCATTGTAAAGGAAAGTAATTTAGTCTTTTCAAAAGCCCGGCATGGTTAGTCTGGACCACAATGACAAACTGGTCAGTGAAGCTCAGGCAATTCCATGGCACTTGTAACCTGCCTCCAAACACACATTTTGTGGCATTTGCCAGCTCTGAGGCAAGGAAAGCATGTCAGCTTTGAGGAAGAGCAAATCCAGAACCTCAGCACACCTAATGGATGGCGGCACAACTGGGGCAGCCGCCTCTACAACCCAGAGCTGGTGCTGAGCTTTCCCAGGAAACCAAGTATTTCACGGCCTTTCTCCACGTCCTGAAGAGCCCCAGGGCTGCTACCAGGAGAACCCTGAGGGAAATGTGATCATCTGACAAACATATTACACCTTCTAGCAGTTCCCAGCTGTAGGGAAGCTTTTGCTGAAGGAAAAGTTCTCCCAGGGGCTCATCAGGCCTGACAGTTTCAATGGTGCACTTTTAAAAGTTTCACTCTAAATGTTTCAATAAAAAGATGCTGTAAATGCCTTCATGGCAGGAAATTACATATTTAAAATTAAGAAATGAACCAAAATCACCCAGACCTGCCTTACAATGGATCCAAACCCAGCAAATCCCTCAGCAGCCCTGAGTGCCCAGCCCTGGCACAGACGTGTCCTGCAGTGTGACGCTGCGCAGAGCCACCCCCATTTGTCTCTGCCCAGGAGACAAACAGCTCTGCCACACTTTCTGGAACAGGTAGAACGTGAGCTCTAAATGCTGCAGCATCTAAGGCTCAACAGCTGCATTTTAAACAAAAAAAATTTAAGGAAGTCCCTCGAGTAGATAAAAGTTGCCTTGGTACAAAGGGAGATGCTCACTCGATTGAAAGCAAAAAGCCTTCCTCAGATATGTCCTTGTAAAGGGAACTATAAATCCATTTTATTTCTCTGTGTATTCAGGCTAGACTTCCTTTTGATCACAGCCCCTTGCTCCCTCCCACACAGTGGGATGAATTAGCAGGAAGCACAGACAGTGGAGACTGGGACACTCTTCCTGCTCAGCCAAAGGTGTAGGAAGCCACAGGAATGATAATTTGATAATGGAAGGGAGAATATGACCTTGATTCTTTCTTTTTCCCAAACTTGTGTGTAAATACTAAAACTAAATCCATAACTTGAAGCATCCTTTGAGGAGAAGGGGAAGGGAAAAACAACAAAAAAACAGCTCAGGTTTGAACAGTATGAAAATGAGTTCTGGATCCTTCTAACCAGAAATGGGGCCACAGTGACCAGGTGAAGCTTTGGGATTTTGCGCTACCGCACCATTTTACAATTTGCCATTTCAAGAAAAAGTAATTTTTCTATATTTTAAGATATAGGCACTTTTGATATTTTTTCCTTTTGTCCTCCTGAAATGTCTGTCTTTGCATTTTGCCATTTTTTACCTCTTCCACAGCAGGTTTTTCTCCTCCTTCCCTTCCCTACATTTGGAACTTCTGGGCTCTTTAGCACTGAAAGGAAGAAGCCTCTTGCTGCTCTCACAGGCACTGCTTGTTCCCTGAATATTTAAATAGGCCCGCTCCTTTCATGAGCTGTAAGACACCTACATCAAGGACCAAAGGATCTAAGCAATGACCCTGATATTTAGATCTAAGAAGTTGTTGATAGCCAAATTCACCCTCAGCATAGCTTCCCTGAATTTGAAAGACTCACACGCGGGATGGATTTGGTGCTCTGTGTTAAAGCTGTAGGGCTGATCTAGTGATATATAATAAGCAAAGACATTTGAGGGAATTCAGCATCTTTCAGGGGAAGGATTTTTAGATCTGTACCTTTGTTCCCAAAAGAGTTAAATGAATAATGAAATCTCCCTGCAGTGAGAACAGCTGAACTTAATTCAAAGGAAATTTCGCAAAGAACTGCCTTGGTGCCTCATCAATGTGCCTGTCAAAAAGGGCTGCTCCTTCCCAGGTATTTGTTTTAGAAATTCCCTGCCTATAGGATTACACAGAGCAGCTCAGGAGAGACTTATGCTTAAAGCAGGTTTGCATTTTGTAGGTTTAAAAGTTATGCTTTTTATGAGCATAAATGTGAAGCACTTTAAAGACCAAAGTCTATTTAACAAAATTACTTTCAAGGTAATAACTCTTCAGATAAACTAAATACAAACTTCTGGAGATCAGTACAGTTTCTTTGAGCAGATAATTCTTTCTTCTCTACAATAACAACCCTCAGTTTAGAGTGTATTTGTAAAATTGTCCCTATATCGGATTTGAGGGTTCCATTCTTGGGCTTCAAGTGTTTTGAATAAATTACAAAACACCTGAATATCTGATTACACAGCCCCTACCTGAGGAGAAAATTACATCCTTTGCAATTTAGAAGGGACCAAGTTAACCCTGGTGTCATTCCTTACAATCACCAAATTGACCTAATAGTGGCGTTCTAACACATTTCACTTCGGTAGAAATAACAATTCTTGTCTTTAATATTCAACACAGTATGGCTAAATCTGTGATAACTGCAGACTGCAAGAATTACTGAAACCACCCTCAACATTTGTAAGAGACTTTGATTTTTAACTCTGCAGGAGTTACAGTGCACATGTAGACAATGTTTTAAAAGGCCACCAGCAAAAAGACATTTACAAAGATGTAGCATTTTGATTAGACTTTCCAGACCCTACAAAGGTTACCTAAATATGGGACACTTAATCTTGATGGTTTTGGTAGGTTGACTCAACTTCCAAGCAAGAAAGGAGGGTGTGGAATTTCCAAAGATGAATTTTCTCCCAGAGAAGGCATTCCTCTGTCAGTCCCCAGCTTCATTAAAGTTTCAGAGATTATTTCCAAGATACTGTTTACTTTTGTGTTTTTGTCAGCCAATCCACAGAAGGAAAACAAATTGGCTGGACTAGTTCCAAGCAGCCTGCCAATAAAAAATTTAAGCACTACTATCTAGAAGTAAAGTTTAAACAGAATTTTAAACTAAATCAAAATGTCAGAGTAAAGGACCATCAATGTAACGAGCTCTGCTGCACTGCTCTTTACCTGAGATATTGCAAAAGAGCTTCCTGCTCCCCCAGCTTGAGAAGCCATAATTCAAACTCTGCTGCCTTTGTGCGCTGGCTCGATGCTCAGCGGCCTCTGGAGCACAGAGAAACCAGCCCAGCACTGCCCTGCTCCCCACAGGTGCCTCTCCGGCAGAAAGCCTGGCAGAGGAGATGGTTTCTTTAAGAAAAGCCCTGTTGAGGCAGGGGAAGCCTCGGATTTCGGCGCGTGTGGAACTTGGCAGCGCCTGGGAAAAGTGCTTTCCTCTGGCTGCCGGGAGTGTCTGCAAAACCTGGCATCGGGGCCACGTGTCTGAGCTTTGTCTGCACGGGAAGCTTCCCATCCCTCAGAATCCTATCCTGCCAGTTCTGCTGTGCTGTTCTGGTCTAAGTCCCAGTACAAACATAGCACACTAAAGGAATTTTAGGGTTTGTTTGTTTTTTTTTTTTTTTCCCCAGGATAATTAACTCCAGTCTGGATTAATCACTTTTATGCTGGAATACAGTTTCTAGAAGGAGAGGTATACAAGGGAAAAAACTTGCTGCATAGAGAGGTCTTAAAGAGTTAAAAAAGATTGCTCCAGAGGAACTTCCACATTTCTGCAAAGTGCCGGTGCCAGCTCAGTGAAAGCCAGCAGCAGATAAAACAGCTTGGAGAAAGCAGGCCGGGGGAAAAGGTTGCTTTAGGTATGGCTGTGAGAGCAAAAGGCAGGGATGTGAGAGCTACAGATCCTTGCTATAAATCACTCCGTGGTGTTCCAGCTGAGTTGAAAAACAAAAAGAAAAGCGCCGGGCTTTACAGCACACTCGGCATTGTTTGTTTTGTCTGCCAAGTCTATTCCTCTTCCTTCAATGGAGTGCTTGTGGTTTGGGAATGACTTTTTAGCCGGTTCTGTCTGTCTCCATCTGAGGCCCCAACTCGCATTTCTGAAGTGTCACATAAGTGGAAGTTTGTACTGCTGCTCTCCAGCTTCGGCGAGCGTGAGAGTGTTTGTGCCTCGCTATTTATGCCGTTTCAGCAAGTACTTAGAGAATGAAAACATCAACTCTCCCATCCAGGCACCGGGACTCAGACAGCTGAGCTCGGTTTTGAGAACACGAGCACAGGAGGCAAAGCAGGCGACTCAGCAATGCCTGCCCCTGACTGGAGCCATCCTGGCCGTGCTGTGGATCAGCTGTGCATCAGCTGTGGGTGCTGGATGCCAGAGCAGTGCCCGCAGTCAGCACCACCCAGCCCAGCTCCTGCAGCCCCGCGGTGCCAGCACTGCCCACATCCCCCCGGAGCTCATGAACAGCCTTCCCCAGCGTGTTAAACACCTTGGCTTGGAGAAGCACGGGGAGAACAGCAACCAAAGCCACTGCAGGGGCTGCCGTGCTCTAAATCCCCAAGGGGGTGGGTGGGAGGCAGCACCTCAGCCCTGCTGCCAAACACAGCTCCCATCCAAGGACACGATTTTTCCCCACCGGGATGGAAGCAGCAAGGACATTGTGAGAGAAATCCTCACAAGGGTAAGGGCTGTCCTGGCAAGGGGGAAGATTATTTTAACATCCTTTTGATGCATATTTCCCTCAGTAATGCAAACAAATAATAAACCACTGTGATTCCAAGTGTTCAGTTTTCATGGTCTGGATGGAAGCAGAAAACCGAATGCAAACCCCGCCAGTTTCCGTGTTGGTTATTCCACTGCTGATGCAGAATGGATGGCTCCCAACTCTTATTTTGTAAGGAATATCAGTAAGACTCACCAGACAACAGCCTCCAGAATTCCAAAGATGTGCCAAAATTCTCCTCCTGTCCATCCTAGTGGAGGGGAAGCAGGAAAAACCTTTAACCACTTAAACTGTGATAACTGATCCTTCTTTATGTGACTTTTGATAATGCAACTACAACTACTTGTTACAATATGGTGTATGAAACATCAGGATGCAGAATAATTCTTTGCTTAAAGGAAATTTGCAATTAAATTTGATCATCTGATTATTCAAAATTTATTTTGAACCCCATTTTTCCTTATAGAGAAGATTTAATCTAACACAAGGCACATAACACATGGATGAGGGGAACTTTTAAGAAAGCAGTAGCAAATCTGCTTGGATCTCAGATCCTTTTGGTTTTTACCAATCCTTTAAAGGACAGATTAATTTATGCTTGCATGATCCCCTCTGTCCAAGACCAGCTGAGACTGGAAAAGAAGTCATTGCTGTTATTGCCTATTTTCATTACGGTTCTGAAGAAAGGCACCTAATGATTCCATTTTATCTGTACAATTGGTTACATTAAAAACCACTACTCTCTTCTCTGTCAATTTTAAGGTTTGTGGACCTGCAAACAGAGTTGTGATGGTCTCATGAGGGATCCCCAGGTAAACACTGCCTCTTTTCAAGTGTCCAGCCTGACACAACAGCCTTTGGTCAGATTTCAGCTGTAATGTCACTGCTAAGATGTGGATAGCTTCTTTAGTTGCCTTTTTCGCTCATATGGATTTGATTGACTAAAGTGCTTCATAAGCAATAGCGAGATAAGGCTTTGAAACTCCTGAAAGCCAACTCTCAGTGGTACCATTTCCTGGCAGAGCTGACACTGAATTCTGCCTGAGCTTAGGCCTTGCTCCAAAACAACCAGCAGATCTGCACACTGGTAATTCCTGTCGTTTACATTTTCTGAATTTCATCTATTAGAGATGTTACTGTGACAGCACGAGTAACTCTGACAGGTGAAATGCAGCTCAGAGAGGAGGCTGTGGGGACAGTCTGATGGAAAATCTGCCACTCTGCTCAGGGGGACCCCTGACCCTTCCCTCAATCCAAAACAGGCTGCCCCACCAAGGTTCATCCTTCCAGCCCTTCTTCCATTGGGGCAGTTCATGTGTCAGCTGCAGCAATGTGCCACTAATTTGTTTCTCAGTTATTTCACACTTTGAGCAAATGGTGTTTATAAAATTAATATTTCTTCACATTTCACTCTTTGCTTGCTGCTGGTTTTATGCACTGATTGTATTTTCCAGCCCCGGTGGCTCAGTGCAGGCTCTGGGCTCCATTCCTGCCTCATGCAGAAGGCTGCACAGGGGAGCAGAGCAGGCTCTCACCTTCCCAAGGACTTGCACATCAGCGCCACGTAGAAATATGTCGCTGTAAAGTACCAAGAATGGCAAGAAACGACACGACCAAGTTCAGGAAGAAAGTAGTTCTGATCTGTATTAATTAATTAAATCATCTTTTACAACAAAGTTCACAAAGAGTGTGTTGAATGGCATAAGACAATTGGGTGCTCGGCCATCCACCCCTTGAGGGGATTGGTCAAGCTCGAAGACACTTATTCCAAAATATCAGAAGGCCAGAACCACAACAATCCTGCATAACAAACCCAGGTGCAAGACAAGGAGTTCGTTTACAAAAACCCACAGCAGTGTTTTCATAGCCTCTGTGAGAGCTGCAAAGTTCTCACAGAATGCTGCAGAAAGCTGAAAGATTTCTCTACCAAAGCTTTTCAGCATCCACAGAAATAGGCTTATTTGAGTTTATGAACAAGGCTAAGCAAACATATTATACATAAAACATTGCTTTTATTCTAACTGGATGGGAACTTAACTCCAGAGTGCTCCAAAGCCTTCTGATAACTTCCCTCAGTGTCTATTTCATATCTGAAATACTCGCCAATATCTCACTGCTTTGGAGGAACATTCTTTATTTTAAAAGGCTTTCCCAACAACTGTGTCAGATGTGCACACCTCGAGACAGACTCCAACCGTGACTGGTGACACCTCAGACCTTGCCATAGACCAGGCAACACCACGATTCTGATCATTACCAATTTACTTCAGGTTTCTGTGTTCCCAGCTATTCATCTGATTTGTGTGCAGAGTTCTGTAAAACACTCTGGCTATTAAAATGAACAAGTCTGTTGGCAAGGAGGCAGCTGCTGTAAGACCTGCTCATTTTCCCTTACAACCTAAAGCCCATTCCCTTACAGGCCTCTCTAATGTCACAACAGGAGCAGGATGACTGATGTTAATGAGCCCATCCCTCAATATCCAGGGATAAATCAGCTCCAGGTGGGATACAGCAAGGTTTGGACCACACATAACCTCCAGTGAGCCAAAAGTTTGGTTCTCTTCATCTCACTGATGTAAATTGCCTTGTGAAGCCCCTGAAATTTTAGCTCACTTCAAATCAATAGAGTTATTCCCAGCATTTTCACTGGGCCCAGTATCAAGTGTAACATTTCACCAGTCCTGAAGCAATTTTAATCTAGAAACTGTTTCCCCAAAACTTGATAATGATTTAAGGTACAAGCAGATTTTTTTTTTTAATCTGATAAAAAATAGCTCAAAGGCAGGTATCTCTAAAAGTAGTTGTTGTGCTTCATTGAGGCTGTCACAAAACCCAGAAATCTTGTTCTCTTTCCTGTACTGCACCACACAGTGGATTTCAAAACAATCTGTATTTATTTGCTTGCTCTTTTTCTGTAAGAAAACCAAGAAATTATTATAATGCACATTTAATACCTTATTAAATTAGATGTCACCTGCTCTTTGAGTGAGAGGTAAAGATCGAGTTCTGTGTAGTCAGAGGCACAAACTCAATCAAGTATTAATAGCTGAATTACTTTCAGCAATAAGACACTAAGGCCAAGCGAAATGCCCAAGGTCACTCCACTCCAGATGGCACTAATATATTTACAGGACTGATGCCTCCTGGCATTTTCAATTTCTTATGTTTTTGGAACCAATCAAATTGAGGAGCTGGCAACTACAATTTGCCCACAAAATTAAATTTAAAGGATTATAACTCCAGTTTTAAGCAGTGATTTGGCTGTATTGATGTGAAACCACTGCTCCCAGCTCTTGATGTCCACTGAATGATGACCGCAGCACATCATAAATTCGATCAGGACAAAACAGAGCGGTTATCATAGAGAGGTTTTTCCATGTTCACAGCCACTGAATAAACCCTCAGCTATCAGAGCCAGCAATCAGGAAGATAACAAAGGGATATAACTGCTTCTGATGTGGGGGCCTGAAATAGTTTGCATTCCTCCCCAGCAGGGGAATTTTAAACGACAGGGTTTTCACCCAGACAATTATGCTCAAGCACCGCAGATACAGAATTACACATATCCATGTTCCTGGGGGAACAGGTAAGCACAGACTGACTGTTTGCACCCAGACTTTTGACTTGTGCACGGGCAAACCTGTACTTTTGTGACTGCTGTGCCAGAATCTTAAGGATGCTCTGCCAATCCAACCAAAAATTGTCTTCAGAGCCAGTCAGGGATCCCAGTGCCCAGCTGGGCATCCTGCACCAAATCCCAGCCATGGGAACAGTGTGTCCTGAGGAGGGACAGGCACTGTCCCAACAGCAGCCTGCTGGCCTGCCCAGGGTACAGAGGATTTGTGCTGCACTGGAGCTCTGAGGGGCTCCAGGGGATTCCATCCTATGGGATACAACCGCGAGCTGGCAGGAAGGGGAAAAAAAGCCCAGCTGATTACCCAACACAAAAAAGCAAACACTTCCAGCTCTCTAAAAATAACAATGCCCAGCACTGGGTGTTGGAAAACACATCCCTGAGCATTGGTACTCAAGCTGAGCGGTGCAGCCTGATTTTCATACAGATCTGTGATAGTGCGTGTTCACATGTATATTTCATTATATGCTACTGTCACATTTTAGGTAGGTAGAAATACTGGTTTTGACTTATTCCTAGAGCTCCCTAGGCAGAAAATCCTGCAGGTTCCTTTTCTTTCAGCACTTTGGGTCTGAGGTTTGTGGTCTGGGTTGTTTACGCAGGCAGCGAGCACAGGCGGGCAGTGACAGACTGTCAGCACAGCTTCAGGAGTCAAACATGCAAAGGGAGAACTTTGCTCTATGCTGCCACATCCTGTCCCAAGAGACCCCCAGAGTCTCCTGGTGACCTCGACCAAGGAGCCCTGTGCTTTGGGAAATCCTCAGCCCTCCCACAAGTTTCTGAATGTCACTGGGGAGCTAAGGCAGCACATTCCTTCCAGGCAAATTTCCTTTGCCCACTGGCATCTCTCAGAGCAGCTACTGCAGCTCCTGGGGTGAAATGCCACCCAGTTGTTCCAAAGATTTACTGGCAAACCAAGGAAAATGCTGTTTCAAACTGCCACTACTTCCAGGTTACTCTATATGGGCTTTGCATTAAAACATGGACTTTCAACAGTCTCCTCCCTCCCCATCCTTCCTTGCACTGGCCATATAATACCCATATGTTGCCATATTTGCCTTTTTCCCATGTCACTGTGGCTCTTCCCTCCCAGGCTTATGCTTCTGACCTCCGTCAGTTCCACTTGAAAACTTTTATTACTGCACTAACCAAGCTGTGCCCAAAGCTGGTTTTCCCTTTAAATTTTTTATCTTGATGAAACCTTTAACTATTGCAGTATGATATTGATGATCCCAATATTCCAACCCTCATAAATAAGTTAACAAGAATGTTCTATTTATACTTCTATGTATGTAAACCAAATTACAGGGAGAGTTAAAAACAGAAATTGCGTTTAAAATTTTTTGTCACATTAAATATACAGTGGCTCCTGGGCATCTCCAGACCAACTAAAAAAAATTAAAAGGAAAGAAAAGGAAAAAAGAGAAGAAAAAGAGAAAAAAGTCTTTAAAAATACATGTGCTCAGGGTAGTGGTGAAATCAGGATCCACAGAATACCTGGATAGAGCTGGTGCAAAGAGAATGGAGCCATCAAGCTCTTTTCATTTGAATACCTTAGACAGTAAGTGCTCACACTCTGAGGAGAAAAATGCCAGTAATTTTTCAATTGGAATTTAGTTTTGGACAGAAAAGGAAGAACAGAATGATTGTTGAATTATTTAACTGAGCGATAATTCCACACTTACAGAGACCGAGCCTTCAGCAGCGATGTCCCCCCTGCCTCTTCCCCAGGCAGGAAAAGGAAAGCAAAGATCAGGAACCTGCCAAAAATCCACGGCTTGGAACACTTTCCATAATAAATTACTTCAGCTGTCAGATGAGCTCACCTGGGGAGGGGCAGGCACTGCACGTGAGCCAAAATCCCCCATTTTCACCTCAGAAACCAACCCAGGCAGGGCCTGGGAACCCCCACGGGACACGGGGCTGGGTGGGGACACGCGGGAGTCGGCACGGCCACGGAGTGACCACTGCCCTGCACACTGAGTGACCAATGCTCCAGCCACAGGGTGACCACTGCCCTGGACACTGTGTGAACACTGCCCTGGACACGGGGTGACCACTGCCCTGGACATGGGGTGACCACTGCCCTGTACACTGTGAGAACACTGCCCTGGACACAGGGTGACCACTGCCCTGGCTACAGTGTGACCACTGCTCCAGCCACAGGGTGATCACTGCTCTGGCCACTGTGTGATGATTGCCTTGGCTACAGGGTGACCACTGCCCTGGACATTGCCTGAACACTGTTCCAGTGACTGTGTGACTACTGCTCTGACCACGGTCTGACCACTGCCCTGGACACAGTGTGACCACTGCCCTGGCTACAGCATGGCCACTGCTCCAGCCGCTGTGTGACCAATGCTCCAGCCACTGTGTCTATTGCTCTGGCCATTGTGTGACCACTGTCCTGGCCACAGTGTGTTCCCTGCCCTGGCCACAGTGTGATCCCTGCCCTGGCCATAGTGTGACCACTGCTCCAGCCACAGGGTGACCACTGCCCTGGCCACAGCAAGCCCTTCCCCAGCCGAGTGGTCAGCAGGACCCTCGTGCACCGTAAATATTTTGCTCTCTGATGTTCTTTCCTTGCCTGTGGCGAGAGCAACAGGCACATCAAAGCAGGCAACGTCTCTCTTTCAGAGCAGAGTTATAAAACAAACAATTCGGAAATGGTTATGCTCTCAGAGATTAAAAACATCCTGGATGACAAATTAACTCCTCAAAGTGATAAAGTGACATGTTTGCACGATTTCTTTGTAGTGAAGATCAGGAGGCACAAACCTGACAAGGCTCAAGCATCGGCAGCGCTTCCATCAGCCTCTGATATGTCTTGGCCCATTTGTATAAATGGCTGTCACAGAAATCCTCTGTTTCACAACGCACAAATTCAACTATCTTCCACTCACAGACTGCAGCACCCCTTATTCCCACCCTCAGTTTGAAAGGGAAATACGAAATAACCAGAATAGCTGCAGATTATAATGCCTCGAGCACAGCACTCATTTAGGAATTCAAATGCTTTCTTCAAGGGGGTGTAATATGGAGCTTCAGTTTTCCCTGCACTAAAAATAAAGATCTGCACTGCCCCGGGGTGAGTGGATAGAGGGATTTTACTGAGATTTGAGATCTCCATCTACCCCACACTGCTGCAGCTGGATTCACATGGATGCATGGAACAGACTTAATGATCTCCAGATGCAAAAAGCTGAGGAACAACTGGAAAAGAGGAGACTGGGAATCTTTCTTCCCAAACCAGGGGTGGGGCACCAGGCATTCAAACAGGGATATTCTCTTGACCAAATTGATGAAGGATGGCACATCACTGTTCAGACCTGTGTTTAATCCATGAACTTCCAGTGAGAGAGTGGAGATATCCAGGTCAGCTCTGGGAGATCCTTCAAAAGCCTTTGAAACATGGAAAGTTTTCTTTGGACCCTTCTCACCCCAGTACCTGAGCAGTCACACCCAGAAAGTCTCAGAGCCACATTTTACATTTGCAGGGCAAGCGTTTGTGTCCATCTGCACAAAATGAAGCAACGTGGTTCAGAGCCAAGGATGAAGGTCAGGAAAAACTCTAAATAATGTATATTAAAACAAGCAATGAATATGGAGAGATTGCAGAGCCTTTGACTAGGACAGAGAAAATGGCAGCAAAGAAGTATTCCTGTAAAATATTCCCTCCGTGCTGCATCCTCACACCAAGGCTCCTTTGTCATGCAGGTGCTCTCGGAGTCTCTTGTCCTTCCCTGTCAAATGTAAGAAAGCAACTGAAAAGAGACCTGGAAAACTTGGAATTACACGGGCAATATGCAAATCTGCATCTCCTTTGCATCACGTTTCCCATCTTTCCCAGCACCTGGAAAGGACAGACTCCCCTAAAAGAATTACCCATGATACCTTCCCTGTGCAAGTTATGGAGAATTCAAGTGTGGGAGCTTAATCATAAGCAACTGGATCTGCTGATTCGCCATCCTTCCCAGCTTTCCCAAGGGACCGACATCTATTGTACCCCAAATTGTACAGGTTGCATTTTGTTCAGTGCAGGTGAGTGTCAATAAATATTGCAGCTAAAAGTACAACCAGGGCTGCAGATTCCAGAGTAAGGGCTCCAAAAAATCTCATCAAGGAATGCCTTGCACAGACACACAAAACTGCCCAGTCTCTCCACATTGTGAGAGCAGAAATTAGCAGAAGTTAACTGCATGCATGGCTACCTGACAGGGTGTGCAGGTACTTTCCAGCAGGTCCCAACATCTCTGGATCCCATCCCGTGTTGTAAGAACCAGCAAGAGCCATTTGGGCTCTGACAGATGTTGTTTTGCAGGCCCTGCTCTGTCTCTGGATCCAAGGCCAGGCACTGCAAACAGATCCTTGCCACCGTGTGGATGCTGAAAAGCTTTGGTGGAGAAATCTTTCAGCTTTCTGCAGCGTTCTGTGAGAACTTTGCAGCTCTCACAGAGGCTATGAAAACACTGCTGTGGGTTTTTGTAAACGAACTCCTTATCTTGCACCTGGGTTTGTTATGCAGGATTGTTGTGGTTCTGGCCTTCTGATATTTTGGAATAAGTGTTTTGGAGCTTGACCAATCCCCTCAAGGGGTGGATGGCCGAGCACCCAACTGTCTTATGCCATTCAACACACTCTTTGCAAACCCTGTTATAAAAAATGAATTAATTAATTAATAAAGATCAGAACTGCTTTCCTTCTGAACTTGTCGTGCCATTCCTCGCCGTCAGTGCCGCTCACAGCGACATCACCGCTGCCTTATCCCAGTCCCACACAGGACTGATGGCTGCCCGTGGCACGGGCTGTGCCGGGCAGGGGAGGATCTGAACCAGTTTGTGATGTTGGGATAGGAATGCAGAAAGCCAATCACTGCCAACCATCCCTGGAGAATCCCAAATGGACTGCTGCATCACTGGGCATTGGTGACAGCTGCTGCTCACAGGGAAAAAAAAGATTTTAAACTACTTTAAGTTCAGCCCATAATGCATTTTGTCCTATTGCCTTTAAGTGAGTGAGCCAGGAAAAACCAGTCAATATGACATGATATTTCACAATACACTAGCAAGGATGTAAAACAAAATAAAGCCTGTTCCAAAGAGTTCCACATTGTTGATTTGGTTTTTTTTTCTTTTCAAGAAGAATCTAAAGGAGCAAATTCACACACTGGTAACGAAACTTTCAGCATTCAGATATGCAAGAGACAAATACTTTGCCATGAGAATGAACAGCTGTATCGAATTTTTAAGCCTTCAGGAGGTTTTTATGAGATGATAATACTAATAGTTATTTCTACACGTACAGGTATATGTAATCATACATATATACAAGCAAAACATTAAAGTATAGAAATATGTGATTTTTTTGAGACGATGCTACCAAATTGATTTCAGAATTAATTCCACAGAAGGCAGTTGTATTGTGACTCAGTGAGTTTCTCTGAATAAAGTAACATTTAAGTTTAAAAACTATGCTTTATCTCCACCTACACTTCACGTGAACCACGCGTGGAATGGAGGAGAAACTGATGGTAAGAGGCCAGAGTGTGTTTCTGCCTCAGAGGATTTGCCCAGAGCTGAGACCCTGTATCCCACAGAAAACCCCTGTTTTCTGCAAACCACAAAGCTGGTTTCTTTGCCAGTCACTGAACTCAGTTCTTTACTTGAAAATTAATAACTCTACATTCGTCAGCTTTCGAGTGGCTCCGTATGTGAATAGCTGATATCCTTGGTGTCCTTTCTTTGGCAAGTGACAACCAGTTATTAAAGCACTTACATCTCCCAGCTTTATTCTGAGGGCATAAAAAGCTATACAACAATGACAGCAGTTAGGATTCTTAATAACCAGGGTTTGCATGAATGCTTATTTTTCCTTAAGATAACAAGGGGGAAATCACAGGCTATTATCTTAATTGTAACAATACAATAGAACAATCTCTCTTCAGGGTTGGGGTCTGTGGGGCTGGACTGTTTTCTTTCTTACAGAGGACTGTAGGACTCAGAATAATCTGTTTTATTCAGAGTTATAGAAATTATTAAAAATCTTACCTCGCTAGAATATCTGCCCTTCACCCTCCCTGGAAACACTCCCCGGAAGGTGAAAGCTAAAACTCCAGTACCCTTCCCAGTGAGTGTCCAAGGACACCCATGGACTGCAGGGCTCTGTGCAGCCTCTGACTCCAAATCCTTCAGCAGCCTGAGAGAAAAGATGGGCTTTTCCCAAGGCACCTGAAGAACTGCTCTGGGTGCAGCTGGGAGAGAGAAATTGAGCAAAACAGCATGGAAAAGATACTCAGGGTTTGCAGCATAATTTAGGCTATCCTATAGAGCCCTGCATGACTGCTGGTTCAGCTCATGTTTTACCCAGTGTATGCATGAAAAATTAAAGTTTAAACAGGACAATTTTGGGCCATGAAGGAATGGTAGCTCCCTTCTGCTTTTAACCTTCCCTCACACAATTCTCACTCTGCATCAGGCCCTCACTGTGGGAGACAGAATGTCTCTGTGTGCAGTTTTAGGAAGAGGAGCTGCAGTGGTTTCCAGAGCTCTCTGTGCACACTGGGATGGATAAGCTGGAAAAAATGATGCATTTTTAGTGGGTTATTGAAACTCTTTTACTGTGTATTTTAACTAGTGGCTCTATGTACCAATGACCCGACAGCCAAGCTTTCCCAAAATGTTCCTGGGAAGCATTTCAGCTTTATTTTTATAGCAGCCTTCAGGTTAAAGCACCTTGGGGCATCCTACAATATTAAATGAAATAAAATGTCAAAGCATATAAAGTATGTTCAAAGTGCCATCTAAGATGTAACATCAGACTGCTGTCTAATTCCAAAAAGCTGCCAGTTATTCATTATACCTTAACAACAAGGGTAATGAATTTCTCTGACAAAAGCATGAAATTTAATATGACTGGGAGTCAGCAGAGGTCATCTAACTTATTTTCAAGGGTCTTTCTGAGAGCAAAGGAATGGCTGTCAGTGAAGAGCACAGAAACACAGCAATGAGTGGCCTTGAGAAAGTTCACAAGAAATTGCAGTAACAGTTCCCAGGAACCCTTTTGCTCCCCACAACAAAAACTATTCCAGTTTTAAACCTACCTTGGCAAGCTGAATCAGCAAATTCTGCTGATTAGGCAGCTCTTGGTTAATTTTGTTCACGTCTTTTGGGTAACTCCTTTCAGCACAAGGTTCAGCCCTCACCAGGTGCCTGTGCTACCCAAGGGCTGTGCTTCTGCCGCTGCCTTTCGCTGCTCACCCTGGAGCTGATTTCTGTGCCTCACACGTTCCGCTGGAAGGAAACAACCAACCAACCAAAGCACACTCACTTTTATTGTTGTTCCTGTCAGGCTGAGCAGATTCACAACGTGATTCTGCCCAGAGCTAGCTGTCATTTCTCCAGGATTGACAAAGTGGGCATCCATAGAACAGGTCCTGACTACATATATGCGTACATATATGTATGTCTTACTGCTGGAAATAATCTTCAGTGTAACCCATACTATTAAACCCAGCAGATCTTCTGGCTTCTAGAACATTTTGATTTGAATCCAATGAATTAACAGAGCCCATAATCAGCTTTGTGCCTGGCATTAGTTTAAGCTGTCTGCGTGTGATCTCACTGTGCTTTGCTGTGCCAGGGTGCCAGGCAGGGCTTCCCTCCACCAAACAGTGCTGGCAACACCTGCTGGGAGAGCTCCTGCATCACAGCCCTTCCTCCTCCTCATGCCTGCCATCCCCAGGGACTCATGTTTGACAAATTAGGGGTCACTTCTAGCACTAGAGATGGCTTTTTACCACCGAGACCAACATAAATAAAAACTGACATTTTGTTTTGTGGACAACTCATCACTTGTGTTCAGCTGAAGTCACACAGGACAAGATGAATAGCAGAGCTGCCCAGCTGGATTATTTCGGATGTTTGCTGTGCTTCCTGAGTGGAAACTCCAGGGGACCCGCAAACACCTGACCATAAATGATGAGTAACCTATTAATAAATTGACTCCAGCCATAGAGAATTTCAAGTGCACAGAACACAGGCTGCAAAAATCCTCCCCACAGCACCTGCACCTGCAAGAACCGTGTCTCCTCGCACCACACAACTCTTCTGGTGCCTGAGCTCCTCAACACTGAAACTTCATCTGGAACAGCAGGGTCATGATGGGAGCCTGTGAGAAAGAGGGAATTATAATGAAATTCTCCATAATGTCAAGCTTTCTAGATTTTTCCATACTCTAATGGAAAGATATTTTAAGGTGAATGCTGTTCTTTCAGGTTTTTTATCAGCCCCTCTGTGTGCTCTGAGTCCCTACACAAATCAGCTGCACCCAATTCATGGATCTGACACAACTGACTCTGTGCTGGATCATAAAGTTCACCAGATTTTGTATTTTATGTAGTCAATAAACTGTACTAGGCACAGAAACCTAATAACGTAGAGAGAAATAAATAAAGAAAATTATGTAGAGACCTTTCTCAGTGTGATCTAATCCATGAACCCGCCCACATTCAGAGCCAAGCAGCAGAAAAGTGTTAACGTGCCCAGGAACACCCAGATCCTCCTGAAACAACTGAAATTTAAAAACTCCTTAAAAGGCAGCAGCACACAGCACACATGGGCCTAAAAGATATTTTTAGGCTCTTGAAAAAGTCAAGTCTAACTCTACAGGGAAAGGTTTCCCCACCAAGATTTAAATCTCTGGTAGATTCTCCCTGCCTCACACAACACATGAAAGATGCCACTGGACTGAAAGATGTGCACGTGGAAAAAGAGCACAGCAAAGGGATTAACTGCTGATTCTGGACATCAGCTGCACAAATAATCTTTCAGAACCACAGGACCCAAAGCAAGCCCTTTCTGCAATTAAAAATGGGTGTAAAAATTTTGATTTAAAGTAACAACTAAACCAATGGGTTTGCTTTGGTGGGGAAATCATTTTAAGCAGCATTCTAAGAAGCTATACCCAGGCTCTTGTTATTCCAGCATTATGGATAGCAATTCCTCTGCTGTTCCCAATGCAAATCCCCAGCTGGTTTTATGATGCTGCCCACGGCTCCCAGATCAGCTCTGGTGGGGTCAGGTGCTGTGCTCATCACTCCAACCCAAATGCTGTGCGTCAGGTCACCACAGTTTACTGTAAATGCCACTGAATTACACTATAATTTCATTCCCAACCAGGAAGGAATTACAAATCCCAAGGTTGCCATGCAGCAGAATTTATGAGAATAAATGTCTTTAGGATAAGCCCCACTTAATATATCCTATCTCATGTACAAGACATAATGTTATTAGGTACTAAAGATCTGTGCTGTCAGCCCTCTCAGACACGTGCACAAAACAGATCTGAAACTATTAATCAGCAGAAATGATGAAATGACTCACATTGCACACATACAGCAGGAGCCAAAGCAGCAATTTGGTACATTTTTTAAACTCATTTTAATCCCAGATTCTAAACAATAACAGCACCATGGAAAGCTGCAGTACAAAAGTAGAGCTCTATGTCCCTCCTTCAGAGCAAAACGTGGAAAATTAACAGAGATAATACTTAAGTGTCAAAGACTTTGGTTTTTTTCAGTTTACTTTTGCAGGTGCTGTCAACAAAACAGACAATAATATAGTATTTAGGCTTCACTAGGACTAAAAGTGACAACAAACTCTACAGCAATTGCTTGCTGCACTCACTTTCTAACCATTTGTACTTTCCTCCATACTCTAATTTAGAACTGCTATAAAGCCTGTCAGATTTGATGGGAAATGCCATGAAGCTGCAATATCAGCAGCTTACATGATGAAATGGGAGAGAGTTTCACTGAGAGCCCCTCTCCCTGTCAGCCTGGGTTCTTTTTCTCTTCCATTTCAGAGCTTCTTTCTCTTTCCTCTTTGTTTTCACTTCCCAAGCAAAGCAGGAGATAATTTGGGAATGATGACTTCTTAAAGACACATATACATATATATACACGCACGTATATTCCTTTTTTCTGAAAATGAAGAGAGATTTTCAGTCATAACCTTTCCCTCCTCTGTTTGTGGAAGAACGTCACACATCCAACTGTGCCCCCATTCTGTTACTGCAAAATCCACGAGGGCAAAAAGGCGCCGTAAAAGTGAAACTGCTCCCAGGTATTAAGCAGTGCCACAGTAATTATCTGGATTCCAAGGAAGTTTTTGCACCAGTAGATATGCATATGCCATTACTGTAGATACAAATTACCCATGCAAATGGGCTGTGATTATTTCCATGCACAATTATCCCGTCTGCACCTGCAAGCGCAACATTTGCATACACGAATTAAGTTGGTGTGCGGGCGGGTGTTGTTTGTTTGGGTTCTGAGACATTGTCTGTGTCTCTGCCATTTCCAGTGCAAGCCCCACGCCGTGATTAACGCCAGCGCCGGCAGTGGCACAGTGCCCTGGGTTACCTGCCTGTCCTCACCTCCTCCAGGGACTTGGCAGCAGAGGGAACTGGAAGAACAAGCGAGATGCTGAGTGAGAGCAGCCTCGCCGAACTCTGGGAGGTGCAAACAACGTTTCAAACACGGGTGACATGGAGCACGTATAGGAGACAGCCAGGAGCACAGCAGACATCTCTCTGGCTCTCACTGCAAGGCAGCTCCTTGGCTGGAGTAGTGAGCAAAAGCAAACTCCACACACCCACTCAGCCCTGCCCTGCTGCAGGGAGCCCTTTCAGCTCCTTTCAGGCCTCTCTCATGCAACTTTTCATAATATCTTTATTTGTCAGAAACTGTTCATCTTTGCCCATCTCTCCATTATTACAGTTAGATATGCAGTACTAGAGCATGGATTTACTCTGATTATTTGTCAGTTAATTCTAAGCCTATGGATGGTGCTAAAGTAAGTAATTTCAGCCCTCTTTGTACAAATAACCAACCCAACCATTGCTTGTAACTGAAATAATGATTTGTTGAAATCAGACTCATGGAGTCATTAGTTCATTATGAAAGAGTTTATTTCATACTTGCAGTGTTGCTCATGGAATTGAACAAAAGCCCCTATAATACAATAAACAGATTGTAAAACATTGCATCAGGGCCCAGATCTTCAGTTCATTAGACATAAAAATTCAGTCCCATTAGCTCCCTCCTTGAAGATGCTCTCTCTTTTACACTAACCATGTTTAGCAGCAGTTTGCTCCAGCTGACCTTAATTTAATACATTTTTCACAGAAGGATTGCTTCAGGGTTAAAACATTTCTGTTGCTAACCACTGCACATGTTCTAGCACTCGGCCCTAAAGATCTTACGTCTTTCTGAGAATATCTGCTGCGCAACACCACCGTGGGAGTTATCATTTTTTAAAACATATAAGATAATTGATTTGTAATTATCAACAGGGAGAAATACCATCGCTGGTGTTTGCTAACCTAATTGTAAAATTTATTGTTCCTTTCAAGTCTTAATGTATTGCCTCAAGTGATCCCCACTTAGGCACCAACAGGCTGCAGTAAATGGAGTGGCAGCAGGAAGTCGGGGATGGAATTACCCACTTCTTGCCATGATAAATAATGTTCTCTTTCTGACTGCTGTTCAGCCCATTAACGTGATTTCCGAGGGCTTTCCCCGCCGGGATGCAGCCCGGGTGTCAGTGCTGTGCAGCAGGACCACGCTCCGTGCCACGGCTGGCCTTGCTGGGGAGGTGGTGCCCTGTGCCGAGTTCAGGGTGGGGCTGGGGGAATTAACCCACAAACGGCACCTGGCAGCACCCAGGGGTGCACCCACAGACACAGAGAGCACCCACAGACACAGAGAGAGCACCCACATTCTGTGAGAACCCACACACTGAGGGCACCCACAGACACAGAGAGCAACCCCACACAGAGAGCACCCACAGACACAGAAGGCACCCACAGACACAGAGAGCACCCACAGACTGAGGGCACCCACATTCTGTGAGAACCCACACACTGAGGGCACCCACACACTGAGGGCACCCACAGACACAGAGAGCAACCCCACACAGAGAGCACCCACAGACACACAGAGAGCACCCACATTCTGTGAGAACCCACACACTGAGGGCACCCACAGACACAGAGCAATCCCACACAGAGAGCACCCACAGACACTGAGGGCACCCACAGACACACAGAGAGCACAACCAGACACAGAGAGGACCCACAGACACAGAGGGCACCCACATTCTGTGAGAACCCACACACTGAGGGCAGACACAGAGAGCAACCCCACACTGAGGGCACCCACATTCTATGAGAACCCACACACTGAGGGCACCCACACACACACAGAGCACCCACAGACACAGAGAGCACCCACAGACACAGAGCACCACACAGAGAGCACCCACACTCTGTGAGAATGCCCACACTGAGGGCACCCACACTCTGGGCCCCCTCCTGAAGGAGCTTCCCTACCGAACTCACCTCCAGCAACTCCCCTGAGCTATTCTATCAGCCTGCATTTCTCCTCTCGGGCGTTCTCCTCAGAGAGCTCTGAGATTCTCAATCCCAGCTGATCCGGGAGCACCGATTTCCTCCCGGCTGAAATCCCTCAGCGCCAGCACCTCAGTCAAACCTCCCCACCTGTCTGTCACTAACAAAGAACAGAGAGAGAAGGGAAAAAACAGCAATTAGTTGGCCCAAAGATGGCACACAGAGCACACCCTGAGCTGTATAAACTCGGATCCGTGGCCGTGCTTCAGTGGTCTTTGGAGCAGCTCCCGAGGGCATGGCTCGTATCCACGGTGTCCCTGTTTGATCAGGCAAAATGTGTCATCAAAAGTACAAAAATGTTCACTCTATTTGTAGCTTCTAGAGCTTTTTCTCAATATCTCCATCCTCTACCCTTCCAGCCTCCATTTTTATACCAGCTAACATGTTTAATGGCTTCTTCTTTCGAAGAAAGGTTTCCCAGAGGATTGACTATGAGATTTTGTTTAATTTTTCTAGCCTTTTAACAAGGCTTGAGCTAGACATCTTAGGCAAAATAAACTGTTTAAACTTGATCATTATTATAATTTGGAGAAAAATGCAAGCTCTAGGGTTGAGTGCCCAGAACTGCTTGCGTGTGTGTGTGTGTTCAGTGTGAATCATTCTGGTGCAGACTTAAAAAACACTCAGGTTTTTTCACAAGCAAACTAAGTTTGCAATTCACTTGAAATATGATGTAGACATGGCAGATTTCAGGCCATTTTCATGCAGCATTTTTTCAATCCTAAAATCCACCTGTCTGGATTCATCCCCAAAGACAAGCTCTCCCTAGTTGGATGGATTATCAATATAGTGTTTTATGAAGAGACAGTTTTGTTTTAAAATCAAGTCCTCTCAACTTCCTTAAACAAGTACAGCTACATGATTTATAGACATTAGACCTTTATTAAACATGTTTAAACTAGCTTCTTGTTAGGAAATTAAAATTTAAGAAAAGCTAAATTAAATTCATCGGTTATTCCTATCAGGCAATTTGATACTAATAGTTATTTTGCTGATATAAATGGTCTCCTGGTCACTCTGGGGCTGCCATCTCTTACTCTCAGCATTCCCTCTGTACCACCAGAACTAAACTCTGAGGGTGGAGTGAATGTAAAATATCCTTGCACTGCATTCCTGAGCCCAGAGGAGGTTCAGGCTGCCCAGGGCAGTTCACAGCAGATAGATAAGGTAAACCACTGCCATATCACCATGGACTGTGGCCTTTTATTGTTATTGCTGCCTAGAAAAGACCCTCGATGCTGAACTCCCGGACATCAGCCCAGAAGAAGGAGGCTGAGCACTGAGCCAAAAAGCAGCAACATCAGCAGCACCTGGCAGGAGCTTTTTCCCCACGAACATTAAGAGGTCTGGGGCTATGGACAGACCATTCCTCTACCTCAGCCCTTGGTGAACACCCATCCCCAGCTCCCAGCTCCCAGCTCCCAGCTCCCAGCCACCCATCGGGGCAGCAACATCAGATCCTGTGCAGCACCAGGAGGGCCTGGCCAGCCACTGCTCAGGGTCAGGCAGAGCTGGCTGCTTTATGGGCAACCCCAGCTGGCAAGGGCATGAAAACCCCAGTGCTCTCATCATGAAAACCCCAGGGCTCTCATCAGCTGCTGGGACTCTGCGGGGAGAGAAGGGAAGTTAGTCACGAGTAGCTTATGTTCACACTGAGCTTCCAACACCACGAGATGCTTTAAACACAAAACACAGAACACCCCAGCTGAACTGCCCTCAGAGGGGTTCATCACGACAGAGGAGATGGGTTTAGGGGTGAACTACCCCTGTGTGAGGGTGCTTCACACCAGCATCACCCCTGTGCATAAACAATTGTCAGAAACCACAGCAGTGAGCTCTCACAGGGCTTTCCAAAAACACACATCAGCATGTCCCACCCCTCTGCCACCCTCCCCACGTGGAGCAGAACACACTGGCCCTGAAGAAAAACAATGAGCAGCCAAGTTTCAGTTGAAAGGGGGATTCCATAGCACCTTATACCTATGGCCAAGCCTGCTTTTCTCTCCCTCATTCTGAGCAGTGGTCACACAGAGCTGAGGTGCCCCGGGAGCTCAGGGAGAGCTTCCCCCAGCCTGGTACCCTGCAAAAAGAGGGTCCTCCAGGCATGGGAAAAATACAGAACCCAATGATTCTGCAATGGAAGAGCAGAACACAATTTATTCATTTCAAAATCTTGGTATGTGGCAGAAACAAAGAGACCTCACATAGAGATGTCTGTAGAGATATTCTGAAAATACCAGTACACCTACACATCTACTGGGAAGTGATGCCTCTTCTGCTTGCTGACCTTAGCACTTGGGCTTTTTCCTGCAATTGTGCTTTAAAGGCAAGTTCTTGGCTGAGCAAACCAAGCAGATGTTGGACTTGATTTTACCTCTTTTTTTTTTTTTTTTTTTGGTCATTCTAAGAGCAACCAAAACCTGCTTGCAATAAGGCATTTCATTTACTTATCTGTAAAGGGCAAAATATACATACAGGCTCTTTTTTCTCCACACTATGCCCTACTTAAGCAATGACGATAAGTAACACTACAGTTTAAGCAGGTTCTGTTAAGCTTTGAGTTTTGTCCCTGTCATTCCCCCCTGTTTGGGGAGCAGCACTGTCCAATCTCCACAGCCCACATGAAAATTGCGTAACAAGCAAAGAAGCATTCTTTTTATCCACACATATCATTTTAAATATGATCCCACCAAGCCATTAACGTCTGCATGACAAACTAGCAGCTCTAGCTCCTGCCATTAATCCCACATCGAGCAGCAATTTCAGCCCCCCCTCGGTACCACTTGGTGCTCTAAGTAATGGTGTAGTTCAAAAGCACACTCTGACGGCGTAACCTGCACTGACCCACCCATCCATAAAAACTCTGCCTTCTGCATTGCACTGCTTGGCTGCTGCACCACAGCTACAGAGCAAAATACTTCAAAATGTCGCTGTCAGTCCTCAGGGGACTGAAAGAGCCCTTGAGAATCGTTCCCACTGGTTCCTCATAGCCATACGAATGAATATCAGAATTATCTGAGCAGTTTTTGCGACAACAATTTGAAAATATTCTCTTAACAGGTATATTTTACACAGGCCCTTTCACTGTCTCCTCTGCCCCCTGAAAATAAACCTCACACAAATTTACAAAACTGCATTTGTGCTGTCCTGCAGAACCTCCAGGTCTGTCTTGCAAAAAAGATTTTTCTGCAGATAGAACAAACTAGAAAACGCCCAGTAAAGACAACTCACAAATTATAAATTAGAAAATCCAGATTTGAAAGGCAGCCCTTCTGTTTGCTTTCTCACATCCCAGCACTTCTCACTAGAAAGACACTGGAAAGACACCTGCACATGATGCAGAGGAACACTAAAGAAGATTAATCCTTAGCATCTTCCTCATGGTACCAGACAGGGACAGTCGAGTTTCCTCATGGGGAAAACCATGTGGCCGAGAGCCACAAAACACCCACACAACCTCAGAAAGGTGACAGCCAACACAGCTCCAAAAGTGCTTTATGTAATGGAAAGTAACACTCAGGGCTCTCCAGGCCCCCTCCTGCAGGGACCCATGCTCAGAGTGCAGCTGGGCAGCACAAACCAGAGACCATTTCAGTCATTTCCGGGCTTGTGTTCCCCAGACCAGAGAGCTGACGAGCTCAGCAGCCCCTGCAGCACCACTGCCCTTTGGAGGGTGCTGCATTTGAGCTATTCAGATCCACAGGGGACTCAACAGCTGAGATCCAGGTCTGCTCCTGCCCTGAGTTCTTGGTCTTCCTTGATTCCACTGTCGTAAGAGCTGAAGGGGCTGAGTCCAGATGGCATCAGCTGTGTGCCTCTCAGAACAGCACGCCTGTCCACGCAAAACATGTTCAGATTGTACATGTATTCCTCCATTCCTGACGCTTCCAAGTGGCAAAGTCTGGGTGATCTCAGCGTGAGAACACAGCCCAGTGAAACAAACTCTCCCTGCATTAACAGCCCCACCTCTGGCTCCATCTCTGAACAGGACACTGCCAACAACAGCCCCAGGAGCCCAGGGCTTGTTCTTTACACAGACAGGAGCAGCTCCTGCTCTGGGTAACCTTCTTCTGCCCCTGCATTGGACCTTCACACACAAATGCTCAGCTGAGCAGATGCAAAAATATTCTAGAAAGGCTTTCAAGAGAAAGCTCTTATTAAAGATCCTAAACTGCACAGAGTGTGGAACAATAACACTGTCTGCCTGAAAATGTCATATCTTTGTCTGAACAGCCCAAAACCTTATGTGCTCTGAATAAAGATAGAGATGTAATTGCTTTTCTTGTTACGACTCACTTGTGCATCATAGATTTTTTAATATCCTGCAGAACACATGTATTGTGGGAAGGAAGCAGGTGACAGCAGTAAACATATGT
Source organism: Struthidea cinerea (assembly GCA_013397865.1). Lineage (NCBI taxonomy): Eukaryota > Metazoa > Chordata > Aves > Passeriformes > Corcoracidae > Struthidea > Struthidea cinerea. The sequence goes on from VZTI01005477.1 coordinate 1,066,163, forward strand.
AATGTTATTTTTCTTTATGATAGATATGAGCAGGGAAGTCTAAATGATGCCTTAGGTTTTTAATAATCAACTATGGAGTCTTAGGGGGAAAGTGTGCATTTTGCCAAGAGCAAAACCATTACAACTTTAACTCCAGCCATTGTGGGAAATTTCATTCAGCTAATTGTAGCCATTAAGTGACAGGTTATGCAATGAAATCACTTCAGCCTCGCCTGTGCTCAAAAATAGGCTGCTACCAGCAAAGTAGCTTTTTCTGAGAGTGAATGGGGGTGAGGAATGCTCTGTGTCATTGAAAGTCTGATGGGCTGCATGTGAGGGGAGCTGAGCTGATGCCTCGTGGTTCTGGAAAAAACATCCGTGGAGATGCAGCAGAGTTCTGAGAACTGCAGCTGCAACACCTTTGTGTGTGGAAGGTCTCCAAGCACTGTAAGCTAAATAATTCCTAAAATTCTGGTGAAGATTTAAAGCCACACCACCCTACTTTGGCACTTCAGGGCCTGACAGAATGACAAACTGCAGGAAGAAATAAAAACTTACATTCTTGTAGCACAGAGGCTCTTATGCACAGACTTTCAGCAGGTGATTTCTGAAAGCCCAGTTCAGCTTCCCACTCTTCCGCACATTCTCTAAACCCAAAAAGCCCTTACTGTGGGCACCTGCCCTTTCCTGGCTTTCCAAGCCCCAAAAGCTGAGGTCTGTAAGAGGGAAGGGTTCAGAGGTGAAGCCTCCAGAGGGAAACCAGAAGCCTGTGGGCTGAATCCTCAGACATGCACAGCATGGAAATGCCTGGGATTTCCCCAGCTCTATTCAGATCATGCTGCTCAACAGCTTCAATTGGGCCACCAGCCATCTCCGAAAATGTGGAAATTCTCTGATCCACCTGAAAAAATTCCCACACAGAAGGCACCAAACTGCACTTCTATGGTAGATTCCTTGGGGGACAGTGCATCCCTCACTCAGGCAGTTCCACAGAGCCACAGCACCAAAGGCCAGAGGGAGAGGAGGAGCTGACAGAGCTCAGACCTGAAGCAGCCCCTTCCCAAAACCTGCCAACCTCACCCCAAAGACTCCCATTCCCAGCACACGCACACAGCACGGTCTCGAGGAACCCTTCGTGTCTCCTGAAGCAGTGAAATCATCAAAGTCTTTCTAGGAAAAGCATACAAAGCATATTAAGGTGTTATTAATTTAATTAAAACAGCTAATCAGTGTTTTGCATTTGTAAATTATGACCTCAAAGTTTCTCATTATTAAACTGAAAAATCAGAAGCAAGAGGCACACCTGTATTGCCAGGGTTTAACAAGTTTGCCCCAAAGCTGCGTCAGGCCAGAGTGGGATCAAGTCATTAATTTATATGGTGATGCTTCTGGCTGTTGGAATTTCCCTCAGCTGCAAATAAATTCTAATGAAAAAGAAAGCTGAAGCAAATTCTTCTGAAACACCCAAAGCTCTAGGCTGTTACAAATGAAAAACAGTGCTGATGAATTCAGAGTATGAGTCAATTCTAACCACATCCAGAGTGCATTAAACAAAGTGGCATTAAGATATTGTCCTGGGACAGGGGGAATTCTGCCACCTCCATAGAAGGTAAGGAGCATCATTCTGGGATGGAAGTCTGAGCGTAGAACCTCCAAAGGGTTTTCTACAGAAGGACTCAAGTGAGGGCAAACCAAATTATTTTGTTCAATCACTGTTAGTTTTCAATTATGTGAAGTCATTTTATATAGATTGTATTTTGTGTTCCTAAATTCTCATAGCTTAATCCTCACAAAGTATCCCACTACAGTGATCCAAGTGATCCCATTACAGCCCCGATGGGAGATGAATCCTGGGTGCTTCACTTGCTCAGACATGGGGCCTTCACCCCTCTGCTCCATTCCTGGCTTTCCAAGTCAAACCAGAGGCACCCAAGGCTCTGGAAGACACTGTAGGCAAATTCAATTTTTTTTCAGCTGTACAGTCATCCAGATGAAGTCCAGTGAAATCCCTAATAAATTATTTCCTTTCTTCTTGTGTCAGATCTTGTGGAGCCTTCGATCCTTTAATGTTCTCCACCACTCAAACCCTCCACTAAAACTGGATGCACAATTCTGCCTCTTGGGGATCACTGCAAAGGTCAATCCATCATAACCTCGTCTTCAGCTTTAGACCTTTCTCCTACAAATATCCTGTAGGATATTTTCTCCTACAAAACCAACTTCCTGAACTCGGCCTGCTCATGAAAGCACCAGCACAGAGCCCTACACCCACCTGTGCCCTGTCTGCAGCTCCAGCCTGCCTCCGGAAATGAAGAATTACAGGCAGTTTTCAGGCAGTTTTCAGGCAGTGCCAGGTACAGAACAAAATCTTTCCCCCTCTTTACCAATTTTCAGCTTGTGCCCCGCCCCAGTCACGTGTCCCCTGTGCTTTGCAGTCTGCAAAGCACTTTCCTTTCACAGATGTTCCTTAATCTCATGCCATTTTTTTCACATTTACAATATTCTAGTGCTCTACAGCGAGCATGGAAATTTTAAGAATTAGATATGCAGGTCCAACTAAGGACAATACGGATGTAAGGATTTCATTTTGTTTGTATTTTCTGAAAATCACAGTTTTAAAATATTTTTCTTCTCCAAATGAAGATTCTTTTGACAAAAGACAAGTACTGAGGACAGTATTCCTTGGCCAGAGTGCTGGCATGTGACCGGGCTGATGGTTACATCCCTTGTGATAAAAACCCTGCCTGTGCAGATAAACAAGACTTTACAGCTCCTCTTGTGTTGCTGCATTAAATGAACTTAGTTGCTGTGAGCGGCACTGACGACGAGGAACGACACGACCAAGTTCAGGAAGAAAGCAGTTCGTGTTCTTTTTTAATTAATTAAATCATCATTTTTATAACATGGATCGCAAAGAGTGTGTTGAGTGGCATAAGACAGTTGGGTGCTCGGCCATCCACCCCTTGAGGGGATTGGTCAAGCTCTAAGACACTTATTCCAAAATATCAGAAGGCCAGAACCACGACAATCCTGCATAACAAACCCAGGTGCAAGATAAGGAGTTGGTTTACAAAACCCATAGCAGTGTTTTCATAGCCTCTGTGAGAGCTGCAAAGTTCTCACAGAATGCTGCAGAAAGCTGAAAGATTTCTCTACCAAAGCCTTTCAGTATCTACAGAATTTCACCAAGAATTCTGGTCTCTAGTCTCCCACATTCTACCTCACCAACCACAGAATTTAAAATCACAAAAAGGAAAAGCAGGTGGGGGGAGACGGGGATGGACAGACACAAACAGACTTTAAATCATGGTACCCACTTTTTAAAAAAGCAAAGCCAAGCCCCGTTCTTTGCAATCAGACTGGCACAAAGCCACAGCAGTTTCTTGTCATTCTCAAAAATAAAGACAAAATCTTGAAATTTAACACAATTTAATTTAAACCTACCAAGCGTCTTAAGAAAATCTAGTTGAGAAATTTGGTTTAAGTGCTAAGAACTTCCTCAGCAATGCTAGAGGGAACTACAATCATCATGGTTTAATTCCCTTGAATTTCAGAAAACTAATAATGGTTCTTAATAATTAGAAACTCTTATTACATTAAAATGCATGATACATACTGATTAGACTGTATTAAAATGAAAAGAATAATTTGAATTATTTGCACAAAAAAAAAATCCCGCAAAGTGAGACAAATCTATGGACCATAAAGACAAAGAAGAGAATTCCTGAAACAGTAACAGCTCATTGCACAAGTAATTTTCATAAATATTAGTTATGTCTGAATTGCACCAAATAAAGAACTTCCACAAAAGAAAACTCAAAAACATATGTACTTTCTGATATAAAGTCATTTAATGCTTTGGCTATCTTGTTCAAAACTAATTCTAAACTAGTAGATGCAAGCCAATGATTTTCCATTAAATGCAAAATTCAGTATATTACAAATTATCCAAGGCTATAATGTGAAATGCTTTTGTGGCAGCAGCTTTATTTAATATTCATTGTCAGGTTCTCAGAGGGTAGACGGAGAACTAACACATTCAGAATATATTAGTATTATAACACACTACACAATTTTTATTTAGTGTTTTATACAAGCCATTACCTCAGTAGAAGGCAGGTACACCAAATACAAAACATTAGACATACAAGGTATATTAGGATATTGCACTAGATATTAAAATATTCCTGCTGTACCCCCAGTTTAAATCTGTTTGTTGAACAGGTAAACTCAGGGCAACATTTCTGCTTTTTTGGTGCCTCTTCCCGCGTCCTGTGAGAGCTGAGGCAAAGCCTGGCTGGAGTTTGCTGTGCCGTGGTGGCACTGAAGTAAAGGCCATTACCAGCTCCAGACAATTTGATTCCCAGCCCAAGGTACACACAGATCTGGAAGGAAATTGCCAACTCCCCTCTGCAGGAGTCTTCTGTGTGGTTTTAGACCACGTCAAACCTGTAATTGCTTAATTTGTGCTCTGTGGGATGGATGTTGTCTGCAGCCAATAATTCACAGAGCTGAAGAACCCATCTGACCAAACGGGACCAAAGAACAGAAATGCTTTTTGAGAAGGAATTCCGGCATTTTTCCCTGCCTGTGTGCAAGCTGCTGGCGAGGAGAGGTCGGACACAGCCCAGGGCAGCCATGGGCTGGCTCTAAGGTGACAGCCACGGTCCCAGCTCCTGCCAGTCCTCACTGCGACCTCCCTGACCCCTGGCTGGCTTCAGGAAGGGATCTTGAGCTACTCTCTGAAGAGCGAGGGATCAGGGGAGAGCTGGCCCTGCCCCAGCCCTGAAACCCCCATTGTGGGCAGCAGGGGAGGGGGGATTCTGCCCCTCTGCCCCCTCAGGTGAGACCCCACCTGCAGAGCTGCCCCAGCGCTGGGGCCCAGCACAGGAAGGAGCTGGAGCTGCTGCAGAGAGCCCAGAGGAGGCAGCAGCAGGAGCAGAGGGATGGAGCAGCTCTGCTGGCAGGAAAGGCTGCGAGAGCTGCGATTGCTCAGCCTGGAGAGGAGAAGCTTTGGGGTGACCTCAGTGTGGCCTTGCAGGGCCTGAAGGAGCTGCAGGAAAGATGGAGAGAGACAATTGACAAGGGCTGGAGGGACAGGACCCAGGGAATGGCTTCCCAGTGCCAGAGGGCAGGGCTGGATGGGATATTGGGAAGGAATTGTTCCCTGGCAGGGTGGGCAGGCCCTGGCACAGGGTGCCCAGAGCAGCTGTGGCTGCCCCTGGATCCCTGGCAGTGCCCAAGGCCAGGTTGGCCATTGGGGCTTGGAGCAGCCTGGGACAGTGGAAGGTGTCCCTGCCCATGGCAGGGGGTGGCATGAGATGACTTCTAAGGTCCATTCCATGATTCTGTGATAATCCAACTGAAAAGGTCAGTCAGCTCAGACAAAAATGCAACAGAGATCTGTCTCCAGCAGCCCTAGTACTTAAAGAAATACTTATTAAACAGTAGTAGCAAGCTACTTTATTCTGTAAAAAGAATTATGTTACTATTTATCTAAAAAGTAAGCAGCGAGCCTGAATTCATTTAGACTTGTAAAATACTCAGGCATCTGTATCAAGTCAATGTACAAACAAATGATCAGTAGCAAGTCATAGAAAAGTTTCCATTACACTTGTAGAAACATAATATACGTTTGATTAATTAATATTAATAATTTATTATAATAACTATATAATTAATGTCTTTGGCACTCCTGAAAACTGCTTAGGTTAAAAACAAAAAAAAACAAACAAAAAACCCCAATGAAACAACATCAAGAGAACAGGTAAAAAACTCTTCCATCCCTCAGAAGAATTATCCTTGTCCCCTGCAAAATAAAAATTCCTTTGTAACTGTGGCAGCAGACTTAGATCTTGTAGAACTGATGAAATTTCATTCCAGTCAGGGGCCATCTCTTTTTCCCTCGATTTTCCACATAACTGACATCAAGCTGACTTACTTCCCTTGGGGTGCAGATGGCTGGGACTGCTGACAATAAAATGTGGAGCAAAAGGCTGGGAAGAAAAACAGTCAAGATGGGTCTTGTACCAAATGCAACAGGAAAAGGTCCAGGGAAGGGAGATGAGATCATCCCCAACATGAAGCAGTTAATTCCTTCGCTCTGATGTCCGTCCCAGGTTCTGAGACAAAGGAATGATGTGATGAAGGATGTGATATATGATGTGATGGTACCAGGCTGGGATTTGAAACGTTCGTTCTGTCAAAAGGGTTTACAGAGTGAAAGTCTGGGGCAGCTCGAGTGCCCTGGGTGTACAGACAGTGACAGTGGCACCAGTTCCAGAGGGTCCCACCCTGAGGAAACGCTGCCACCAAAGCAAGGCTGAGCAGCTCTCAGAGCAAAGCAGAGCCAGCCTGGCATTTGGGCAGGCTATGGCTCAGCGAGATGACATTCTTTAAAACCGACACATTCCCACTTGTAACAAGCACTGGAGCACGGGAAAGAAGAGGACATCTGCTGCCTCAAGATAGTCTGGCTCCTGCTACACAAAGGTGGCTCAAAGTCAGCTTCAGAAGCACTTGCTGACCACTTGAGCAACTTGGCAAAATCTCCCTGCCACTTGTCCTCCTCTGCTGAATTGCTCACTCAACTCACACCTTTTCCTTTCTCTCCTCTCCTTAGTGCAGCACGTTCAGCAAGAGCAACAACGTTAGCCCCAAAAAGAGGGGATTAAATCAGAATTTCCGTGTAAGTACCGCATTTCGAGAGGAGCCAGGTCATTCCCCAGAGCAGACAGACTGCCATTACAGGAAAGCTTGGATAGTTTTTCAACTTCAGGTCGAGTTTTCCTATGACAGACCTGAGGCTGAGAGGCTCTTTCACTGCACAAAATATATAGAATTGGCCATAAGTCTTTAAAGCCCTGATGTATTCCAGTCCATTAGTTTTTACAGTTCAATTTATGTTGTATTACGAGGAGATGTGCTGAACTGCCTGAAAGTACAGATTTGCCAAACTATCCAAAAATAATCTGGAAAGCAAGGAAGTCAGGATACCAGCCAAATCATAAGCAGCATGGCCATTTTGCTACCAGTTCAGCTGGTAATAAATTTTTTAAAGCACTGTTAAATGTATCTAGATGAATTTGACTTTAAATCACACTTTCTGCCGTACATTTAAAGAACTATCGATCCAAAATGAATCACAGACAACTGGTACAGGTTCATGTGCTGAGAGAATAATGGCAACACAGACATCTCCCCATCCTTCAGCTCTGCACAGCACACAATTAACCAAGCTCCTACACTGCCACACAGCAATTAAAAGTGATCACAGCTTCTGGGTGAACTCTGCGAGATGGAAAGAGGGAGTTGGCAGAGACAGAAGTCTCAAGGAAGTAGAGCTGGTGAGAGAAGATGCAGCATAATTACCATCACAATGCATCTTCCCACCGTACAGGAGTGAAGCACTGTTAAATTGAGCTTATCTTCTGCAAGTCAACACATGTTGGGACTTTATATTTGCTTACTCTAAAATTTACATGACAATTGAAGTATTACCCAAATGCAGAGCCGTCCTAGAAGCAGCAGAGAGCCTGTCTGATCACTTCCATGTGGAACCCTGGCACTGAAGGTGTGAATTATTTCTGCTTCTCTCCTATGCGCCATCTGATAGAGATCTGGAGGCTCCAGGGCCATGCCTGTGCTGCTTTTCAGTTCAGGCATATTCACTTCCCTGACTGACATCTGACAGCTCTCCCCGACTTCCCCAGCGCACAGCTCTCCCTAATCCCCCCAGAAAACGGGGCAAATTAAAAGCAGTACTAGGAGCATTTGACAGCTGCTGGGCTGGCTAACAAAGCCTTCTGCAGGGCTTCACACGGCCGGGCTGTGACACAGGCCAGCAAAAACAGGCTGAGAGCAACTTTGTGCTAAGTAACCACAGCAAATCAACAGTGAGGAGAACCCACATACAGAAGTGTGCTTGGAAACGTGCTCTGGAGGAATATTGACTATAAAAACAACAGATTGTTATTTGAAGATGATTGTCTGTTAAATACCTCCTCTTGGTCAGTATTATTTATGCCGTTTTAGAAGTAGATTTAGCAATCTTGCTGCAGTGAGATGTTCAAATTCATTCAAATTTAGGCTCTTCAGGTCAAGAAAATGGACTTTTAACAAGTGGCAAATTAAAATGTCAAGAGCAATCATACAGACACTTGTTTACAAGACTGTTATTGTTTTGTTTTACAAGTCCCAGGTTTGTCTTTCTCAGTAATTGCAGCATTAACATTTTCGCCATAAAAGAAAGGTACCAGATCACATCAACAAGTTGTTGAGACCTCGCCTTAAATTGCAAAATTCTTAAGTGAGGACAGAGTCCCTCACAATTCCCGAATCCTTCACACTCAGTTATAATAGAGCAAAACGCTGTAAGCAAGGTGATAGGCATCTGCATTTTTAAAAAGCGTATCTAATTGTGTCTCTCAGAGGGAAGCTGGGGGGATGACCTCCAAATCCTGCTGTTTGCAGCTGTCACCTTTTCTGGGCTCTTTAAAGGTGTGAAAAGCCTTTCCTGAGCATATTTATTTTCCATGCAGAAATACGAAGCACCGTAAGTACAAATCCCAATTCACAAGCGCAAGGTGAGCCCAGGTTTCAGAGGATCCCGAAGCAAACGAGGCCAGTGCCGTGTCCTGTGCAGTGTTTCACGGTGGTTCACAGGCTGGCAGACCATATGCTGGCCCGTACTTCTGTAGGGAACATCTTGCCCATTGCTGAGTCCTTTGAAGTGGCCTCCTCCTCCTCCCTCTCACATGACATGGGTGGAGGAGAGTAAGGAATTTCTCAATGGACTTCATCTGAAGTTTATTTGGATCAAAGGAAAGAAGTCCATCTGGGTTACACCCAGGACTGGATCCAGATCTTCACGTGCCCTTTGTTCCCAATTCCTAATTACTGAAATAGGATGAGAAATGATAAATTCCCTACGTCAGTGAGCCCAAGTGTGTGAATGAGGAATGCTTACAGAACACAGCCTTGTGCTACAGGACAAAAGGAACTTCTCTGTTCTTTATCAGCTCACATCACAATGTTAATTAAAGTGACACCACAGCATCACATCAGTGGGAGGGCTCCCAGGAGCTAAACAGTTAACAGCCTTTACTGACAGATTTGATTTCCCATCCTTTCCAGGCAGAGATAAAAGCACTAAAATGCCCTGTTTCAACGGGGACTTTGCCTTGTGTCACTCGTGTTTATAAGAAATTATTATATCCTTATTTTAGGGGAGGTAAATCAGAGCAATTCACATTGCATTTGGCGCTATTGGAGGAAATGTTTATGGCACTATCTTAAAAACATACAAGTGAGCCTGAAACTTTCATCAGAATCTCACTGCAGGGTAATCCAGCCCTGGAAACAATCTGTTTGCTTTTGAATTGACAGGCAAAGAGACCCCACAACTTCGCTGCTGCTGCTTGCCTTGGTAGGGGTGAGGAGCTGTGATGGAGGTGGAAAACATCCAGTGCAGTTTCTGTCCCTCCCTGCTGTTTGAAAAATGCTCAGCATTCACACGGACGGGGCTGGTTTGTATTGCTGTTTTCTCTATTTCAAATCTATATATTCAAATCCTAAAAAGGATGAGGCAGCCACTGAGACAATACGGAGGGGCAGATTAAATATTTTCGTTTAACTGAAGCCCACAGCCTTGCCTGGATTCTGTTTCTTCAGAAAATAAAATACCAAAAAAGTGCTTTGTGGCTTTTGATGAACAGATTCTATCCCTTATTATATGAACTTTTTAAAGTTTACTGTACACTGGTGTTTCATATTTTACGGTGCCCTCCCTAAGCAACCCATGACCAGGAGTTCTGATTATCCCAGTTAACAGCTGTAACAGTGACTAGGAATACACTTAGGAACCGAAGCTCTCAAATGATACCTTCACAGATCTCTATGTTTCACTCAGGGATTTTAAAACATCAAAAATATTAAGTTTTACATCATGTTTATTTAACTAATTCTGGAGGAGGGAAAAATTGAAACAGGGAGGTCGAACAAGTCCAGAGGAAAGTCAAATTCAAGTCTCAAAGCCCTTGCAGGAATCACACAATCCCAAACACACTGTGGGGCAATTAAAGGTATTACATTTAGTCCTGTCAAAGACAATTCAGGCACTGACACAGAATAAGCCACAAAATATCCTCTATGTCAATTCTTTCTTAAAGCCTCTTTAATTTGCAGGTCAGTCATGTAAAAAACCCCAAAGGCTCCCTTAGTATCCATCAAGCCAGTGTGAAAGTAGATGAGGACTTTTTTCACCAAACCTGTAATTATGTTCTAATTCCAGGTACTAACATTTATTTCAGATTTTTTTGCTGAAAGTAGGTCCTACCCAGGCATTTAATATTCTCAGGGAACCACAAGATTGCATTATCGAGTTTGGAAGCTGCCACTGACTTCACTTCAACAGAATTGGTCCCTAATGAGAAGGGCAAATGAGAAAGGCAGCTCTCACATTTTGCCCACACACCTTTCCATCCCACGAGGCAAACACACCTCCCTGGGGCAGAGGAAGCGCTGGACAAAAAGCTGATGATGCACAGGGGCCGAGGGCCTCACCTGCCTCTGAGGTCAGTGGGAACTGAAACACCCAGCACTTGGCAAGATCGAGCCCAAAAACATTACCAAGACAAGATTTCAGGGGAAAAAAAACCTGTTCCATCTCTCAGATTTATTGAGGAATGGCATCGTCTTATTTAAACAGCGAGGAACCTCGGGGAGGCTGAATTTCTGGTGTTACAATGCCTGCTGAGGACGTCGGAATGACATCAATTAAGAAGAAACTTGGCAGGACGTAATCTGTTAATTTTATGCCATTTACATCCATTCTCTCAGCAATGCCAACTGTCAGCACTTGAACTGTTTAAGTTCTCCTCTTCTCCTTCTGTCTCTGCTGCACAGGATTGCAGAAGCTTCAGCTGTAGAAGGAAGCCTGTGCAGCCACTGCCACCCCAGGCTTTCCCACGCCAGAAAATGTCCCTGGCATCACTGCTGTTAACTCTCAGGAGCACGCTGTTATTCCCAGTGCACCTGTAATTGCCAGGATTACTGGGCTTGTATGCTGGTCTTCCTCTGTCCCTCCTGAACCTCCACACCTCACGGGTCTCTCTGCCTCCACGTATTTCCCTCTGCCCTCACACAGTCAGGAGAACTGCTAAAAACGTGCTAAAAACAACACTGCAGCCCAGACAAAATGGGGGATAGACATCATTTCAATGAATCAAACTCCTTAAGGAGACTGGTACAACATCATTTGGCTGCATTTGCATTTTTTATCTATTTCCTGCTGCTTTGAGAAAAGCTGCTTCAGGTATACTTGGAGATAGAACTAAATTACAACCATAAATACAATAAAAATCTGGGAAAATGTTTCTGTGACAGTCATGGGCTGCTTAATGTCAGAGCAACATCCCATATCACGTCTGCAAATGATCACTGGCATCCACCAGCCTGAAAACATATCCCATGGGATCACTGTCCAACCTCCTCTGGTGCTCACCCTGCCACGGGCTGCTCCCATTCCAGGCACACCGTCAGGATGATCAGCTCTGACCCAAGAGGACAGAGTTTCCACTGCTATAAATCCAGATTTTAAAAGGTTAAAACCACATTTTCACTAATCTCAGAGCTCAGTATTTCTGCCTGTAACAGCTAAAAGACAAACCAGAGATACAAGTGCATGTGGGTTTAAAAACCCCACAAAAATAAGTTTGTATTTCCTCCTTTACCATTGCTGTTTCTCAGGATAGTTCATCATTTACTTCTTCTTGGGTATTTCCAGTTCTTCACTTTAGTTCTTTACTGTTTTCCACCTTTTCCTTCCCATCTCTCTATAGTTTCTCTGGTTACTCTTTTCCTCCTTCCATAAGGTTCTTTCCTTTTTTTGTCCTGTTCTTCCTAAATTTTTCTCCACATTCTCCTTAACTGTTTGTCTCTCATCCTTCCTGCACCCACATCTACTCATTTGTCCCTCCTTCCCCTTCATGGCCACAAATCAAAAACACCAGAAATGTAAAAAGGGCATCAGACATTCTCAAACCATTCATGCAACCATCACGTTTCCTATTTTCACTCCAACCCCTCACTGTTCTCCTCTTTCTCTTCCTCAGCTAAGAAGTCCCTCTCTTCCCTGTTACTATAAACACATTTATCCATTCAGATCGATTAATTTGTACCAGCCCAAAGCTCTTAAACTATTTGGCTTTGGGGACAGGTAAGGTGGATTTTGAAGGGGAAGATTTGCTACTATGCCACTCACTGTCCTGAATCTATTAAGGCTTGAATCACCCAGTCTCACCCAGAGACACCAAGTAAAATTTAGGAAACCTATTTCTGTTTGCTCTCTTTCCAGGGAGGTTGCTCAGAGTCTAAACCCACTTCTTGGTAAATAAAAGATACTGAGTCCTTTTGATGCCACTGAGTCCTACTGATGCTGAAGAAAACAGGTATTTGTCCATTTATTGTTGAGCGTTCATTCAAGCCACACACTGAAATACTGGCTGGAAACTGTCCAGCTGTGTAAAGACAGGCATTAATTGAATTCTTGTTCTTCTAATGTGGGAAATAAAATGGGTGCTACTGGGCACACAGGAGAGGAAGAATAAAATAGCCTCCTCTGGGGCTCAGAGTATCTGGAAGGCCCTGGTGGACAGTGTAATTTAGTTGCCTGTAGTTCGCCCTTCTCATTAGGGACTGTAGCACCAGATCTGGTAAAGGGAAGTCAGTGGCAACTTCCAAACCCAATAATCACAACCTTGTGATTCTCTTGGAATATTAAATTCCAGATCAAGACCTGCTTTCAGCAGTTCTCACAACGGTTGTTACAGTGAAAGAGATACAGGGGTTCATATGAGGGGAGTTTTTGTGCTGACCTTGTATCAAAAAACTGCCCTGTATGAAAGAGGGTTTAATAGCTTGCATTGAAGAAAGGGTAAAAATACCCCAAGCTCAGTTTTAAAATATTCAGTATTCACAGTATTTTTGCTTACATGCAGGATTCCTGTTACAGTTAATTCTGAGCCAAGGACATGAAAGGCAGGAGGATGTGGAGTTGGCTGTGATGGCTTCTGGTGACACAATCACTGCTGGAATCCCCTCCTCAGCAGCAAGCACAGCCATGGCAAGGCAGGAGCCAAGGGAAAACAGAGAATGAGGAAGAAAAAAAGAAAAGAACTTCTTGGGTCAGCTGGGTGGCTGGGTCCGAAGCTGCTCCTAGAGCAGATGAGAGGAGCCTGTCATTGTCACTGTCACTGTCCCCATCCACGCGCTCAGCCGCTCCCACCCTGCTCCAACACACCCACACACCCTCAGATCTGCAGCTCAGAGCTCTCCCCGGGACTCCTCTGTGCCAGAAGCAAGAAGTGTCTCACAGAGAGATTTTTTTTGTTGTTGTTCATTTGCTGCTCAGAAAATTGAGACACATTCCAGGCTTGTTTTACTGTTCCTACAATGACAAATTACATGTTAACGTCTGGAAGGCTACATTTTGTACAGTTCTGTTTCACCCAGCCAACATGTTTGAAAAGCTGTCAAAACGCATCAATAACTTACCATTATCTCCCCTGCAGGAAGTATCAAGGTACTCGGAGAAGTCAGCATCTTAATAGACGATAACTTTCAGGTGAGTTAAGGGGAAAAAAGTGGCTATAAAGACACCATATTTCTAGCATAAACCCTTAACAATTCAGCAGAAAGCTTCAGCACAAAGCAGAATTCGCAGTTTGTAGGACATCACTTAAAAATTCATCTGGCTCAATTTCACTAACTAACCAACTTTTATCAGCAGTTCTGGCAAACACAGTTCCCCCAAACATGAGAGCTCCAGTCTGGGCACCTCCTGACTTGTATTTAAGGGAGCACCTCAAACAAGGATTCACTTTTAGAGTCAACAAAACCATTGTATTAATCCGATTTCACAGATGCAGACAATTAATTACTCCAGGGAAAAATGTTTTTCCAACCTAATGATGAACTAAATAAGCCTCAGTCTCAATTCCCCATGATCAAAAATGTTTAGCCTTCACAGCTAATTAGCAATGTTCACTTGCCACATCACAAGAGCATGCCATGAGTTAGGTAAAACTCCTTAGATGGGCTTTTTTAAAGTCAAAGTCACCAAGTATCAGAGCAGTCTCCATGTTTTCATGACTTTGGCCACAAAAAGGTGTGCATGTGAAGTAGTAAATGGGCTGTAAACATTTCTTAAAGACTGTCCCATGAATTCTGACTGTGCCTGGACAGGTGGAAGCCCCTTGAACTTCATGGATTAACTCATGTGCTCTGCAGCACTGTCACCACCACCACTGCGGGATTTCCCAAACACAAAATGCCATCATTTTTGGAAAGAATGTATAAGGTAGAAATCAGGGGGTTTTGCCATGATTAACCCTTCCAGATTTTACTGTCAGGGTGTTTTCCATCAGCCCCTCCAAAGTGCATTTGCACTCTTCCGTGCTGAGCTTGTGCTCCCTCGGGAAGTAAAGAAATGGCACCACTCAAAACAGTTTGTTCGGGCAATTCTGTAAGTTCATCACAGAAGTTCCCTGCTACTGCAGGTTGGTGACAGTGGAACCTCCAGGGAACTTCTCTTGTATAAAGCAAACTGGTTCTAGGTTTTATTAACTAAGTTTCCTAATCAGAGTAAGTGAAGACTCTAAAGTGCATCAAGGAATTCTCTCTTTTTCTTTTGCCCCTATTATATTAATGTTTTAAACAGTGATTTCTGTTTTTCCCCCAATTTATCCCTACGATCTGGAACCAAAATTCTCAGTTACAGTCTGAAGGAAAAGGAAAGGAAGATACTGCTGCTGGTTTTATCATTTGCATACAGAAGAGTAAGCCTTAAAACCCAGAAAATATTCTGGTTTGTATTACAGACCATTACAGATTTCCCGCAAGGATCCATGTCTCTGTTCAGATTAACTGTTTAATATTCTGCTGGGAATACATCACACTGATATCCAGACAGCAAGAACTGCATTTCAGCAGGCTTAAATACCAAACAGTCATTCCTCAGCTTCGGTGCCCACGTGCACACTGTGACACAGGGGTTCCACCAGTGCTTTTACTCACTGAGTGTCTGATGCAGCCTTTACTGAGCTTTCTACTGACACAAGGGGTTTGTTTAGTCCTTTGTGAGGGTGGGAGGGAGATGGCAGATTAGTAACCTTATGAAGAAGCCTGGAACATCTCTTTGGAAGGCAGAATATCTCAGAGCTACAGCAAGGGCTCACTTTGATCCCTTTGTAAAAGCTATCAGTCAGCAGCCAGTGGAGTCTGGTAAATGCATGACTCCGCAAGATCTCATTACCACCAAAAATTCCAGTCCCCTCAGCTGATGAATCATGCCTGACAATTTATAGATACGTTTAGAGGGAGTTTGCTGCTCCCATTTTTTATGCCAAATGTAGTTTGTCTCTCACCAAGCAGCAGCTGAGCTCCCCACCCAGCATCTCTCAGCAGGCAGGTCTGTCATCGTGCAGAGCATTCCTCTGGGACACGATGCTCCTTGTAACCCTGAAAGAAACAAATGTTGAATAGATTATATTATGGGCTGAGTTTTGATGCTACTTCAGATGAGCTGATAACCCTGAAAGAATATATTTGCTGGATTAATTTCCTGTAGTGTTTGTGGGCTGCTCTTGACTATAATATTCCTGGCTGTAATACACCTGGACATGACACTTTATCACCACGAGCAGCCTGTGGGATCCCAGGCCTCCCTGACCCTCTGTGTGTGACCGGGAATGCAAACACTCCTGCTTTTATTTCAGTGCATCTTTTAACAAGCATTTTAAATGTAGAAATTCAACATTACCTAGAGATACATCATGCTGTCGTCTTCCATTTAACTGAGCAAAAGGCTCCTCGCATCGCGAGGATTTAAGCCAGGGACAATCATTCTTCCTTAAATTTGAAGTCCTGGGTTATAGAGCCACTGGGTGACCTTGCAAACACACATTTTGCACCTGCCAATAACATCCCACACTTTTGTCCCTGTGATGAACAGTGCAGGTGATTCATAACCTGAGCCAGCTCATTAAACCAGCCCAAAGCTAAACATTTGCAACAGCCTAATCAAACAGCCATAAATTACCTGCCTTAATTGTGGGTGTAAATGTGGAGCACCAGGCTCAGAGGCAGATCTTCCCCACAGCCTCCAAGGCAGCTCAGAGGAAACTCCAGTGGAAGCAGCCCAGAGTAAAACTGGCAATTTCCACTCTTACACAAACCCTGATCCCACCAGGAAACACAACAATTCTGCCCTGAACATTTTATTCACTTACTCTGTTTCGACTGCATCATAACTGCTTATGTTTTTAGTGTCAACATGGTTTTACTAAATATCTGGTTTGTGCTCTAAGGTTTTATTTGTTTTATGGGTTTTGTTTTCATCTTTTATTTTTCAGGGACACTGGTGCATGGTTTTAGAGAACTGAGAAGGCTGGTCCCAGTAACTATGCCTGCCATTCTTTGCCCTTTATTTTTAATCCCACCAAAATTCAAAAATGTTTATTTCTTTTTAATGTAAATTTAAAAGTATAAGATAAGTATATGTAAAGTAAAAATACATTACTATTTTTTTAAATAAGGATTTATTAAATTCGTCCAGCAGAAATTAACTGTATCTGCTTAGTGAATTTTTTTAACTGTTGGTATATGTAGAGACAGAGTTTGATTTATATCTGAATAAAAAAATCAATACATTTTAGGATTCAAAGCACAAAAGCAAATGGGATGTTTATACTGGCTTGTGGAAGGTTGCAGCTATGACACAGCAAACACTGAGAGTGAATATGGATAAAGTGAATAAAAATTGCCTGGATTCACACCCAGTTCACCCCAGCTTTGTGAGGCACTTAGGGACTGATCTCCAGCACTGGATTCAGAACTCCACCAACCCTCCCTGAAGGCACCAGAACCCTCCCTGAGGAGCAGGGACCACTCCAAGAGCTGCAGGAGCATCTTTGCACCAGAACTTCAGGAATTCAATGCCGAGGGTGAGCAATGCACATTCCCAGTGCCAGGGACAGCTCAGCTGCCCTCCTTGCACCACGGCCTGGCTCCAGCTCTCCCACTGACTGGCCTTGCTCCAGCTACCTTGGGTGAGTTACCAGAGGACAGCCAAGACGCTGCTGTTGTTCATCCCTTTCTTCCCAAAAATAGGAGGGGAAAAATACTGACCCAGCAGTCAAAATCTACAAGCCACCATCTTACCTCTAACAGAGTTTAAAGAAGATGACTACTGAAAAAGCATTGGGAGAAAAAAAAAAAGAAAAAATAATCAAGAAGAAAACAAATTAAAAATAAATACTATTAAATTAATAACCCTGAGTAAAAATGAATTAACAGCTCCACTGCTGTTATTAATAGGATGGAGTAATGAGTAATGTTCTCAAAAGATGAGAGAATCTCAGGTCTGTAAGCTAGTGGCACTAGTGGATATTTCAAGGTTGAGCCACCATAACTTCCCAGAGCTATGGAAAAACACAGCATTGGCACAGTTTTCTTTAGATTCTGAACTAAAGCTTTGAAGAGATCCTATTCCCTGACACACATCTTCTGATGGGGAACAAGAAAAAATAAAAACCCAGAGGAAAATAAATAAACCAGCTAAAAGGCACCCTTAGTCGACAGCAAGAAGAAATTAAAGCTGAACAAACTCTTATTCACAGCACTCTGATGTTGTTGCAGTAAAAGGATGAGTCCTATTAAACCAGAACATCAGCATCAAAGGGAACGAGCAGAGGTTATAAGAGGAACACAGCAGAAAGCAATGCATCTCCAAAGGATTCCTGCCAAGGAGGTGCCAGCTGTCTCCACGCACTCACTGTCCCAAGGTTTAATAAAAGACATGGAAATCATTATTTTGCAAAGAGTGATGAGGTAATTAGGTGGTTCTATCATATGATGCTGCTTCTTAACAACACTGAAAATTAGAAATGTCACAATCCTACAGCTGAGGAGACAGGCAGAAAGAGACTTAGAAATTCATGGAAAGATGGAGTACTGCCATTTTCATTCAGAGCTCATAAAACCTTCTTTCTTTCCTCTTAGTTCCTGTTTTCACTCTTAGATAAACAAAGGTAGAACTGTGTGGAGTACCACACATCCACCTGCCTCATCCTGTATTCCTTATGCAGCCGAGACTCCCGTCAGCTGCTGGAAATCCTTGACCCTCGTGGGCAAACACACAACCAGAGTGTCAAGTGCAGAACTGCAGCTACCTGACAGTCAGACCCAGATCATCAAATAGATCTCAGCTAAGGAGTGGAAAGGGGGAAAAAACCAAAACAAACAACAAAATCACAACAATTTTGGCTCGTGGTCCAAACAAGAAATAAAATTGATAGGTTAAATTAAAACAAAACTAAATTATTTTCATCAGCACACTTGTTTCTTTAGCATGTTATTTTCCATACAGTGCACACACAACCACGAACAACTCCCTGGCTAATTAAGATGTTGTGTTTCCTCTGTCTGACTAATGAGTATCTGACCTGCACATATTTCAGAGGTCTGCGCTGGAGGGAAACCCCAGCTCGCTCCCACGCCTGCAAATCAGACTGTGCTGGCTGGGAGTAGCACAGCAGTGAGAGGCAGAATGCCCACGTCCAGCCCTCAGAGCCAGGACAGCCAGGACAGCCAGGACAGCCAGGACAGATAGGCAGCAGCCACTTCCTACTTTTACAAAGCACTGTCATTTTGAGAAGTGATAATATTCTCTAAAATACATCTGAATTCTCTAAAATACATCTGACACTGCCTTAAAACATAAATCCCAGAACAACTGCGGTAGGTAAAACATTGCATCAATTCAAACAACCACCACCAAAAATCCCCATCCTGTTTCCCTTGCTCCCCTGGGGTGAGGAATGAGGACATGAAGCCGTGAGAAAAGGCCTGGTTTGAGCAGCCAGAGCATCCCCAGGCTGACCAGCCCAGTCCTGGCTCTGCTCAGCTGTGCCTAGGTGTCACCTGCCCTTGGAGCACCAGGCTGAGCGTGGAGCTCACCTTCCAAGGGACAGAAAACCCTAACTCATTGCTGCAGGTCTCTCTGCACACACTAACAAAGGGTCCTCCTTGCCCTGACACCGGCTCCCTGGCCATCTCCTTGGCTGCACAAGCAAATTTACAGTGCAAACCCACGGCCATTAACATCTTTTGCTCTGATTTTAGCAGCCTGCCTTTGGCTGACCACATCACTACCCAGTGATATACCCATACCCAGGTAAAAGGACCATAAAACACCCTGGTGCTATGAGTCCCAGCTGTACCCAGAGATCCCTAACATGGATATTTTTTGTCTGCAATGTACCAAGGTTTTCAGAATTACAATGTTTGTAGTAAGGACCAAACTCTAAGAGAGGGCAAGTATGCACAAGCCCACTGTTTTCACAGCTGCAGCCAGATAATCAAAACTAACTGGGAAAATAGTGATGCAAAATGAACAGGCCTGTGTGTGCTGTGAAAGCAACCCACAGTCTTTGCAAGGAATTTTCTTTGGCTTATTCCCAAGCAGAGGTCCCAGCACCACTGCCCTGGGGCTGGATACCAGTCCCCATTTTTGCATGGGGTGTTTTCAGCCCCACCAGCAGCATCCTTATCTCCACAGGGCTGAGGCTACACCTCCTTGCTGACTGTGAGGAGCACACCCATTCCAAAGGGTGGTCCCATTTCTCCCTGGCTGCAGGTGCTGCTGGCCTGGACCCTCCTGAACACATGAACGCTGCTCAGCCCTCTGCTAATGGCCACGAAAAACAAGCCCCTGAGTGAGACCACCCAGTGCATTCAGCTGTTGAGCAGAAAAACCCCAAGGAGAGGGAGCAGATCCAGAGAACAAAGAAAGGGCTCCAGACACCACCAGGAAAAACTGGCCTCCCTTCTCCTGGAAATACCTTTTTCCCTCACACAGGCTGCCTTTGAGATGTCAGAAGCAGCAGAGAGCACAGAATAGGGACAGCCCTTGGGGCTGAGGGGAGAGAGAAGGGGTCGGGACATCCAGGAACAGCAAAGCAAGAGCAGTTACTTTCTCCTGGGCTTGATATGCTTTTGATATTTTGCTTTTGATATGTTTTGCATATCCCCTCCACTGGGCAGAGTGAAGTGATGAACTGCATTTAAAAACAAAGCCACTTTCCTCCCCGATGCACAGCCCTTTGCCTTGGAATTCTCCAGCACCTTTGGAACTGCAATCCCATCCAAGCAGTTTGGAGGTCTCAGTACGAGGAGGCGTTTGCCTGTACTCACGCCAGTGCTCTCAGTTCCTCACCATGTTACAGTTCCAGTCAGCACAGACAGTCGTGAACAACACCAGGAACAGAGAACAGGCTCCTGAGGCAGCTTTGAAAACCAACTTTCATCTTTTATGCTCCAGTGTAACAATCTGGGAAATCTGCCTACAGAACACCTGGTGGCCCCACTGCACTGTCTCCAAAAACCAAGGGAGAGCTGAACAGGTCACCTGCATCCAGAGCAGGGACGAGGGAAGGGCAGGATATATTGATGGCTCCTGTTCAAAGAGATGCTCGCATAAGGCAGCACTCTTAAATTAGAGAGTCTGCGGGAGCCTAGGGCCCTTAGTCACCTTAAAATACATTCCCTAACAAGGGAGTGGTAAATCTCAGGCTCCTGGGGATGGGAAATATGAGTGATTGCCCATAAGCTGTTCGGGGTGTTTGAACAGGTACTTAAGCACTGAATTGTGATATGAGTTATGTCTGGGCCCTTCAGCTCTCATGTCCATGGCCTGCTGCTGTGGCCAGAAGGTGCCATATTTATTGAGAACACACTCAGTCCAAAATGCCCTGGATATGTCAGTGCTAATTCATCTTCCCATGTGGTCTAAATAAGCCCAGGCTTTGAAACACCTAGGTTTGATCCAGGCAGACACAACTTGGTGTCCAAAAGTATTTCTCCAGACCAGAATTCCAGGCAGAGAAAAAGAAACGGGTGAAGAAATGCAGGCAGAGGGCAGCCCAGGGGTCAAGCCCAGCAGAACCACCACAAAGAAAGCTGTAGCCAACTCAGGCCAAGGGGTGACTGAAAGTGAGGATCAGGGTTTGGGGACCTGGATCCAGCACAGGGAGGACAATTCAGCTGCAAAAGCCCTGCTGGTGCTGTGTAACGAACCTGCCACGTGCAAGGCTGAGTGTCTGTATGAAACACTCCAGAGGTCAATGGCAAGGCCTCACTTTTCTCACATGCTTGACTGTGGGATGTTGCTGTCTGGTTCAGCTCTTCCTCCTTTTGAAGCCACAAAAATCCTCCCCGTCTCTTCTTTATTCTCCTTCTTTCCCCCCACAAATGCCTGTCACGGATTCTTTCCAGCTTTTACCCATTTTTCTGGAAAGATCAGGAGGTCTGTCCACAAACTCATCTCCTGGAAGGAGAAACTTGCTTTTCTATTTTCTTGCACTAAACATATTTTTGCACTCTGTCTGGGGACTTCCAGGCAGGCATTAGTCATACAGGCCCAAAATATTCCCAGATGCACCTGAAATCAATGGGGGAGCAGCAAGGTCTCCCTCAGCAGATTTCCATGCCAGCGGTACTAAACACACACCATACCTGCCTGGCCTGCTAATAACCACTTAACTCCCTGCCCTCCTCCGTTTGCCCTGAGTTTTGCTGCTGTTTTCCCCACTGCTGAGCTGATTCTCCCCAGTGGATTTTGGGGATCTCACTGAACTGCAGCAGCACCTGCCTGCCAGGCTCAGGACCCTGTGGATCTCACACACAAACCCAGCGGCCTCTGGAGCTCCAGATCAATGGCTGAGAGCAGTTTTGTGTCTGAAAGCAATATGGATTCTTTCTTGCAATGGATTTTCCCACCAGGTTTGTGCTGGGCTGCTGAGTAAAACACAGCAAGCTGGTTTCTCCTCCCTGCCATGGTGCGCAGATTGATCTGTCCCAAGGTAAAAGGTGGTGCCATGGAGGCTACAAACATTTCTCTCCCTTCAAGGTTTTAAGTGCTGGGGTTTTTTGGATCTGTCTTGAAAGAAATCGGGATATTTTCCTACACCCTTAGTGAATATACAAGAAAAGGAAGAGGTGAAAGAGCAAAACAGTTTAGAAGGAACCTGCAGGAGCGTACGTGACCACAGACCCAATAAAGTCCCAAGAAGAGTCATTTCAGCCCTATCATTTTTCCAGTTGCTTAAAATTGCAAACACACTGCTTAAACTTGCTGAATTCAATATTGTGCTGTCTCTTCCTGAAATGAGAAAAATACAGGTGTCAGCAAAGACAACCCAAGGCACAGAATCCACTGTACACAAAACTACTCTACTTGGAAGTGTTTTAATGTAGACTTTCTCCTGTAAGGCTCCTAAGTCAGACCGAGAGAGTGACCCAAAGCCAGGACACAATTTAATTGCCTGACCCGGGGCCAGCTGACCTTTCCTCAGCCTGCCCAGCCAGTGGCTTTTTGGCATCAAAAAGACTGAACTGTGTTTAGTCACTTTTCATTTGCTCACCTGCACCCTGTGTTTGGCCATGGACGGACAGAACACCACACAGACCTGCTGCCACAACATTCCCCAGGGTACCTCCTCTCTTCAAGTGGAGAATTGCAGTGAATAGCAATGAGGTTCTTACAGAAAAAATCCTCCCTTCCTGTAAAGTACACAAAATCAGAAAGGACCATATATTTTTTTCTTCTTCCTCTCTGAAAATTATTTATAAGAATAGATTTACAAGAACAAGACCAAGTTTGCTCTAGAATGGAATATTTCAAGCCATGTTCAAGGTACTATTCACTATAACTTAATAATTTAAGTGCATTCAACACTCTTTTTGAAATCAAAATAAAGAAAAAGCATATGAAATATGCTCAGAACTACTTGTATTTCCCTTATTAACAGCATATTTTCCATGCCTTATTTATCCTTTCTGCTGGCATATCTGCTGCAGACTTTGAATCAAAGTAAAGCTATGTTCTTTTTATTGCCAATTTTGACTGGATCCCTGATAATAAACCATTAAAGTGACAAGCAAGTATATAAAACAAATGGAATCATTGATGCCTATGTATCACAGTTCTTGACTATAATAAGCACATCTCTCCACTTTTCTCTCTTGTCTTACATCTGAAGAGGACTTTTTATTTTTTTAACATAAGTCGTAATTCAGAATTATCCTACTTAGGCATCAGATCACATCTGCAGCTAACTCTTCTTGGAATTTCATACTGCATTTTGCACAAAATTAAGTGAAGGCAAAACTGGTGCTTCTTTGGGTAAATTCTCATCCCGTTTCTCTATTCACAGACTACTTTCAGTTACTCTAATCTTAATGAAATTTAACACTGAAGATATTTCCTGTAAGAAATTAAATGTCCAGCAAAACTGTCAGTTTTCAACATGAATTATTGGCTGATGCTAGGGGAGGATTCTGCACGGATCTGTGTTCCCTGGAGTCTGTGCAGGCTTTATCTCAGCCTTGTCACCTCTCCAGCTGCCACAGCCACTTTTGCTGCTTCCAAATTTTGATCACATTATTGAGGTTGTCACCTCCAGTCCCTTGCACCAGGACAAGAGAAACATTCAGGAGTTTTAGTGAGAGTTACCTGACTGCAGGTAAAGCAGTGAGGGACTCGAGCTGACAGCACCGATGTTGCTGTTAAGTACCGAGAACGGAGAGAAACAACACGATCCAAGTTCAGGTAGAAAGTAGTTATTTAATTAATTATAATTGGGTTTATATAACTTGGTTCCCAAAGATGACAGGAGGTCATTGGATCTCGGACCAGCCACCCCCTGTCCCATTGGCCAAAGCTCACAACACCCACTTCAAAATATTATTTCGTTGTGTGCCATAACAACCCTGAAAAACAGATCCCAGGTGCACAGATAAAAACCCAGTTTACAAAAACCCGTAGCAGTGTTTATCACAGCTTTCATGAGAACCACAAAGTTCTCACAGAATACTGCAGAAAGCTGAAAAATTTCTCTACCAAAGCTTTTCAGCATCTACATACCAGCCCTGCCAGAGTGGAACATTAAGTCAACACTTCCCCAAGCATCTCCCAGCTTTCCAGCCCCTGTAACTTTTATTGTCAGAGAGACTGGAACCCAAAGGCACCAAAATGCAAACCTTGAGCTAATCCAGGATGCAGCAATTACCACTTTTTGAGAGCAGTCCTTGGGAGTCTTCCCTAACATGGCACATCTCAATCTCATGGAAAATGAGGGGTTTCCACACGGTTACACCCTTTGCTGATCTCAAGTTACTGCACTGGTCCAGGCTAGTGCACTGCAGGCATCTTAGCAAGCTGAGCCTTTGTGGGCTGCTCTTAGAAACACCCTACAGGACTCATTCCAGCTACGGAAGAAACAGATCCATTAAAAAAAACAGAACAAACAAAAAAATCTACATAACAGTTCATGATGTAAACTAGAACCTAAATTGATTTGCTTTGAAAGTAAAGTGTCAGCCCTTGTACTGCTCAAGGAGTTTGGGCCAAATTCTCAGCATTGTGAACACTGAGAAGTGTTAGCAGAGAAATTTTCCAGCTTTCTGCAGCACTCTGTGAGAGCTCTGTTTCTCACAGAAGCTATGACAAACAGTGCTACAGTTCTGTAAGCAGAACTTTCTCTATCTTGCCCCTGCAGTTGTTGTGCAGTATTGTTATGATATTGTCTGGGAAAATATTCTGAAAGGTTTCAGCCAACGGGTTCGGGAGGCGGATGGTCGGTGACCAATGACCTCATGCCATGCTGGCGACCCAAGGTATATAAACTGATTTATAATTAAATAAATGAGTTATTATTGCTCCTGAACTGCTGTGTCCTTCCTCGCCACTTGTGCCGCTCACAGCGACACAGCATCATAAAGGAACTCATCCCAAGTAACTTTTCATCAGCTGGGAGGTCTCAAGCCTGGAGCAGTGAGGAGCACGGGACATGCATGCACCTTTTAAAATTTGCACCCCTGGCATTCAAGTGCTGCCTTTGTTTCTCTTAGAGCAAAATCCCAGAAGTTAAACAACATTCCTGATTTCTGAAATTTCTCTGCAGGGAGATCATATTTGTAGAACCTCTTCTAGTAATAATCTACAGCTTGTGGAGTTTTGTTTTAAATTTGTTATCTCTTCCAATCCTCACTTGCGGTCCTGGAAACATCCATTCCCCCTTTCTGTTGGTCATTTAGCAACCATTATATTTATATTTGTTAACAAGACAAACCAAGCCACTCACCCAGGCTGAGCTCAGACTGTGTGAGCCCAAGGCTCTGCAGCAGCACGACCTGGGGATGCTCCCCCTCGGCACTTCCCACTCCTATTGCTCCTCCAAAGACACAGAACTTGGTGACAACTGCACCAAAGCTGCCCCAGCAGCCCCTTCCCAGACCCCAAACTCCAGTCAGGGCTTGGGGGGCAGCAGCAGCCCCAAGCCTGGCACTGGCTGGGGGTTCCCAAATGAGCATTCTGATTTTCAAACATAAGCTTTGCTTTTAGCTATATGAATCCCCAAACTCTGGCAGATGTATAATTATACAGAGGCAGCATTAGGAAATATTTTAACAGCTCAAAGGCACCTAAAAATGGCTCTGTCTTCACCTCCTCACATTTCAGTCCAAAAGCCCTGCTGGGTAAAAGCCCAATGACTCCAGCTGTGGACCCCTGGAACAGACTGACCAGTCTGAAAACATGACACAGGAATGTTAACTATCTACTGCTTAAAATGAAAATTATAAAGAGGATTTGATGCTGAAAACTTACCACATATAAAAAGTGAATTAAAACATCCTGTTCAGAGTTCTAGAAGATACATTAATTTATTACTCCTATCAAATAAAATCTGTTTGAGCCTATTCCTGCTGTCCCTAAATCCAAAGGAAAGACACCCTGCAACCCAGCTTCTGGCCTATACATTACAAGAGAAATTAGGTTAAACATGTTCTTGCCCCTTGGAAATATAGATTATCTTCCACTTACCCAGCTTAGAACTACAGTTTACCTTCCTGTTACACACCATTCATCTCTGGGAAAATCATCTTGTCAGCATAACCAAAATGTATTTCAGAGAACAATCCTCTGTTATAAATCAAAAACAGCTCATCATTCTTAAAAAGACCGAGTTTAGAGACATAAATCCACTTTCCAGCTGCCAACAAGCCAGGGACACCATGAAGGTACATTTAGGGTTAAGGGAAGATCTTGAAGATGGCGGAGACAACAGCCTGATAACTACAACTACACTTGAAATGTTCAGGATTTTTTAACCAGCTATGTTTTTTCACAACAAATTTTAAATTCCCTTAAATAGGGATGTCCTTTGCCTCAGTTGCTCTTTTGCTTGTGAACTTTCAGAGCTCATTCTCCAGGTCTTCTCCACTGCCACAGAAACAAACACAAAAAAATCCGAAATGTGAGACAAGCTCAGAGTGCAGAGCACTGCAGCAGATGGTTACAAAGAGACAGCAAAGCTTACATGAAAAGGATTTTAGAAACAGAGAAAAAAGGTTCACTGCTGCTTCCATTCAAGGGGAAATCAGGGCTCCCCCCTCTCTTGAACATGCTGAGATCAGTGTTCAGTTTGTTGGGACTTACAGAAGCGCTCAAAGGTGGCCTCACTCCCTCCGTCATGGAACCAATTTACCATGAATATCACTCTGAGCTGCTTCCAAGCTTTGTCATTTCATAACTCAGGACACAATTTAAGGGGAGTCCCAGATTAATGTGAGCAAGACCTTTAAAGTCAGCTTTATGGTTTCCAAAAGAACTGGTTTGTGAAATGGAGGGGGGAGGCAGGGGGGCACACAAGCGGTGCCACTGGTGGAGTTTATTGTGTCAGAAAAATGCAGAATACAGCTGTGATGAGATTGCTGCTGCCTACATAGGCATGATAGCACCTGAGAATTCTCTCCATAAAGGCCATTTTGGTTTTTTGTATATTTTATCACTTTCGGAGGCTTCAGACTGGTTTTCATCGGGAAGAAAGCCGCTCTCTCTAAGCTGCTTTTGAAATGCACGCATGGGAATTTATCCCCATTTCAGAGCTGCTGACCCAAACGAGCTTACCAGCAGCAAGCCCCATGTCCTGTATGTCCTAACCTCCTCTCCATATCCTTGCAGCTGCTTCCCAAGCCCCTCGTTTGCCTGGCTGATAACTCACCCATCTGCTGCCTCCCAAAGCCAGCACGGATTGAGTTCTGCCAGATTTTCCCCCTGAAGGAGCTTTAATGTAGGTCTTTCACCTCAAGCTGAGGATTTTCACCAAACTTGGGGGAACTCCGTGCTTCTGAAGGCTCTACATTACTTTCAGCTTCAGTGGAAGCTGGCTGTGGCTCGGAAAGTGTAGGTGCTCAAAAGCTAGAAGCAGAGAAATTCTTCAGCCTTTTCTCAGTATTCTGTGAGCAGACTGTCTTTCCTATGTAAACTATTTTAAACAAGGTCACAGTTTCATAAACTTCTTGCACCCGCAAGCTGTTTTGCAAGATTGTTATGGCTTCGACTTTGTAAATATTTTGGAATCGGTATCTTAGGACTTGGCCAACCCTCTCAAGGGGTGGATGGCCGAGGAACCAATTACCTATTGCCACTCAACACACTTTTGTGATCTATCCTATATAGTAGTCAGAAAATTATTAAAGAAAAGCTTCGGCTTCCACTTGTTCATGAGCCTGGACTCTGTGGCGTTTTCTTTATGCACCTCGGACGTAGCAGCGACAGGAAAGCAATTAGCAGGGGGCTGATGCAGATGCACGGGCAGGCACGCGTGTCTGTGCTGAGAGTGTGAAACAACACCTTGAGTGCTCACTGCAGGTTTGGCCGCCGCAATATAAAATATCGAGCCTTTAGAGCGTCCAGAGGAGGGCCGGGGGCTGGGGCAGGGCCTGCAGGGCCGCCCGAGGAGCGGCTGAGGGCAGCGGGCCGGCTCGGCCGCGGCGGAGAAGCTGAGGGCAGAGCGCCCCGGGGCTGCAGCTCCTGCCCAGGGCAGCGCAGGGACCGCTCCGAGCTCTGCTCCGGGACAGGGACAGCACCCAGGGAGCGGCTGCAGCTGGGCCAGGGTTAGGCTGGGTATCAGGGAAAGGTTCTGCTTCCCCCAGAGGGTGCTGGGCACTGCCCAGGCTCCCCAGGGAATGGGCACGGCCCCGAGGCTGCCAGAGCTCCAGGAGCGCTTGGACAGCGCTGCCAGGGATGCCCAGGGTGGGGTTGGTGGGGAGGCTGGGCAGGGACAGGGATCGATGATCCCTGGGGATCCCTTCCAGCTCACCTTATTCCGTGGTTCTGTGATGTTAGTTAAAATTAAAACCAAACAAACCACACATCCCAAAAAGGAAGAAAAACCAAACTCAGCTTCAAAAATCTACAACCTGCTGCATTTCAACCTGACCGTGAAGGATGGGAGGGTGTCTCTGATGCCATAACACAGGGGATTTGAAACCCGCACAAGTGATTTAGGAGCCTTTTGTAAAAGGCACTGAGTGTGACAGGGCTGTGCCTGCAGGCAAGGACAAGCCTAGTCTTCCCAGGGCAGGAAGCTCAGGAGATATTTGAATCTGGAGGGCAAGGCATCATCGGTAAGAACAGGAGGAGGAAGACAGAAACTGGATGTTGCACACATATTGATAGAAAAAATGGCTTTGTCCTACCTAAATTTAAGTCTGAAACCGTATTTAAGCTTTTACTTTTTATTTATTTCAACATTCTACTTATGAATGCAGTAATATAAAAAGCAATTCAGCCTTAATTATAGTGGTTTAGCTGAGTTGCTATAATTTTCCTGTCCCTTAATTCTCCCCATGTTTATAACTATCAAAGAGCTTAGGCTCTGGTAAATTTTTTATTCTTCATAATTGCCAAGCCTGAGTGGAGCAATAAGAGCTCCATGCTTAGCATTTCCTTGTGTAATCTAAAGTCACACTGTGCCAAATATAAGGCACTTGAAGGAAGTCCCTGTGGGTAGCAACATATCTGCTTTAACTCATGGCACACGAGGTGTCTGATGTGGATTTCGAGTCACCCACACACCTATTCATCTCCAGCCCACCCAGAGGCAGACACCCTCGTAACGCTGCTGCTACGGCAGAAACAAGCTCCTATTTTTATCGTCTTGTTACTCCTTTGTTCAGTAGTCACAACTTACTTTTTCTACACTTTTACTTTACTGGAGTGATTCACACTTGGAGCCTAAACCTAAGGAATTCCTGCATGTCCCTGTGCCCCTGGGACACAGCTCCCCCGACCTGTGAAAGGGAAGGGTGGCAGTTCCAGGGAGGGGGAGAGGATCTGATCCTTCACTCAGTGGCTTCCTCCTCCCTGAAAAACGGGGATATTCCACCCCACTCTCAGAGTCTATACAGGAAAACAAGCCACCCTTTCAGCAATAAAACATCCTAATTGTGGTAGCAGCAACCTGCAGATTTTACTTTAAACAGACAAACAATTGAAGAAATGCATTTTTTTAAAGTGGGGAAAACCTTAGGCAACACACAAGAATATGGGAGAGACTGAGGAAATTCTTTCAGATTAAAGGAAAAAGAAAATTAAAGGAAAAAGGGAAAGTCCCTAGCTGCACTTGAAAGACAGCTATTTCCTCACAATTCCCATTTGATCATGTACAGTGTGGCCACTGGTGATGCAAACTAACATTCCTACAAAAGCAGCTCGGGGTTTTGTGAGCAGCCCAGCTCCCACAGAGCTCGAGAGAAGGCAGGTCCATGTGCACACCTGTGGGATCACTGAAGCCCTCCACAGAACCCGCCACCCAAATGGCTGCATCCCACAGGAACAGCCCCTGACCATTTTAATTTCCCTCCTTTCCTGTCTAACTTTAATTTTCAAAGGTTTTGCCCAGGGCCCTTCTCTAGGGCCTGTTGTTTTACACCATCAGAGCTGTCTTCCTTCCAAGGAGACTCCTCGCTGTCTGCTCTGGGCCTGCCCAAGCTGCTTTTCCCTGGAAGATCCTCACCCCGTGTCCCCAAAACAAACCCACACCTGATACACAGGCTGGCTAGGAAGCACAGATGCCAAGGCCGGTATCCAAAGGCTTCCTCAGCAGGGCCCGAATCTCTGACAAACAGCTTGCCACAGCTTCAGTTTACAGAGTTTATAATTGTTCTGGAAGGCGCATTACGGAGTAATCAAAATGATAACAATTCTAAAAGACTGCAGCGGGTTGTGTGGAGAGATTAAACAGCTTGGTCCTGTTCTCGCTGGGAGACGGGAGGCTTGGCAAACACGGAATTAACATTTTTAATATTATGACGGGGAATTAATAAGATGATAAATATTGGGGGTGGGAGTCAAGAAACAACCTGATCGACAGCAGGTATTCTGCTGCTACCTGGAGGCTGAGGAGGGAAGGAAGGAGGATTTTGTTTGTGAAGCCTCAGCAGGGAGCAGAGCTTGCCTGGGAGGGTCACGCCAGCAAGGCAGGCACATGTGGGCTACAAGTGGTAGAACACACGTGGCCCTGCAAAGTCCTCCCAGCTGGCCCCAGAACAGGAGCTCTGTGACCCATCGGAGGGGGTTTTGTCCAGGTGGCACTGTGCAGCAGGGGCAGAGGGCTGGGGACCCCGCTTGCACACCTCTGGTCACCCACAAACACACGCAAGAGGTGGGTGAACGCTTTCAGCAATCTCAAACCCAGCTGCCCACCCCGAATGGTAATTCCCCCCAGAGTACAGCACATATGGAACAGGCTTTGTTTCTTTTCACTTGTAAGCAAAGTAATTTCCAGGCGGTGCTGCCACAGTGCTTAATTTAGATTTTAAAGCATCCTGGAAACCCTGACATGATGTGAATGATGGCTCTGAAAACATACTCCAAAGCTGCCTCCTAGTCCTTCCACTAACTGTAAGAAATTGAAAGGAAGAAAAGGAAAACAGCCAGGGCATCATTTGCTTTCCTATCAACTATTTAATCAGAAATTTACATTTTTTTTAAAAAAAGAAGCTACAAAAATAGCCCTGCATTACAACTAAATATTTGGAGTTAACACATGCAGATCTGGGTAACATATTCATGCCACTCCTAAACAACCAACATGACTTTCAGAGCCTTGCATCCATTCCTGAAAAACATCAGCATCTTCCCAGCCCTGGGTCACGTAGGATTAATGCAATCTACAGCCAAGGCTGAATATATCAGGCAGCTTCAAGTCACAAAGGTCAGGTGTTGCCGGTGAAGAAGCTGCAGCCCTAGCACAGCTTGAGCTGGAATTTCCACCCAGCCTCTGAAGTAGCTTTTACCATTCTCTCCGAGTTCCTAAAGGTCCCGTGCCTCCACCACCTGCATTGGCAAGCTGGAGGCAGCCCAGGAGACAGGAGCAGGGAAGGCATACAGAAGCTACAGGAACGTACATACAGCCCTCGGAGTCATGTCCAGGTCTGAAAACACTGCCTGCAGCACAGCAAAATAACAGGAATTATCGTTTCAGAGGTCATTCAGCTACAGCTGAATATTGAGCATCTGTGCACAAGGGCCAAATCCTGTTGTCACAAACATTGTACTGCTCTGAGCAAAGCTGGGGGGCAAGGAAGGCAGAAAGAGTGCTGTGCTCTCTTCCAGTCACCTACAAACATTCCATCCCTACAATACTCCACTGCAAGCTGACAAATCCAGCTCCCTGGGCACTGGTATTTTATTAACCTTTCAAATTAGCTAAATGTTTGCAAAAATTATTGTCATTTTGCCACATGCTTCCTTTTCCACTTGAGCTTCGTAATGCAGAAGTGACAAGAAGTGGGAAGAAAGGTTAGAAAAGCCAACCAATCCCATTGTGGAGTACAATTAACACAGTACTCTACTTTCACAGGGCAGTTCTGGCTTAGTAAACATAATGATAGCTTCACTCGGAGGTATAAATGAGAGGGCATTCATTTGCATTGCTAACACACCTTGACAAAGGTGCCAAGATCAAAGACGAGCTGTCAGCATAATTGTAAAATAACACTTTCCCCCCATTTTAATTACTTGAAATAGCTTTTCTGTATTATTAATAACATTCTCCACCATGAGAGCAAAACTTGATTAAAGGCACTGCTTTATGCACAAACACAGAGGAGGTTTGCATGACATGGGAATGACTTAGAGCTGTGTTTGGACAACACTCTCATGCACAGGGTGGGACTGTGGGGGTCTCCTGTGCACCAGGAGTTGGACTGGATGGTCCTGGTGGGGTCACTTCCAACTCAGGACATTCTGTGATCCTGCATTTGGATTGCAAACAGGGAACAAAACTAAACAAATGTGCTCCCTTCAAATCCAGCCAAATCCAGGCAGTTTGAAGCAAGACTCAGCTCCCTCTTTGAGAAGTTCCCAGCTCCAAGAGGCAGCTGCTGTGGATCCAGCTGGAAAGCCCTGCCATGCAAGCAAAGTTTCATGCCCACCAAACCCCTCCTGTGAGAAGGAACGAATTCTGTGTGGAAGGAATTCCTCCCTGGGAGGGTGGGGAGGCCCTGGCACAGGGTGCCCAGAGCAGCTGTGGCTGCCCCTGGATCCCTGGCAGTGCCCAAGGCCAGGCTGGACACTGGGGCTTGGAGCAGCCTGGAACAGTGGAAGGTGTCCCTGCCCATGGCAGGGGTGGCACTGGATGGGCTTTAAGGTCCTTTCCAACCCAAACCATTGTGTGAAGAAATTCTGTGATCTCAAGTCTGACCCAGTGCCTCTAAGCCTCTCTCCAACACTTTCAGTGGATTCTGGAGGAGTCCCCACACCAAGCCACAGCTGATGGTTGGCATCCCCAGACATCCCACGGCTCATTTTCCCCCCACACAATCTTACACTTCCTACCCAGAATGAGGACACAGCCCTGGCTCCCAGGGTTACCCAGCCCTGGCTGCACAAAAGCAAGGGACACTCTGCTGTTGCACTGCCCCAGCACTGCTAATGCATCACTGCAACCAAATAAACACCAAAAGTGTCCTCATTGCTGTAATAATTCTTCTCAGTTGGACATGTCCTTCTCTCCAAGAAAATGCCTTGCATTTGAGGCTTGAAGGATTAAATGATTTAATAGGTTTTTGCATCCCTATCTTCCATGATTTCCATTTGATAGCTCTGGTCCAGCCTCAACACTCACTGAGCCATTTCTGCAGATGATTAGCCCTCTGAATACATTCTGCATTGTTTGATTGCATTTTATAGAAGAATACTGTAGTACAAGACTAAAAACAAATTAATTTACAATAGATAAACTTTTATGGTCGCATTAAAAAAAAAAGTAAACAAAAAGTCAATTTGCCTTACATGTGAACGACTTAGATGTTTTTCCAGGAGATGAACAAACTGCAGGCATTTCATAATCCCCAAAGCAGTGGCCACAACAGCTCACCAGTGATAGACTTGTCATTTGTTCCAGAGCACATGCAGCAAGTTACAAACTTCCCTTGTGTTTAGTGTGGTGATTACACTGATTTTTCCCAAGCTGCCCTGCCCTGTGCTTGAAAGGGCTGGCACACTGCAGCTTCTCTGTGGAGAACCATCATCACTCCATCAGCTCGTTAGCAGCTGAGCAGAGAGGATGCTCTTGGGGCAGTTATGTAGTTTCCTCCCAAACAGGGATACAGCCCATGAGGAACGCAAAAAAAACCAAACAAACAAAAAAAAAATACAACCCCCCCCCCAAAAACAAACCCAAAACAAACCAAAACAAACAAAAAAACTCCTAACATTCTATGAGTCTCTGATTTCAGTTGTTGCTACTCAGACACTTGTAATTAGGCACTGAACCTGCACTGTTCCACTACACCTGAAACATGAAGTGTCCCATGGCAGAGGTCTTGGCAGTATCTACACCGCCGTTTTACCAGGGTGGAAGTGGGAGCAGCTGAAGGGAAAGGTCTCTGGAAATCATGGCACTGCTTTCCTTAAAACAGGATTTGCCTCCGTGGGTATCGGCCGTCCCTCGTGCTGCCTGCAGAGCCAGGAGCATCCAAACTGAGCAGTGCCCCCTGCACCTGCCTCAGAGAGCGCCCTGAGCCCCGGTTCCGCGCCTGTTTCTCCTCTCTGGCTGCAGGGTGGAACAGCTGCTCGGAGAGAGCTGAACCCTCAGCCCAGGAGGAAAAGCTGGGCAGTGCCCAGGGCACAGCCAGCAGCAAGCCAGGGCTGCAGCTCCACCTTCCCAGGGATGTCACAGCAGTCCAGGCAGGCCCAAACAACCTTTGGCCTTTCCAGACCTAGGAGAGCTCCAGGACCTGCGGTATATGTGGTTTGACCAAAGTTCCATGATTTGCATTAAATGGAAAAACATTTCCATTAAAGTCATTTCAGCAGTACACTCAGCCTTCTAAAACACAGCCCCCGAGGTACAGGCAGGCCAGGAACACTGCTGGACACCCTCCCCCCATCCCAGCTTGCTGAGCAAGTCCTCTCTGAGGCAACAGACCCCACTGCACTGCACACAAAAACTCCTTCCATTAAGATGAAAAGAGTCTGAGAATCCCAAAAAGCAAAACACCCCTTCTCTGAGAGGTTAAGATGCCTGTTATGGGAGGAAAATTGGGTATCTGGCAATCTAGAATGCTTTAGGAAGCTGGGATTGTATTTATTTCCCATTTATGTGAGGGAGGGAAAAGGGCTCTTCAAAAATAGTTTGTTGCTCAATATGGTCTTTTGCAGGCCTTTGACTTTTTTTGTTATTCATTGAAATTTATAAGTGAAAGCTGAGAGTCACAAATGGAAAATAGATTTGACTGGCAGCTACAACTTCAATTTGTATGAGAAATCTCCCTGGAAAACAGACTTATTTTATCTCGGCCTCACCTTCCCGCAACAAAACCATGACAGTTACACTCACTGTCCTCTTGTGTACCCATCCTCACACTGGAAATTGCAACTGAATTACAAAACAGATTGTCTGATACTCATGAAAATAAAATTAATAGTCCACTCCACTCCAGCTAATTAATTTTCTTCAAACCACATCCCAGAGTGATCAAATGAGACATGAGCTCTTTCAGGAGAAGAAAATCCCACTGGAGTTCGTGAACATCAAATGTAACAAACACCAGCATTTCAACATTTGCATCACCATGTTTGAACCCCCATGTTTGCATATGTAAGCACCCATTTGCATGTAAGCATTATGTTTTATTAACAGTGATTAATATTAACATGCCAAGGTGGTAGTCTGCCTTTTGAATCGATGCAGAATGGGCTCGTGCAATGAGACAAAAGCAGATTGCTCATGGTTAAGGTCACCAAGAGAAGAGGATATCTGACCACGTTAAAAACAAAGCAGAGCACCACGTTGCTCCTCTCAGCACTCACTGTTCACAACAGCACCACTGTGAAGCTTTCCAGCACAGCCCTTCTTTTGTCTGCCTGGCCCTGGGAACCCTTTTGCACATTTTCATATAGTTCATATTAAATATGGGAACTTTAGCTTCCCTCATGAGACCCAGCACTAGAGCTAAATAATGGCCATCTGTTCGGAATGACCTCCCCAAACAACTCGCTTTGTTAACAGCAACTTTGCTGCAGTTAATTCACCAGTGGGGATTACTCCAGCCAACTTTCCACGGGCCTCCATTGTTATGAAAACCTATTATCAAGCAATTAAATGACAGCGAGGATGCAATAAAGTACAACAGTTTCACTTGTACCATTATCCTGGGTGCTGATGTTAATGAAAGGCTATCGCACCCCTGACTGCAATTCCGAAATTCTGCCATACAGGAGAAAACTCCCATCAGCAGCTATTTTCAGTCTTAATGGTTTGAGCAATTACAATCCTTGCCTAAGCCCTTCCCCAGTATTTCAGCCCAAATTGAATTAAGGACAGCTCTGGGGTGATCTCCAAGGGCTGCGGTTGAAGCCAGGTCTAAAGGACGCAAGGCTTGGCCTTCCGGAGCTCGGCCGGCGTGGGAAGGTGTTTGTTCCCTGTCAGACAGATGAACCTCACAGAGGAGCACTCACAGCTCCTTCTCCTCTGTGTAAATGAAACAGTAAACCAGCCTGCTGAATCCTCTACTCTGTGTTTGTCTCAGTAGAAAATAATGAAGTTGAATTGCCCTTACAGTCCTTTCAGTACCCCGCTGGCAGGCTGCACTTCTGGCCTGACACCTTTCCTTTCCTTTTCTCATTCCTGGAGCTAAACATAAATTTAAATAAACCTCTTTGAGGAACAAGATGCACATAATTGCCACAAATACCACAAGGTGTCTAGACCATTTCATCTTTCTAAATTACCCTGGGTTTGAAATTTATGCAATCAGCA
The DNA here is from genome assembly GCA_013397865.1 of Struthidea cinerea. NCBI lineage: Eukaryota > Metazoa > Chordata > Aves > Passeriformes > Corcoracidae > Struthidea > Struthidea cinerea. The sequence continues at coordinate 1,102,315 of VZTI01005477.1, forward strand.
TTTTGTATTTCTGATATAAAACAGAGCAGTAGGTCTGAAACAAGTTATGGATTTTTCTCCCCACCATGAAAGAAATGCACAAATTTATGTTGACATGAAGTAGTACTTTCCCTACTGCCGAGAGGATCCAAGTGCAGTCATACTGCTTGGCATGGATTCAGCTAATATGCATTTGCAGCTCTCCTGCCCTGACAGAAGGCAGTATATTTACCAGCCTGTATGTGCAGTTAGGCTAAAGTGTTGTTTTTCACTGGGACTCATAACCTCTACTCTTTGGAATATTTATTTTCTTCCTAAGATGCCACAGGGAACCTTCCTGCAACTTACTATATCACTTCTACATCAATACTACATCCAGGTTTCCTGCAGGTAGCTGGCCAAAACAACTGCATGGGAAAGCTCCACAACAGAAATCATTGCATGAGAGAGAATATGAATGAATTCTTTGTTCATAAGCAATTTTAGTTTGTTTTATAATTCAGTTGGTCCTGACATTAACTTTTTAAGGCAGAAGAGTTTAACTAAATCTAATTACAGGAACAACATGCAAAGCACAGGGTCCCAGGAAGGGCCCTTCAGAGGGAGAAGCTTTCCAAACCAAACAAGAAACACAGGATTCAGCTATCTCACCTCTTAGAGGAGATGAGCTTGATTTGGTTTCTCTTCTTGGGACAAACTACAGCAGCTGCCAGGCAGGATGGACAGTCTTCATTGTCCCTCCAAACCCACTCCCCTTTGCCATGCAGGGGCAGAATCTCTTTTCTTTCCTCTGGGTCCATAATCCAAGCCAGAAATGGGAAGAACTTATTGGGAAGATACCTTAATCCTCCTCACTATCCTTCACATAAAATGATCAACTAAAATTATACAGCAGAAACATTATCTTTAAAAATTGGAATAAAACACAAGGGAACCTCATAACATACAGGAATGTTCCCTGTGTACTGAGAAAAAGAAACAAGAAAATGATATATTAATATAATAACACAGATAGGTTTGTTTCTTGGAAGAACATTGATAATAGAGCAGCAGAGGAGAGTTTTGTTCTGTAAAACGAGTTGTGCTCACATGAGAAAGACCTGAACATCACTCATGCAGCTGAGAGAAAACCTGTATTTCCCAGCTCCCTTATGAATGACAATTCCATCTCTCCCAACTCTCTATTGCCAAGCAAAAGAAATACGGTGTAGGCTTGTGTAACAGCCAAACAACTGACATTTACTTTTGGTAGTCCCTCCAAAGTTGTGCACTTTCAAAACCAATATTTTTGACTAATAACCTTTCTGTTTCTCATCATAACATTTGTTTGGATCTCTTTCTGAGTCCTGGCTTATTGAAAATACCTTTCTGGAGTGAAAATACCTTTCTAGTGCGTCCTTCACACCTACAGTGTAATGTGGTGACTCTCCTCTTGACACCAGTGATATTTCCAAACACACAGGAGAGCAGTGGAACAGAGCTGAGTGTTTCCCAGAAGCTCCCAAGAGAGAATTCTACCCTTGAGAGTTATCCCAGTGAGCTTTGCTGTGTGCGTGGTAAGGGACAGCTGTGGCAAAGGTCCCCAAAGCCAAACCTAAATAAGGGATGTTTCTGAAGCTGCACAAAGGGTTTTTTCCCCTCTGTGCACTGGATGAGTCAGAGCAAGCAACAAGCTGTAGCAGATCTGGATTCTGGGGTTCATTTAAAAAACCAAGGAGATCAGAGCTTTCCCCCTCACACCCCTCAGTGCTATCTTTGCTCATCATGTGGAGTGGAAGTTGAAGCAGGAAGTTCTCTTGCTCCAGCAGTGCACATTTGTCCCTCTCAAGGGTCAAGGACCCTGGGTATCCCCAGCATTCATTCCCCTACTCATACCCAGCATTCAGGATCTTCCCTCCAGGACCTCCTTTCTGGTCTTTCTTCTCTCTGAGACCACTTCTCACTTTGGGAATGCTCCTTTTTCAAGCCCAGCTCTGCTGTCCAGGAGCCCAAGGCCTCAGGTGTCCCTCTGCAGTCTGGGTACAGAAGCCCAACAAGTGCCTCCCAGTCAGCAGGTCTGGTTTAGCTCTCCCTGGAGGATTTGGGATGTGCCCCTTGTCTAATTCAGGCATTGTAAGACTTTACAGCCGTCCCATAGCAGGCTTCTGCCAGCGTTCAGAAGTTCAGTTTTGGATGTTCACGCAGAGGTCACCAGCGAGTGTGCAGAATTTGTCCCACTTACAGCACTTAGGTATGAATTTATTAAAATATATGATGAATAGTCAGCACAAATTCCTGCTTAGACCCTAATCACAGAGTTCCAGACAGAGCACAGGCACAGGGACCGTACTCTTGATTAAACCTGCAGGCAAAGCAGCCTCTGCAGGACCCCTGTCGCACACTGAGGGCTCTCCTCACCCATGTGTCCATGTGAGCACAGAGCCTGACCCGTGCTGACCAAGCCTTTTGTGTGCTGGGGCGCTGCACACCCCCAGAGGTGCTGCAGAAGTGGTGAAATGCCACATCTGGATTCTATTTTTGACATTGAACTTCCATTGGAAAAGACAGCCCCAGCCAAGGGGGTGGCAGGGGAGAGCAGCCCAGACAAATACACAAACTAGATGATTAAAAACGTGGAGGTGTATGCTGAGATTACACAAATCAGAGGACTGGCTTTGCTCGCACTTGCATCAGCGTAAAACCTGACTGGCCCAAGGGAACTTGGTGTAGCTGAACGTACATAAGTAATGAGCTGTGAAATCAAGCCTTGAATAGCAAATAATATACTTCATGATAGTGCTCATTTCACAACACTGCTGCATTACCTGCCTTCTGCATCAGCCTGCCTCAGAGTCAGGGGTGAGATGAGCATGCAGCTGACAACCAGCTAATCAGTGGTTACATAAAACCACATCAAATTAGGCTCTAAAGTGAAGGGGGGAAATAAGAATTCAAAGAATTCTTATTGCCAATAAGAAATGAATTAATTTTTTTTTAGAAAATTTTAATTTTTTTTTTTTTTAAATATCTTTTGAGACATCTACTCAGTTGTTTCACCTCTAAAGGCAGGAGAGAGGCAGGTGTGGTTTTCCTCCCCTCCACCAAGTGCCAGCGAGCCGAGCTGATTGCTGCACACATCATTTGACATCCTGCAAACACAACCAGTGTTCCACCGGCAGCAAAGGCAGACAGAAACGTTCTCGGCATTTGTCACATTCCCTGATTGGTTCTCACCGAGCTGTTTGGCATGGAAATGTGGGGAGGGATGGAGCTCTGAGAGAGGGAACGCCTGCGACAGAGCGTCATCTCCTTATTAGCGACTCTGGGCTGGGAAACTGAGACGGGGAAATGCATCACCGTGACACTTCTGCTATTGCCTGTTACGCAGATAAAGAGGAAGTTCATCATTAAATCCCAATTAAGCATGCCTTCATGGCTTTGCTAAAACCCATTTCTTTTCCAGGAAGCACACAAGCACACACAGCTTCAAATGGATGCAGCCCCAGCACAGACCCCAAGCTCAACACATCCCAGAGCCCTCTGCCAGGCAGGGATAAACACAGAGAGCCCCTGTGCCTTCAGCTTCCAGAACCTGCTCATCATAAACAGGATGAGCACACAGGCAGGTAGCGAGCTGGGCCACAATCTTCTATCCAAAAATGATTATGAAACACTTAAAATCTAAAGCAGCAGAGAATGCAAACAAAAAGAAGATTGAATTGCCCTAGGAAGTTCAAAAGAAGGCCACGCTTGATTGGATTCAGATTTGATTGAGATTCGCCCTCATTCATTAAAAAGTTTGAAGACGTTCAGACACCCAAAAATTAACTCTCGAGTTGCAGAGCAGGGTACAGAGGAGCCATTTCTCACAGGCTGGGTTTCCCACACAGCTTTTCTTACAAGCCTGTCACCTGAACTGCAGTTACACAGGCACTCCTAACCCACACATCAGCAAACCACGTTTGTTTTAGCAAACAGTGACACCCATCCAGCCAGCTGCCAAAGCCCCCAGCACCCTGGGTGTACACACACACACCTCCAGCTCTGCAGCCACTCGGGACGCTGACATTCATTCCTCTGTTGCACTAATGTACATGCAACTATTTAATTAAATAGATTATCAGGTTAGTAGAAAATTAGTATAAAATCATACACTTTATGACTGTATGACTTCAGCAGGGCCGGCATTTATGCTTAAATTAAGTCCTGCACCCTGTGTCCTATAACTCATGTGAAGTAGACAAGAATTATGATCTCCATGCCCTGCACAAATGGGAAACTGAGGCAAGAGAAGGTTAAGGGACTTGCTCAAGAACACCTGAAAGGTTAGAAATGATGCTGTTGTGAGTGATGAGTAGGAGAGTGGCTGAATAACCCCTTGTTTAAAGCCTGAAGTATGTTTACTGGGATGGATTAAAACCAGGCTCTTTGCTTTTAAAATGGCTCGTTGGAATTTTTCAGCATTTTGTGATTCCTTTTCCTTGCCCTCCACCAGAAGCAAAGCTCACACACATGAAAACAATATTTAACATTAAAACCTTTAAAAGTTATTCTGGTCTCAGTGATGTTGACCTAAATTTAGAACTAATTCAAGGGTAAGCTTTATCCTGTAACATGTCCCATCAGCCCCTCGTGCTCAGGCTCGCAGCATCACCTTTCAGGGAGGAGGCCCTAAAGAACATCAGCACCTTGCCCAGCCTAGGGAAAGCCCCACCTGCACTATCCCCACCTTCAACACAAGCAAGTCAGCAGTGTAAATCTGCCTTCAAAGTTCAAATTCCTTACGTTTGCACCTAGATGTTTCCTTAGTACATCAATTCATTTATTTAAGGTGTCCATGCCAATCCAGGCAGGACAGACCATCCAAGAGCAGTCATGTCTGGGCAGGCTCTGGCTACTGAACAGATCAAATACATATGCAGCAGAAAAACTGTAATTAAACCTGAGGCCAAGAAAACTCCAGGCATTTCCTATTGTCCAGTATGCACAAAAGGCAGTGACTCAAAGAAGAACTTGCAGCTTCTTTTTGAGCACAAACAAGAGGCACTCCTGAGCTGGAGGAAGCAGGGTCACAGGGAGCTGCATCACGGCTATAAATAATTCTGATTTTAAGGCTACAGTTAAATGAAAACAGAAAATACAACTGACAGCACCTATGCTTCTTGTCTTTCTCTATATTCTCTTACAGTTGACCTTGAGAATATTTAATATTAGCCTAAGGGTGGAAAGAAAGTTCTTCCTCACTCCTATCATTTAATAATAGCTTGTCCTCTTTCTGCTCAATATGCAAGCAGACAGTGCTTTTGTCATGCCTTCAGAAGGTGCTTTGTTCACACTGAGCTGGTGCCTGGAGCACAGGGACTGCCCCTGCCCGGGATGCAGGGCTGTGCCACCAGTCTGGGCAGCACAGGGCGGCCACGGAACAATTCCTGTCACCCAGCACAGCTCTTTAGAGGGCCGCTCCTTTGGTGGGGGCTCCTGCCCCTCAACCAGAGGGGAAAACCAACCAAACGCACCATTAAAGTCGAACCACAACGTGAATTTTGATTCAACAGGCGTTTTGACAAGAAAAAATGTCTGCGAGCGGTTCGGAGATGGGGTGCAATCAGGCTGTTAAACTGTGTTTTGCTCCCGTTCGTGAGACGCTCCGGTTTGACAGTGCCACGGGCTGCCCGATGGATGCGGGAAGGACGCTCGGGCTGTCCCCGCCGAGCCCTGGAGCCGCAGTGCCCTCTCCCGAGCTCGGCGGGTTCGGCAGGCACCGGGAGCAGGCGCTTTTCCAGAGCCCGTCCTTGCAGGGCAGAGCCGCTCCCGAGGCAGCCGGGCCGGGCCGGCTCCGCTCCGCAGCCGGGAGCGGGGATGCTGCACAGGGATGGGACGGGAGAGGCCAGGCTGTCTCGGGCTCCCTTCCCGAAAACACCTTTAAAACACGGCGAAATGAGCAGGAAAGCGCTGCCGCCCGGGAGCGGGAGCTGCTGCGGGCTGGCCGGGCCGGTCCGGGAAGGGACGGGCGCGCTGCTGTCCCAGCCGCGCCGGCAGCACGGGAGTGCTCCGGCCGAGCCGCCGCAGGGGCAGCTGGAGGAAATGCTCCTGCAGCAATACATAGCTGCTTCGGAATTCCAGGCGGGAAAAGGGCGCGTGCATTCCCAGCTGTAGTGGCTGTGATCCCTGGAACAGGCACAGCGAGCACACAGCCCAGCTGCCAGCCACAGGGGCTGGGGACTGGGACTGCGGCAGCCACACACAGCATCCCACCACGCTGCCAGCGCCAGTGGCAGAAACCTGGATCCACATTTGGTATAGGATATCTCCCTTAAAAGCCGTTCCAGCCATCTAGGAGGCTAAATATAGGCTTCATTTTCAATAAAGCCAGTTAAAAACTGCTTATCTTCGTTTTTTCTATCATAAAGTAGTCTCTTGAAATTATTTTGTCCTCATTTTCTCTATTCACATGTTTTCCCAGCCCTCTCATTTGGGTTCCCGATTTCGGCTCCAGCCCTGCTTTACAAGCTGATTCCTTTTGAAATGGTGACAAGTTCTTTCCCATCTTTCTTCCAGGGGTTCAGGAGGACACACGTGCATCACGCGGTTCCGTTCCAGAGGACAGCAAGTTTAAGGGACATTTAAAAACACAGTTTCATTTCTTTCTCCTCATGCTTAGCACTGCATTTTCCCCCTGCTGATACACTGTAATTGAGTGATGCTCACTGCAACTTTATTTAGACAGAACTCACGAGTCATGAAGAACATGATGACAATAAACCAACTTTTGGGCAAGTCTTTGCTGCAGCTCTCACACCAAGAAGTTCAAGAGCTTTCAAATCACACAATCATTAAGGCTGGAAAAGATACCCAAGACCATCCAGTGGCCGATGCCCACCTTGTCACCCAGCCCAGAGCACTGAGTGCCGTGTCCAGGTGTTCCTTGGACACCTCCAGGGATGGGGATTCCACCACCTCCGATGTAGAATTAAAAGGATTTCTGCATGTTTATGCCTCTTGTTAGAAAACCATGACTCCTTGCTTAATTTAATACTTGCCGCTACCAAAGTAACATCCAAATATTTCAGCCTTGGTGCTCACAGCAGCCACCCTTCTCCATGATGCTTTGCTCTCATCCATTTATAAACATCAGTTCTTTCCTTACCTGTTAAACTGAGCTTAAATGAGCAAAGTTCAATAGGCAAAGTTTAGCAACAGCAAGAACTTCAACCACCAAAGCACCTTTTCATGCCAAAACATCTGTGTTTGTGCACCAGCAACAATGATTAATGTCAGCAGGGCTCTGGGAATTGTGTTTGTTAATTAACTGCTGCTGTAGAGCTTGCAGGCAGAGTACAAAACATGACGTTCCTACAGGGTGTACACAAATACTTATTATTTTCCTTATGCAAAAACTCCCAATGGAAGAGTTATTGTTTGGGTTTGTTTCATTTAACAGAGGAAACAGTTACGCTTCCTGTTGGGTGTTTTGCGGTAGGGTCTCCACCAGCAGAACACTGGAGAAGACGAACAGAAGAGGAGGTTGGGTTGCTGTATTTTCTCTGAGCTAGGTCACCTCTGGAGAAAGGCAGTGCCTGCTCTAAGCCAAGTGTGATAAATTCCTGACGGGGATTATACGATACAGCTTTCTGTGATAGCAAGAGATTGAACTCACCGACCCAGAAAGCCCCGTTCTGGTCATCTCTTGCTAAAGTGCTTCTTCCCAGGCGCTGTAATCAGCACCACCTGCACGAGAACAGCCTGGAGCAACCTGTTTGGCAGATGATGCTGGAGGAACCATGCAGCATCCTTCGGGGGACCACCTAAATCAGCTGCTGCTGACAGAGCTGCCTGTTGCTCTGGAGACCAGAGCCCTTTGGGACACCCAGCTAATGGGAGAGCAGGCACAGCTCGATGGAACCACGATCTATGGCCTGCAGCCTTCTGGCTGAGCTCTGCACACCAAACAAACCCCGTGAAATATTCCCCAGCTAGGAGCTGATCCATAACCATAACCTCTCCCCGTGGCTCTCTGCAGAACCCTGTTTGCTGTCCTGGACCTGGGATGCTGCTGTAATTGACTCCATCCATTACCTTAAAGTGTTCTCCTGTTTATCCTGCCTTTATCACATCGAGCCGTTGTAAAAATCTCTTCTGGTTTACATCTTCCCTGTGCTTTCAGCAATGCTATTACTCCTATAATAAGCTTAATGAGGACACTGAGTGGAAGAGTCTTCACATAAATCATCACAAGAGAAAATGCTCCGGAGATGCAAACAGCAATGTCACACTGCCCTCTGTTGAAATTTGAAGCACTAAAGTCATTTTGAAACTTCTTTCTAAGGACTAAAGGTTAATTATTTAATATTTTTTAACTGCAACAGCTCTTTCCAGCCATTAGAGAAGATGATTATTTTTTTCCCACGGATTACAACATACATATTGAACTAAATTTAATGAGCTGTCAGAGAGAGAAATCCTTACATCCCTACAGTGAGGGGGGCAGCAGGGAGGGGCTGCAAATTCTGAACCTGAGCAATCCTTTCAAACCTCAAGACTTGCCCCAACACTAATCACGATAGACTGAGCCTTTTTAGCAGCTGAGTCATCCAACCCACCCTGAAGCCAAGCTGGCTGTCCCCAAACCCCATCCACTGTCACACAGCCACTTCCTGCCACAGCCTCTGGCAACCATGGCAAACACTCTCCTTCAGAAACATTCCTGCAGGGAATACTTCTCCCTCAGTGAAAGCAGTGACACCCTGGGAGGATGTGCTGAGTGGTCTGCAGCAATCACTAACCTTTGCCCTCTGTGCTGCAAAGGGCTCTGCTGCTGCACAGCTCATCCTGTCTCTGCAGCGCACTGAAAGCACAAAATACAAATCATTCTTCTTCTGCACTTACCAGGCTGTGCCATATGCCATGTTTTACAAATCCCAGGTGACAGTCCATGATTACACCACAAGGTTTTCGACAGGCACAGACCCCCACTTTAATCAGCCCCCTTTGCTTTGCACACAATGCCCCAGAAATGGGTCAGGATCGATGATCAATAGAAGTGTCACACCCTGTGTGCAGCAAGTCTGCAAGACAAGAGTGTCGACAAGGAGACTCTGTGAGAAACAAGTCTGCATTCTGACCCTGTCTGTCCTGGAGGCACCCTTAGTGGGGTGGAATTTGGGGAAAACCCCTTTTGGAATGACTGTCAGGAGGCCGCTATGGAGAGGGGGAAGGTGCTGGAAGGAGCAGCTCATGGCGTGCTCAGAGCTGGGGTAGGGCTGCCAGAGCAGAGCTGCCCAGCACAGCCTCCCCTGCACTCCTGTTTGTCCTCCTGGGGCCAGAAGAGCCTCAGCTACACGTGAAAGACAAGGAGAGCAGCTCTACGCTGGCATCTGGGTCAGGAGGAGCACGAAGGACTGGTACAATGCAATCATGTCCTCTGGCTGCTCAACAGCAGCACAGGGCCCTCCTGAGCCACCCACCCACAGACAGCGTGGAGCCTGAGGGCTCACGAGTGCAGCACATCCATCCTGATTGCCTGAATGCACATTTTCATCGTATGGGTGACATTCACAAAGGCAAACAAGGCTCTTCAAAATGTATTTCTAGTAGAGATAATGTTTTCTACCACAATGACAGCTACAATACCAAATCCAACTTATCAGCATTCTTCTCTGATCTAAAAAGTAATTCATCAGCTCTATCATTGTATCTAATAAGAATATGCTGTAAAGTCTTAGCTTTGAAAATGAGAGTCAAAAGCATTCGTAAGAACCCCGTGAAGTTTCTTTCCTTATCTCTCATTTGCTGCAGACAAGAGCAATCAGCCTTTCTTCATTTAAATTGCAAAAGTAAAGAACGGGGGCTTTTGGTGCCTCTAAAGATTTCTGGATTTCAGTGCTAAAAATCGTATGCCCTGCAGCACAGCCCAAGAGGACTGGACATGGAGTGCGACCTGAGCAAACTATCCCATGTGTAAAATTCAGCAATCAGTTATTTTCATTTCACCACTGCTGAAGCAGGAACACACTGGCTGGCTCTGCTTACAAAACTCTCCCAGGCCTGTGAGAGAGTGGATGATCATCATTTTGGCTCCCCTGCCAAGCTGGGACAGGTATTGGAGGCCACCTGAGGATTACAGGATGGGGGAGTCTGAGCATCCTCTACGCAACATTAGCTTTAGTTACACACACACTTCTCCCTGGAGCCAAGGTGCTCATAAAAGCACCCTGAGCTCCTCCCCTCCTGTCAGGAATTACAGCCCAACAGTGATTTGCAGACCGGTCACTGGGGTCGCTTAAGAGCAAAGTTTATACCAGAACTGAGGTAGAAATCGAACTTTTACTGACATATATTCGATTTTTTATTACCAGAACAATGCATAACAGGGAACAAAAAATAAGTCTTCTGAAAGCTAAACATTTAGACACACCTCTAAATAAAACACACCTGAAGCCTGGAGGTGACAGCATCAGTTGGTAACAGATGGAGGTTAAAAGCAGCCCTCCCCCAGCAGCTGCCAAATGCAGATCTAAAGGAGAAAGGATGCACCAGTTTATGCTTGGAGTCCAGTTCTAGCAAAACAAAACAGAGAAAAAAAGTCTCACACTGGGCTACCAGAATCCTGTCGAATTAAAACCCACGGCCAAGCCCACGTCAGCCTGCAGGAATAAAGGACATTGTCAATGCTCCAGCTGAATAACACCTCACCTGCTGCTAAGGCTGCGTGCACAACAGCTTTACAGCACTCTTTGGGCTGGCTTTTTTATATCAACCCTGAAAAATCCAACTGGAGTTCAGTCATTGAGACTTGAGATCATTCAAACCAGAGAGAAATTTCAGAGAGAATAGAGATAAATTGTTGGACACACTTGAGGGCAGGAGGGGGTAATTAATTTGTTGTAGCCAAACAATTCCATATAGTCCTGGGCTGATTATGCTGTGAAGATCAGAAGGATGCCCTGTGTGCTAACAGTTCAGTTCCCAGTAGTTGGATGCCAAGCTAAATGCAGGAAAAGCCTGAGGAAAAGTTCACACACCTACATGTGCTTTTAATACCCAGTCAATGATAAAATAAAGGCTTATACCTGTTAGTGCCCTTTGGTTTTTACACATGTAGGGCAAAGCCACACATAAAACCCAAAATACCTTCAGTTTTTCTGCTCTCTTCTCTTTTTGCTTCTACAGTCATAACTTTCTCAGTCTCTTTAAAATTTGACTGTCCCATAGTCCAATACAGCTGCACAAGTACAGAGAAGCAAAATATATCCAATGTCTTCATTTGCCTTTGCGTAAAACAACCATGTCTAACATAATTTGATCCCCATGATTGGGGTTTGCCATGAAAGGCTGGAGCAGATGATCCCTGAGGTTGCTTCCAACACACTATTTTATGATTCTAAGATATTCAGAAAAGGCTTTCTCTCTCTCCCCCTCTCTCCAGGTATGGTTTTCCAAAAGTTCTGTGTAACAGCTCTTCCATGAAGCTAACATTTCCTCTAGCTCCTTCCTCTTTGAAGATGGAAAGGGGAAGTTGACACCTCTTCAAGCAACTTTAACTTCCAGAGCTAAAGTTCCATCACCTCAGCAGTGCAGAGACCCTCAGGAGCTTTGGGATGCACAGTAGCCAGATGTTCAGCTGGGTGAACTAACTCCTCACAGCATCTGACACTGCCTTTCATTCTGAGTTGTTTTTATTTTTCCTTCATGCTCTGCCAGCTGCAACCAGAATATTTAAAAAAAAAAAAAAAAAAAGGGAAAAAAAGCCCAAACACAATAGGCAATTTTCCCTTCAGGTTCAAATTACCTTGCCTCTTAATTAGAAGTAAAGCACAGAATTCCAGAAAAATGCCACTTTTTAAGGGCAATGACTAGTTAGCACCGAATAGAACCAAGACCACAAGTTTACTGTTACACTCGTATTTGTGGGAGGATGTTTCTTGTCCGTGTTCAGTGAGGCAGCAGGGTCAGCTCAGAGCCAAAGCAGAGCATTCGCACCTGAGTGCTCTGGCATGGCCAGGGCAGGCTCAGCCCCGGTTTATTCCCCAGAGATTTCCCTCAGGCACCCACAAAACCCATGTCCTAGTTTGGACAAATTTGGAGGAGAATACCCTCTGATAGAAGTCAGGTTACAACCACCCCT
>VZTI01005477.1:1114459-1154301 GCA_013397865.1 Struthidea cinerea
AAAAAAAAAAAACCCAAGGGTACCGCAGAAGCCGAGGAGTGTATCTCGGTGTCCTTGAAACAACTGCTTTGAAAACTTGTTTGGTTTGGTTTTTTTTTTCCTGTCCTACTCAGGCTCAGTTTAAAGGCACAGAAAAGATTGGTGGGCATGAAGTAGCGACAGGGGATACACATCACAAAGTCACCCCAAGACAACCCACCAGAACGTTTTGCTGTCTGTGCCAGGGGAAGCCAAGGCATCCCGTCCTGTTCAGGTTTCCCAGGCAGTTTGTGTGAATATTTAGGTAGGTTTAACATCGACACAGCTTCAATTAAAGCCAAGGAGCACAGCAGCCAGCCTGAGGAGGCACACGTTAAATGCTGAGGTACTGAGCGAGATCTCGAGAGAAATAACTTGTGGAATTCATTTATAACACTATTGTGTTTTTCTGAATAATATGGCCTCCTACATGTAAGGCACCTATTTAAGTATTTTCCCTTTTCTCCAGCCTCCAGAAAATAAAGTTTGAAAAGCATTCTTCTCCTTAAAAGCTCTCTTCGGTGTTTTATATTACACATGAAGTCTGCATTTCTCCTGCAATTACTCAGATAATTTATCTACCAAAAGTGTAAAACAGATAATTTCCTAGCTATGAAAATACCAGTATTCCACTTCAATACCTGCTGTTATTTCCTTGCCTACAAAAAAAGCAGCTGAAACCATTATCTACCTGTTACAAAGAGATTTCAACTTTCTAAAAAGCTTAGATAAGTAAAACTGCCATTCTCAAAGGTCTACTTTAAAGCAAGCGAGGAACATTTTATATTTAAAGGTGACGTTTCTTCTTTCACCCTAAGGGCTTTACATTCTCATCTTGATGTATTAATTAAAGCACATTTGTGGTGAATTTTTAATTATCTCCCTAATAAATGGTATCACAAGGAATAAAATGGTCTCTTCACAAGTCTCTCTAGACTCCCCTGTGTCTTGGAACAGCACTCATTCCGCAGCACACGAAGAATGCAAATTGCTGGGAGGCCTGTGAATGCTGATGGGCAGGGACCAGATGGCTGTCTTGCACTCTTTCTTCATCAAAGAGCTCTGCAAAATTCTTTAGCTCCAGTTGGCCACACAAAAAGATGAGTCTCCTCTCTTTCCTTCTGAGATACAGATATTTCCTTCCACTGAAAGCCAGCCCAAAGGATGAGGGGGTTTTTTTGAAGCTGATTCCATACGCTTTTCCCTGGGTCAGTTTTTGCTCCGTACTCCCAGGCAGTGAGGGAAAGAACAAGTAGTGGATGAGGACGTTTGGGGTGTTTCCCCTCCCCAGTGCTGTCACCACTTTTTTGGAGTGCAAAGCAAACCCGTCCCCGAGGAGGGGCAGCCCAGGAGCCACAACAGCCCCACGCAATCACTGGGGTGTCACCTTCGGGAACTCGTGGCCAACAGGGGAGGCATCGTGACTGCCACAAAAACCCAGCCAGGCAAGGGCAGGTTCACCAAGCAGGTCCAAAGAAACGGAAGAATGACCATATAAAATCACAGAGAAATTGCAATTTGCTGCGGAGCATAACCCAGGCATTCCCGTGGGCAAGGGACACAGCTCTGCCTGTGAGGTGTCAGGCAGTGGCAGCACAGAGCAGGTGGGAAACGGGACCTTTACTGTCCAAATGGCACAGGCTGTTGCCTTTTTACCCCTACCTATGTATACAAAAGCACAAAATGCAGGGAAATATTTGATTTCTGGGTTGCTTTCCAGAAGCTTTTTCACAGAAGACACTCCAGGCCCTGCCAGACAAAGTGTGCAGACACATCTTTATCAAAGAGTGACACAGGTACAGTCAGCCCCAGCACAGTGAATTACAGTCCCCCCATCCAGAAGGAGCTAATAAACACCTCTGGGGGAGGTGACTGTTGCCTGCTTTGCCTTTTATCACCCACCTATCCCTCCTGCAGAATGCCAGTGATCAAACCCAGCCAGCGCTTCAAACCAGCTGTTAGAGCATTAGAAGAGTAGAGGTAAGTATTACTAATTCCCTCCGAGCCGAGGCCATAAATCCATTTTTTTGTAAACGCTGGAAGTCAATTGGTATCACGCAGTTAAAATCCTGTTTGCTGTTTCCAAACAGACTGTAACCCGTAGCCTCAGTCCCTCTGGCCTCTTGCCAGACACTTTAAATACAGGGAAAAATATCGGAATTCATTACTGCTGTACAGAATTCTTCATCGATTAACAGGGAACTTATGACTATTTCTTTAACCACAGTCTAGCTGTTCTAATCAATTTTCTCCACCTTTACTTAAGAAAGCTACTTCAGCTGTGCAGAGCAGCAATCAGGAGTAGCATTTTTTTAAATATCCATGCAAGACAAGACCTTAAAGCATCGTGCCACAGCATTACACAGAAGAGCATCCATGGACTGCAGACCAGGGCCACAGCATTAATTGACTATTGCACATTTAGTTATTTGTGAAATGGAGCTTCCTGTGTTTATTGTGCAATGTTTGAAGGTCTAACAAGCTGTGGATAATTGGGAAGAACCAGGATCTCCTGACTTGCGAGACACTGAGAGGCGTCTTGTATACACATTGAACAAATTCATGAGCAGGTATGGAAACAACGCTTTTGGCATGGTTAGTGATTAACATCCCCGTGGCATTTTCCTGTTCAGCTAAAAATTGTTATTAACTATGCTTTAGCAATTATATGTTTTCCAAGCTGCTGTCTCTTAGATTCAAAGACCTCTGCACTCAGCAGTTTAGGAGCTACTACTCATTCAAGCTGCTAAGCAGAAAAAAGTCGATAGGAATTGTATACATTATGTATTGTCATTACATGCTGGCATGATTCCCTTGCAGAACAGATTAGGCTGCATCTCCAACATGTTGATTTCCTAATAAAGCATATTAATTTGTCTATGACAGTTATTGCCTTGAACCACCACAAATTAAGGATGAAATAAAGTATTTTATTTTTAACATTTTCATTTATATGCTCATCTGTTGAAGTACAGGCATTATTTTCATGCAAGTTATGATGGGCATGAATCAGATTCACTTGCTTGTAAAGTCTTAGTAGCTTGTAATTAAATAGCTTATTTTATATGCAGCACAGGGCAGAGATTTACGGTGTGTGCACTGTCCTGGCGTGTGTGCAACCCCCCTTGCAGACCTGCACAGCACAGCCACTACAAACCTCTATTTTCATACCTAATTTTCCAAGCCATGCCTGATTGGCGTTGCCCTCCAGAAGGGGAACAGACCCAAACTCGGGGGGTGACTGACGACGCTCTGCTGAGGCCACCCAGCTCTGAGCACCCCTAACTCCCACACACACGAGGAGCCCAGCATGGCCGGGTTTGGGGTTGTGGCTGGCCATGGTGAACCCACAGCTGCTCACAGGGCCGGGCTGCCAAAGGCCCCAGCAGCCAGAGCGGGTAGCGGGCACCGGCTGAGCGGGAACACCGCAATAAAACACCCAGAGCATTTGTCACTGCTCAAACTGCAAACTTCCCCCGCGGCAGGAGAGGCACAGCAGAGCCCTCCAGTTTGAGCAGCCAGAATTTTCATCAGCTTTGCTCCCCACACAGAGCAGGCAGCGCAGCCTCAGAGACCAGGACACATCCTCCAAGCTGCATTCTGGTCACAGCTCCTGCTCCCAGAAGTTCAGCGTCAGAGCACGGCTCCTCATTTTCATATTCCTGTCTCACTTGTGTCCAGCTGGAGCAGGAGCACTTTTCCAGCAGGTACAGGAGGGAGGTCACAGGAGCACAGTGTCACTACAGCAGTTCCTGCCAGTGGAGAACCAGCTGTGGCCACAGAGAGAACTCACCTTCCACAGGGGCACTGAGTCTGCCTGAAACCAAAGCAGGGGTGACCTCATACGGATGGTTGTGCTGCCATCTGCACAGCAGTAGGTAGTGGTCAGGGTAGAGTTCAAGCGAAATAAAAATCTGTGGCACTTTGCAGTAAAATGGCACAGCCAGCCGGAGCCAAAGCCACGGAGCATCGCTAAGGAAGTTACTCAGGCATTCCGGAGAAATTCCTTTCCAAATCAAGCTGCAAACAGAAATGTCTGGAGGCTTCTGAAGGCAGAGAAGCCACCAGATCAGAGACCTTTTCCCTCCCAGCTATAGACCCCTGTGAGGTATCAGGACCGCCTCCAGCCTTCTCAGAGAACAGTCTTTTCTCCAAAGAAACCCCCCTCTGGATGAGCCCTTCTCTCACCTGACAGCAGAGCAGCGGCATTAAGTACCTGTGGCCAACCTATGGCCTCTGTTTCCTTCTGGTCCCTTCAGCTGATCTCAGAGCAGCCAAAATTTAGCTCCTAAGCAACTGATATTTCCACTCTGACATGAAACACATCAGAAATTGCACTATTAATAATCTCTTGCACTTGTCACCCATTGAAGTGTCAACCTTTTGACAGCTGAATTGTCAAGGTTGTGTCAATAAGTGACGTTAATAAGGTTTTCTATAATCCTTAGTGGATCCACTGGTTGCTAGGCAAACTTTTCATTACAGCGTTGCATTAGATGAAGAGCTGCAAAAAGACGTATTAAAAAATGGCAACATCGTCCCCCTTCCCCAAAGCAGTTTAACAAAAAGCCATTTACAAAACCCAGATGAAATAGTGTAGAAATTACTGGGGAATTTGATGAGGGGGAAATGTGGTGAGTTATGCACCATTTGGCTGAGTTTTACACAGCAAAACATTTATCAGAAACTTTGAAACAGTAGTTTCTTCCTGAGAATTCAACAGAGCAAAACATGGATATCTGCCAGTTTCCATCTGAATTCCTTCAGATCACGATGTGTCAGCACAGCTGCATCAGCACCTGTGGGAATACTTGGGAAGTAAGGCACTATTCACAGGACTCTATCCCCTGCTTCTGACTAATATTTACTCTGGGATCTGTACTTCATTTATAAACACTTTCAGACGTGTCTTCGTTTCCTGGGCAGACCTAAACTCACCTGAAGAGCTGTGCTATCAGAATGGTGCCTTAGTCCCAGAAGTCCCGTTTTTATGGGATGTGCAGCTACAGCTTTATGCTCTCAATGGGGCCTCTGTCAAGGGGCAGAACATAAAACAAAGACCTGTAATTAAGCGTTGCTCACCCCAGTCCCCCTGTGCTCCAGCAGCCCCAGAGAACAGCCTCTCTTCCTTTTTTGCCTGGCTTTCAGACCTGCAGCCTGCCCCAAGCTCCCCCTTGCTCCCGCACCACCTCTGTGGCTGCTGATAACCCTCCCAGACCCAGCGGAAGAAACTCATCTCCTTTTCTTCAAAAAGTAGATTAAAGGATCAAAAACCTCTTCCCACCTCTCACCAGGAGGCTTGGCTGCCACCCTGAAAGATTCCCTTTCTTGCAAGTGTGTGAAGGTTATTAATCCTTTCCCATTAAGCCTGTGCCACCCAGGAGCTCTGCTCCAGCCTGCCATGGCCAGGATGCCCCACTGCACGGATTTCCTGTCAGCTCGGCGCTCTGAAAAGCTCTTGCTCTTCACTCCCAACCTACCTAAAATATTTAATGAGTACTTGAAACAGACACCAACGTTTAGCTTGCCTCCTGAAAAACAAGGGGGAAAACATATGGGTAATATGCAGCCTGTTTCACAAAACAATAACGAAGCATCTGGTAACTTCTCCAGGAAAAGAAATGGAAGCTGAGGGGATATTTTGCAGAACTTGGAAGCATTCATGGGATGGTGTACTGTTATCCAGCATGTGTCTAAACACACACAGTCTCCTAGCACAGCTTGAGGGGAGATATTTGGTGTATTCATTGTAAATCTCTGGCAAGTACAGCACACGGCCACTCTGTTCCTGGCAGCAGGCACGGGAGCCAATCCCGCTCCCACACAGCCAGCCCAGGCAGGAGATGTGCCCAAAAACGCAGAGAAACGGCTTGTGACAGAGCCATGGGCAGAGCACACCTTCCCCGGGGCATCAGCCAGCAGAACAAACCCCTCACAGGCCAATAGATATTGCCAGCTGGGGTAATACACCTTGCCTAAAATTCAGGTTTTCCCTGCATTTAAATTTTAGCATCAAGTCTAATTCTATCCCCTGCTATGATGAATAAGCAAATTCAGTTTGCATGATTGAAATCTGAGGCATCAAAAATATGCCTCCCAGACACCCCTTTTATTGTATTACTACACTCCCCATAACCACGCATAAAATGCCAAATTTAACAAGCAGTGCATATACTGCACTACATAATGCTCACATCCACGTGTTAGGCACTGTGTGTTGGGCCACACTTATCAGCTGCTACAACACACCCAGGCTGTGCCTCAGCAGAGGAAAAAAAGAACACTAATTAGAGAACTGCAAGAGAATTTAAACCCAAGTTGTCATAAAGACTATGAAAAGGATCAATGCCGAGAGAGGGGAGGGCATGCAAGCAGGATACACTCAGCAAGGACGTGATCAAAGGCAGGACAAACAGACTGCAAACACTCTGTAACGTGCAAACACCTCTAAGGTGTGCTGAGGATCTGAAGAGCATCCTCCTCACAGCAGGAGGCTGCGGGCACCTTTGGCGTGGCCTAATCTGCCAACAGATCACAGCCAGCTAATAAAGGCATTCCTCAAAGACAGGCACGCTCTGCCGGGCTGGCCTAGCAGGGAAATGAGAGCTGCTCTCCCTGCAGCGGGCAGCAGCCACCCCTGGCTCTGCCGCACGTCCAGCGCTGCAGGCAACACATGGCTGGGGCACGCTGGGTGTGCAGGAGCCCGTTCTGGGCGGAATTCAGCAGCCCCACACTGGGTGTGCAGGAGCCTGTTCTGGGGAGGACACTCAGCAGCCCCACACTGGGTGTGCAGGAGCCCACACTGGGGGGAATTCAGCAGCCCCACACTGGGTGTGCAGGAGCCCACACTGGGGGGAATTCAGCAGCCCCACACTGGGTGTGCAGGAGCCCACACTGGGGACACTCAGCAGCCCCACACTGGGTGTGCAGGAGCCCACGCTGGGTGTGCAGGAGCCCACGCTGGGGACACTCAGCAGCCATCTGCTCACAGGGATAGGCCAGCAGCAGGTCCCAGTTCAGGTCCCAGCTCCCACCAAGGGCAGGAGCAGAGCTTGGAGGGGGCTCAGCCTGGCAGTCTGTGTGTCCCAGGGCAGAACTGGGAGGTGAGTGTGGGCTGAGCCCCCTCCAAGCCCCCTCCACTGGGATCCCACTGATCCCAGCACCTGAGTTAAGCCCCATCTCAGCTGAAGAAATATTTTCTTTTAGGTGCAGCTCATTTCCCAAAACAATCCTCAGGAACGCCGAGCCTTGGACGCTCTTCCTGAAAGCAACGACCCAGGCCCAGATTCCCTTTTTGTTCAGGAAATTCCACGGGGGAATGGCACAAGGGAACAGCCAAGCTACAGAGCTCCTGGGGGTTCAGGTGACCTCCAGCCCCATGGTACAGCCCCAGCAGTCAGGCAGGAACTGCTGCCACATTGGCAGCTGTACCTGTCCCCTGCACGTCCCCACCAAGAGCAAACCAGCCCACACTGGCTCAGGAGGGTCCCACACCCGTTCCCCACATCACCCTCTACCCCTGAGCTTGTCTGAGCTCTCTGCACCCATCACTGCAGACAGACCCTTGGGCTCCGAATACTTGTGTCCTTTGGAAATTAGGAGGAAGGGGAAGGTGGCAGTTGTAAAAATTTCAGCCTTAACCCAAACCAGTCTTCTGTACAGTGCCTAAGCATGCAGAATTCCAAGGAAGAATTAATTATTAATGTCTTAATGTAACGAGAGCTGCGGTTTTCATTCTCCTCGCAGCTGTCAGGGAGGCACAGATGCAGCACCACCTCGTGTAATTGGAATCTTTATTTTACAAACAGTGCACTAGACTGTGTTTTATCTCCTCTGATCCCTGTGTAATACAATCAAGGCTCACCAGTCAAGGCTCCTTCCCCTTTGTTTGCCCTTCAGATGCTGCAGAGAGCCTCTTCTGTGCACTGCACGGTGAGAGCAGTGTGACACAGCTGCATCACACAGAGCTTTTGTCCTGACTTTAAGGTATCCCCAAAGTACCAACTGGCAGCACATTCCAGCCTGGCCAGGTGCTGTTCTCCAAAAGATACCATTATAGACCAACAATGAACAAACCTATCAACAGATTTCCTTTGTGCTCCCTGCACACTGAGTTTAAATACACTGCAGAAGGATACCGGTGCCTGGGTGGCAAACAGGAGCACATCCAGCTGCCAGAGCTCACACACGAACACAGCAAAACAGCTCTGCTGAGCCACAGAGGGATGGGAGCACACACAGACCATGGTCCTGGGGAAAATCCTTCAGCCACAGCCAGGGCAGAGGCCATCCATGGGGATGCCTGGAACTGCAGAGCATCAGCTGCACTGGAAACCTTCTGAAATCTTAACCAGCTATGGCACCTCAAAGGGACATCTTTGGTGGGAGCATTTCAAGCTCAACACTTCTGCTGTTTCTGGGAAGGCCCCTGAAGGAAGAACGAGCTCATTTTGCCTGGGCTAACTATAAATTTTCACAAATATTTTACTTTAAGATCAGGATACTTTTTTACTTTTTCCAGGATATTTTTTTACTTTCAGATAGGGCAAGTGCTGGGGAGCAAGGAGACAAAGATAAAAACAGCTTTACTTTTCCTGATAACCTGCCTGATTTGGAGATAACTGTATAAGTAAAGTTCAGGCCCATTGAGTATAAATATGGATTGGATGAAGAGCCAGGAAAACTGTGTGGATGATGTGAGGAGGGAAAGGGAAGGCTGGTAATGATCAGAGCTGGAGACTCTGGATCAGGCTTTGCAGGTGAGCTGAGCAACTGCAAGAGGAAAACCAGGGTTACCTGAGCAGGGCTTTGGCTTCAGACACCTGAGGAGCAAAGGTTGTGCTTGCATACAACCACCTAGAGAAAGGGCTTGTTTGAAAGGGAAGGAAAAGCAAATAGGATTTGGGTAAGTGAGCAGCAGAACATGTCCAAATATCATGTCCTGGGCACAGAAACATCTTCATTATTTTAGGAATAGGGGAAAAGGATGTATAAGCACCATTAGAAAAACTAATTAAAGCAGTTATCAAATTATGAAGTTAATTTACCTTGAGCAACCCTCTGGTAACCCTGCAATCCAAGATCAGGGTAGCTTTTGGTGGTGTCTTTTCCTCAGGCTGTCAGAGCTGGTTCTGGCCCAAGTGGGCTGTGAGCTGTGGCCACTTTCTCCACCAGCCAGCAGCGGCAGAACAAGATTTCATCTTTCTCACCCAGGGAATCTCTAAAGGTGGGTGAACTTGCCTGCACTGGGCTCGCTGCCCTTCTCTTGGAGCTCACAGGGAAGCGTGAGACCCACCCTGCAGTGCAGCCAGCCAGGCCCACTCACTGCCTCTGCCCTGGTTCTGCGCCCTCCTGACCATCTTCCCTCTCTCCTCCCAAAGAGCTGGAGGGAAATCCAGCAGCAAGGAGATAAGGAGGCTTTGAAACAGGGTCTGCATTCCCTACCAAGTCCCAAGAGCTCAAAAGCTTTCAGCTGTGTCCTATTCACATCCTTTCCTTGTCAGACATCTCTTGATGAGAACAGGCTCTGACAGGAGGGGAGGAAGAAGGAAATTACATAAGCAAAACAGAAGTGTCACTAAATTAATTCTGCAGATGAGCAGATCAGGTCTTGGTTGTAACTGTTCTTCTTTCTGGCACATTCTGGACAGTTCTTTCAGGAATTCTCTGCTAAATGAAGCTCAGAGAGCAGGTTAAGGGTTCCTTTTCGCAAGGGGTGGCGAATGTCTGCTCTCTTTTTTCACTCCCACCGTCTCATGCCATTTGCACCAATGTGAGCACTGACAGGGGAAGCACAAAGTGTTTTTTCTCAAGGTTCTGAAGTGAAAGCACCAAGGCCATGGCTGAATTATGCAGGATGAAAGCACACTTCCACCCAGAGCCAGCCTCCCCGGGGTGTAGTCCTGGGCTGTCTCAGCAACTGCTCTCAGCTGACTGATACTGTTAGTGTTCCCCGGGCATCTCATCAATCACAGCTTAAGCCTCTCCCAGTGAGTAACTTAGGAAAACAAGGCCATTCCTCCTGCTCATCCTGCTCTGAAGATTTTCAGTGGCTCCATTATTCTGAGTTACTGACAGGTGCTTTGTTTCTCCCCTTGCACAACTTCTAGGTACAAACTGCTTTTGATTTAGCACCTGGATTAAGTCCTTACCCCACCTTGTTTTTCTAACTGGAAAAAGGCCTGAGGCAAATGCAAGGAAAATTGTCCCCGATTCCTTCTCTCAGAGTAAAGCTGTGACATTTTTAAGCAGTACACAGAGGATGTTGAGGGTGAGGTGTTTTCAGCGCTGCCTGGAGAAGAAAGACCACGAGGTCCTGATGAGAACACAGAGTTTTGTCACTCTGAGCTGCTCTGCTTTTGTTCAGGGTTACTGGGCAGAACAACCTGAAGATATTCCTGACAGTGGAGACAGTAGATCAACTCCAGATATTTTAGCTGCAGGCAGAACATCACCCCCACATTCCTGGAGTGCTTAAACAGATCAAGACAAACTCAAGAGGCTAAATCCACTTAAAACAGGTTAGACTGTCTAAGAAATAAAATGCAAAGTACTGAACTACTACAGGCCTCCACACCCTACATCCAATGAGAACTTTCTGACGACTTATGTGCAATATGTGCAGCCTGAGACAGTGCAAGGCTACTTTGAAAGGTGCTGAAATAATTGTTCAAATTCATAATCTGATTGCCCACATGGAAATGCTACTGTCCTTTTGAGATACTTCAGCTATGAAATTCTGGCAAGCAAATTATCCAAAACCTCTTCAAGACTCAAAATTAATAAGCATTACCTCAATATCTTCTAAAAATATATTATGTCTAATTTTCTCTCAGTATTTCTACCAGCTGGAAGCTATGCTTTATTTTGGGGGGCATAAAAAGGAAGCAGCAAAGTTTTAAAGAAATTGTGAACTTCCTTGCAAGCTGGAGAGGAAAGAAGTGAATCTTTCAACTCAAAAATGCAAGGTAGACAGCAAATCCCCAGCATTTAAACTGGCAAAGACTACATAATTTTGCAATCAAGATTACTGCATTGACAGCTTTATTTCTCAAGTTTTAACTTGATAACATTTAGCAGCGGTTTCAGAAAGTATTTATTTACATGGAGGTTTATCTCTCTTCTAAGGTTGACTGTTTTGTTGGGTTTCGGGCTGGGTTTTTAGCTAATAGGAGAACGATAGTGATAGTTCAAAAAAAAAAATTTTTAGTTATAGCTACAGTAGAGGAAAACTGTCTCTGAATACCGCTTAATTTCCATGACAGAGTTATTTCTGAAATCCAGACTCCAAAAACTATCAATGTAACGCATTAGATGGATTTGCATGCATTTAAATTCATGCAAAATGGCAACAGGTGCGCTCATACAAAATTAACGCTCACTCCATGCACTCATTACCATTTGACTGACCCTTACCAAGGGCTATCGGTGTTTTCCCAGGCTGAGGAAGTGATTCACTTGAGTGATCCTGAAGAGAGGGAACTCCAGCTCCAAGTTCTGCCTTCTTTGCCCTACTTTAACACCTCACCAAAATTTCTGGGGGGAGCAGTTCCTCATCTGTGAGGTTTCAGCCCCTGAGCTGTGGAACACACCCAGGGCCTCTGTGGGAACCCGGGGCTGCTCACGTCCCCAGCAGCTCTGGGTGATCTGACACCACGGAGGGATTGCTCAGTGGATCAGCCACAGAGTTAAGGGTGGTGTTCAGGGAGCCCTTGAGGAGGAAATGGGATGGCCCCACCAGCACTGCAGCACCCCGAAGGACACAGATCCTGGGAGCTCCGTACCCCATGCTTTGGGAGGACACTGTCCGTGCAGCCAGATGGATGGATGGATGGATGGAGGGACGGATGGATGGATGGATGGATGGACGGATGGATGGATGGATGGATGGACGGATGGATGGATGGATGGATGGACGGATGGATGGATGGATGGATGGACGGATGGATGGATGGATGGATGGACGGATGGATGGATGGATGGATGGACGGATGGATGGATGGATGGATGGACGGATGGATGGATGGATGGATGGACGGATGGATGGATGGATGGATGGACGGATGGATGGATGGATGGATGGACGGATGGATGGATGGATGGATGGACGGATGGATGGATGGATGGATGGACGGATGGATGGATGGATGGATGGACGGATGGATGGATGGATGGATGGACGGATGGATGGATGGATGGATGGACGGATGGATGGATGGATGGATGGACGGATGGATGGATGGATGGATGGACGGATGGATGGATGGATGGATGGACGGATGGATGGATGGATGGATGGACGGATGGATGGATGGATGGATGGACGGATGGATGGATGGATGGATGGACGGATGGATGGATGGATGGATGGACGGATGGATGGATGGATGGATGGACGGATGGATGGATGGATGGATGGACGGATGGATGGATGGATGGATGGAAGGATGGCTGGCTGGCTGGCTGGCTGCACAGCCACAGACTTTACTAACTGTGGCAGTGAGGGATGAGCCTATGGCCAGCCCGTTTTACCCATAGCTTCTGGGGTTTAAGCTGAAAACTGCACCTGCAGTTGCTTAATCCCTGCACTCAGAGGCTCACCCCTGGCACAGCCCAGGTCCCTGTGTGCTGTCCAATGCAATTCCAGGGAATTGGGCAGCTTCCAGGGAACTGGGCAGGTTCAAGGGAGCAGACGCAGCCACCCTGGCATGCTCAGCAGGAGCCCGTGCACCACATCTTTTGTACCCACCCATCCCCAGGGACAGGGACAGCTTTCCAAAGCCTGTCTGAGCTGTAATATAAACAACAATCATTCCAGGGGAAAAAAAGATGAAGCATTAAAGCATTTCTATACTTTTTAAGCAGGTCTGAGTAATGACATGAATTAGAATTGCTACGTGAGTTGAGGGGCATGGTTCTCTGCAGTGAAGCAGAGAAATGTCAGTCTGTGGAAACAGGAGGACTTGTAATGGTTGGAAATTCAAATGGAGAAATTGTTGGGATGGAGTAGGCTTTGGAGAAAACAGTTTAAAAACCGCTTTATATGCCTTTCTCTAAATCTAACATTATGCTTGCTCTCAAATGTAAAAAATCATATTTTGTCCAAGAGTCAAACTAACAGCAGCATATTTCTTTAAAAAAAAAAATTCAGAGTTACAATCGAATTGTGGTTCATAATCCCTCCCATCAAATCCTGACAATAATTTTTATTGTCAGTAGCAGCAATAAATGATTGCCCATCTTAGCTGCAGAGGACATGCAGCTTATG
Organism: Struthidea cinerea; assembly: GCA_013397865.1. Classification (NCBI taxonomy): domain Eukaryota; kingdom Metazoa; phylum Chordata; class Aves; order Passeriformes; family Corcoracidae; genus Struthidea; species Struthidea cinerea. Next base: position 1,127,745 of record VZTI01005477.1, read on the forward strand.
TGATCCAAACAATTGCCAGAAAAATGCACAAAAGGAAGGAAGAAGCATTATCCAGATTACTACAGCAGCAACCTGCTGTAACAGGTTTATATAGTAGAACCTGTGGAAATACCCATTTATCTCTTTGCTTAATGCAATGTCTAGTACATGAAAATGATACTTTGCACCATCTTATTTACTACAGGCAAGAAGGTTAATGCAGGAGAACATATTAAAGGTCATTTCCATTCTTTGAAATAATTAAGTGTAGCACTTGCAGAATCCTTTTAGGGAGATTTGCAACACAAAATGCTTTTAAATAACTCCACAGGTAACTGCATTAAAATAAATCCTCAGACAGTGGAGGCTGGACAAAGAACTCGGAATAAAACAGCAGCCCCCATTTGAGAGAGTCCCAAGGTGTTCTGAGTTTGCCCACTGCACACCCTTCTGTTCCATGGCTCTTGTAGGCCCAACAGCAACATTTTTATGTGCTTATAACTAGATTGATTCAAGATTTCCATATTGGAACAAACCTTTAGTGGACTGGAAATACAACACATTCTGCACTGTCATTTAACCAGATCTCTCAGTGGTTGTGAAAATACTGAGGCCATTAAACAGAAGCTCACTAAACAAGAGCAGGAATCAAGCTGAAAACCCCGTGACCCTGTGGAGCCGGACCCAGAAACTTCTCTTGTCAACTTGCAAAAAGGTTCGGTTCATTTGGAGCAGAAAGAACTGTCAGAACTCAGCAGCCAGCGTGGAACAAGCTGGGTCTGCCACCAGTGAGGAAGAACCCAGGCAAGCCCAGCACCACTGGCATGGCTGGAACCCCATTTCCTGCCTCCCTTAGGGGGTGATATTTTTGTTAGATGGGGCACTTTTAAGAACTGTTTTTAATCCTCTTAGTTCAGTGTTGTCACCTCTTGAGGCAACACAGCTAAAATGCACAAAGCTGGTGATAAGGAGAGAGATGCACAGAAAAAGGGGGGAAAGCAAAGAGGAGGCTCCCATGTTTTAATCAGCAGTTGTAACACACATGGCAGGAATCGCTGGGGTTCCACACACAGGAAGCACAGGAGTGGCAAGCATATCTTCCCTGAATTAGGTCATAAGAGGAGCAATGGGATGTGTCAAAATTATGAGGTGGAAAGGCTGCAGCTCTGTAACGTTTTGGTGGTCTCTGTTAGCGCTGGCAGCTACAGGGACACTGCCGTGCTTGAATTACACCAGGTGACATTCCCAAAGCAGTGACAAGCTCATGAACACCACAAATCTGCTCCCCAGCTCCACTGAATTGCTTCAGCAGCCTCGAGCTGCCCACAGGGACAGCGTGAGCCCGAGCAAAGCCCCGTGAGAGCTCACTGGGCATCAGCACCCAGCAAAGCATGAACTACAAACAGCCTCTGGAGAGCAGGCAGGGACGAGCTTCTGCTTGGGAAATCTCTTAGTTTTGTTAATTTATCACTTCTCAGACTCAATAATCACTTGCTCGTACATAAAAGTCATGAAACCCAAATGGAAAAGCCAAAGTGATGGGAACTGCCACCACATTCTTTAAACATCCTCAAGCTGTTGGCGCTGGTGGGGTCAGCAGATCAACGGGTGCTGCCTGCTCGTTAATCCTCACAGCTGCACTTCCACCTGTGCAGAGCAGCAGGGTCTCTGCCCATGCCCACAGCCCCTTCAAGGGCAGGGTAACCCTCCAAGAGGGGCAAGATGCCATTGAGAGGCTTCTCCTTCCAGCACAAGTCACTGTGGCACAAACGTCAGGAATATTTTCCTGCTGAACTCTGCTGTCAGCCACAGGCCGTAATTTCTACCCTTGGACACATTACAAGCATAATGGAGAACACATAAATGAATGCACAATCATTACAGATATTTATATGCATCCTGCTGGTGAGAGATCATGCCTATAATTCATGTGTGGTAAAGCCACAAAATTATGAAGGTCTTCCTAGCACAGCCATTCATAATCCAATGGGAATCCATTACATTTTTATTTCTCGTGCTACAAGAGGCAATTTATGACTGTCGTATTTCACATCATGTTTTAGAGGTGATGATAATGTAAAAGCAGCCTGACCTCAAAATGGAATAACTGATTGAGGCCAAGAGCCATCGCACAAAATGTGTATTTGGTTTCTTGGAGAAATCAGCAACTACAGCTTTTTTAATTTTTGGTATGGAGTTCACTTTAGAAAAACATTTTTGTCAAATTAATTTCTTTCATTTAATTTAGTTTTCCTTTTAGGCAAAGAGGTCTGGATTTATTCAATTTTCTTAATTGCAACCAAACATAGAAATTCAGGCTCTTTCAGAAACATTAAAATACCTCATTCTCTGGTCTTTCAGTCTGGTCCTTCCCAAGCCCCTTTATGGTCAATACTGAACTGTTCTCAGCCCACATGGAAATTTCAAGACTGTTACTATTTATCTACTTCCTTATTGTGCTGTGAGACATAAGCTCTTGGTGTATTTACAAGTATTTAGGAGTTACTGTGGCAACATCACTAAAAGAGGCCAAGAATTAATGTCAGAGTTGTCACACCTAACTACACACAATTTGATGGCTTTGAGTTGTACTTATTCCTTCTTAGAACTGAAATCACATTTCTGATGACAACTGTGCTCTGTCCTCTGCAAAAGTGTTCCTTTGCCAGTGCTGTTATTGTGGGGTTTGTTATTATTTCTAAGGATAAGTGTTCTATTGCATCCATTTGATTTCCTAACAGCAATATAATTCTGCCCATACCTTTGCAAACCTACCACATTCTCATTTTCAGATTCTCAAGTCCCCAGCATTGCCATATTCTGGTAACAGTTTTTTAAAAGCTGTAAATTCTCTTCTCTCTTGAAGGGCTGCCTTTCTGGGGGCATGAGTATTTCAGAGCAGATCCATAAAAATTGACAGCTAGCTAAACTTTATACATCTTGACCTCACCAAGAGTCCTGTTTCACTGCAGTAGAACCATTTATATTGGCATCATGTGTTACACGAGTCTGGCTGAAGTAAAATTACACTTAATAAGCCAGACTGTATTTTGAAAGAAGATGAAATAATGGCTATAAAATTTAATGTGTCATTTAACTGTCACATGAATAGTAAATCCTTCAGTAAAGATGACAGAGCTACAGTGATTTAGCAGACACCAATCCAGGCCATCAGAGCTTTGTGTTAACACCAGAAAAGAGCATTGTGGGACCAAGCCATGTAATTTCTCAGGTGGAAAATTACTTCCTTGAGGTTCCTGAATCGTCACAACTACATGGGCCTAGTATGAGGCTGCTCAGAATTAGTCAGGGTGCCAGAACGTGGCTCTAGCAAGGGTAAAACATGATGCCATTCTCCAGGTTTTAGGGGGATGCCTCCTGATGGACTATTTTAATTTTTTTTAAATATCATTCTGACTACACAGCATTCCGTACTGTAATGGTGCTTTCTTCTTTTCACATTAAGCAAGCCTAATGTTGGGCAAAGGTACAGATTTATGTCCCACAGTGTGATGCCTGAATTGCACCTGAGCTTCTGAATGTTTCAGGGGTGTCAGCCCCAAGCTCTCTTAGTTCCCCAAGGAAAACTGCGACTGCCCAAAGAGTCTCCTTTCCATGGAAAGGCAGCAGCTCGAGTTCCACATGCCCTGCTGTCCCTTAATTCACTGAAAAGGCCACCAGTCCAGGTTTAGCAGATGCTCCATGGCTCGTGTGCTTGAAATCCCTTTTTCCTTGGGCACTGGATGTTGCTCTCTAGCCCCCCAGATGAGGGAAAAGCTCCATTACAAACACCCAGGGACATTTGATCATTCAGATTAGAAACCTCTAAAGATTACCCATGAAAACACTATGATCTGCTTTAGGCTGTGTGCTCTGTGGAAGCTTTCAGGACTGAAGCTGCAGCCCTGGTTTCAATCTTTAGTACTGACCTCCCCCAATAACAACTTTCACGGCCACTGTGCTCTGCTCAGAAATTCAGTAGCCTCTGGCCACAGATAACCATCCACCAAGCAACCTTAAATGTTATCCTCTCAAGGTTAAAAAAGTGTGTTTAAGATTACTTTGGCTTTCAGGTCACATTCTTGCATCCTTGCTGAACTCCCGCTTCCCGGGAGACTCTGCCCGGTGATGGATTCAATGTGTTTTTCCTCCTGTTCTTTAAAGCTGGTTCATTCATCACACTAGGTGGGGTACATTTTTTGAGCACTGGAATGAGAGCTGGTCAGCACAGAACAGCATGTGTGAGAGGGAAAACTGTGCTGAAAGCAGGCCTGGGGTAGTGCTGCAGATGAGTCCAGAGAAATGCACAAAAACCTCTCTTACCAAACCAAAATCCCTGGATCAAGCAGCTCACTGCACCTCCCTCTCGACTGATGTTCCAGTTGCTATGCCTCATTATGGTTTATTCATATTCACCTGCAATATAAACCAAAAATTTCAACATTTTCTCTCATCTTTGCTGAGGGAAGGCATCAGGAAAGAAAACTGCTCCATACTGGATTAGGGCTGTCTACACAATGAACTCACCACAGACAGAAACCACTGCAAGTATTTTTCTCATCACTTTTAACAGACAATGACTTTTCTCCATATATATTCTCTGCATCTACACTCACCCTCTTGGCTCTCCCAAATTATGGCCAAAGAAGGTCTTTTAGGAAACAAAACCAGCTTTCTTTGCAACCAGAGCTGTGCATGTCTTTAGAAGACACGTCTCACCATTTACTTTTCACGTCACAACCAAAAGGAATTTGGGTGTAAAAATCACACATCACATAACAAAGCTGCTCCCAAGATGGAGTAAATGTAAAAACTGAGGAAATCTCCTCTTAAAATCAGGTGGAATTAATAACAGGCTCTGCCTTTGCACAGTACAGAAATACATTCTTACTAGAAATTCCCTGGTCATCGAAGATTTGGCTCTCCTAAGTCCAGCTGCAAGTTTGGAACTGGTCACAAAGCCCAGGGCATGGGGTTTTCATCTCTGGCAGTAGTCCCTGCTGCACTGTGTGTACATAAACAAACCCACTGTTTAGAACTCAGGTTGTTAACACCCAACAAAATCACAGAACACATTTTGAATTCAGACCTAAAAGCATCGCTGCACTACCAGCACAGAGAAAAATTAAGCCCTAGAGATGAAATCTTTCTACTGCTCTTGATTTTCATGTGTCTCTAACCTACATAATCTGTTATTTAATCTACCAGAGCTATCGCTGATTTTAATGGGCCAGTGCTGGTGATTTTTTTAAGCTGTCATTGAATACAGAAATAAAGACTGACCGATGTCACAGCCACAGAGGAGACACTGAGCAGGCAGAAGGAGTGTGCCCACTGAAGTCCTATCAGCACACAGGGTGATTATCGTATCTTGGGGCACAACAGGAGGGGGCTTCAGATATAGGCAAGAGGAGACACAACCCTTATCTGTTGGAGGAAGCTGATATACACAGCAAAGGGTATCTTGGATCTCCTCCAAGATCTCCTATTTCTCAAATGCATGCATTTTAAAATACCACACTAACACAGAAAAACAATTTTCTCCCTTTCCTTACATGTTGCTTTTTTTCCCCAACAGCCAGTTTCTGAGGCAAGGAAAAAAATCAACAATCCCAGTGGAGAAAAGCCCACTATAAAGGTGCAAGTTTGCCATTCTACCACAGTCTATACCTTCCTTCAGCAAAAGTCCAAACACAATGTGCTTCCTGTCCCAGGCTTTGTTACACAACGGAAATCCTTTCAACAGCAGCACAGATGGGTCAAAACACACCAGAACTACTGTGTTCAGACAGAAGAAAGTTCCCTTTCCCACCTATTATTCTACTGAAAGCATGTTTGAGAGCATTAGTGGCACCCAGATTGTGTGTGCCCCTTCACCACCACAGGTGGGCTTAACTGGATGTCTTCAGAGAGCTGAGAAATGAGTTGGCCATTTTCTCTTCAGCAAAAAATCTCCTCTTGTGACAAAGGAGAGGGGACGCGACATGAGCCATCCAATGAGTGAGCACATGCAACAAAAGCCATGGGACAGCCTAGCTGGGACTCTGGAGCTGCCCAGCACCACCAGTGCCGACCCAGTGTCACTGTGGGCTGGACGGTGACAGTGACAGAGGGGCCAGCAGGGTGCAGGGCACCCCACTCCCAACTGCATTTGGGGTGTTCCTCACCTTGATCTCCTGAGTTTCAGAGATCCTTTGGCCCTGCACATCCCTACAAGCGGAGGAGGATGGAGGAAGCAGCACACGACACAAGCAGCCTCCCCTGAGGGGTCGGGGAGGCCAGCACTGAATGCACCTCAGCAGCATCCTCTGTGCGTTTTCCTTCCTTTGCTGATGAAGTGCTTTGTGTGTTTGCATCATTTACACAACAGAAAGCAGCTCACACTGCATAATGCACACAGCAAAATGTTACCAATCCAATTAAAACCAGAACTCGGCTTCTGCTTTCCAGAAAATGAAGGCAGCAGTTGATTTTAAGTGGTAATAAAAGCCTTTAAAATCACCATTGTAGTTCTTACCACGTTCAAAAGATACCCTTCCAAGAGAAAAGCCAAAATTCAGATTACCTTACTCATTCCAGCCATGCTGTTAAAGGAAATGGGACAATTCTTCCCACCATGGGGCACACAGTAAGTTGTATTGTCATAAAATTGTGGGTCACAGATCAGGATCCAGAATGAAAAATCTAAGCCATCCTTGAAGAAATGTGATCCACAAAAACTAGGAAATCAGTAAGAAAATCAGTAGGAACTAGTAATTGAGCTATTCACAGACAGATTTGTTGCACAGAATCATAGGATTGTTTAGGTTGGAAAAGGCCTGAGACCATCAAGTCCAACCATTCCCCCAGCACTGCCAGGGCCACCATGTCCCCAAGAGCCACATCCACACGGCTTTTAATTCCTCTGGGGATGGGGACTCCATCTCTGTCCTGAGCAGCCTGTTCAGAATCACAGAATCCTTATGTTGGACAAGACTCCCAGACCATCCAGTCCAAGCTGTGCCCAGTCCCCACCTTGTCCCCAGCCCAGAGCTCTGAGTGCCACCTCCAGCCCTTCCTTGGACACCTCCAGGGATGGGCACTCCAAACCTCCCTGGGCAGCCCCTGCCAAGGCCTGAGCACCCTTTCCATGGAGAAATTCCTGCTGCTGTCCAACCTGAGCCTCCCCTGGCCCAGCCTGAGGCCGTTCCCTCTCCTCCTGTCCCTGTTCCCTGGGAGCAGAGCCCGACCCCCCCGGCTGCCCCCTCCTGTCAGGGAGTTGTGCAGAGCCACAAGGTCCCCCCCGAGCCTCCTTTGCTCCCAGCTAAAGCTCCAGTTCCTCAGTCCCAGTGCTTGACAACCCTTTCAGCAACACCCAGTCCCAGAATTTAACATAAAATCACTTTTAAAACTTAATTAAGCTACAGGTGGGTAAATTGATTAAAAAGTTGCCCTACTGCCTTCAATGTCTTGCAGGAGTGGAGAGAAGAGCACTTTGTAGGCCAAGGCTGGCCTGAAGATTTCAAACCAATGCCATTTGCACAATGTTCAGCACAACAGGGCTCTGTTCCATCCCGGACATGGCAATAAACTTCCTCAGCAGTGGTCCCAGCAGGTCCCCCCTCTGTTTGTGGCACTGCACCTTTGCAGGTGAGGTGAAGCTGAAAAGAGGTGCTTCAGCCCAGAAACACAGAGCACCAGGACCAGCTCCTACATTACCCTGCAGTCAGGAGGCTTTAGGCATGCACATCCCATCAGGAAATATTTTTGGCACTGAGTAGGCCGTATCTGTTGTGGCTGGGGAAAATCAGGAAAGCAGGAAAGCTGGATTCAATCACTCGAGGTTCCCTGGCCCCCTGGCAGGGGCTGCTCCCTCCTGCTCTGCAGAGGTTTGAGGGCACAGTTCTGCAGAACAGAACAATCTGGAGGTGCCACAGAGGGAGGCAGGGCAAGAGAGAAACCAGAGGAGCTGCGGGAGGAGCAGGAGAAGGATGTTGAGTGCAGGGAAAAAGGAGGAAATGCAGTGTACTGGCTGAAAAAGGAGGAGGTGAGAAGAGAATCCCCAAACAGCAACAGAAAACACAAATTCTCAGCTTTGTGACAGGAGTATCTGCAATTATCCAACCTTCACCACCTGTTTAATCCCAGCAATTCCCTTCAAACCAGCATGTCACACCACCACCAGCCAAGGAACCTCTGCAGCACCCCAGGCTGTTGGCTACCCGTTATCAACAGAGCTGCGTGCAACCACACTGCTCCTCCTAACAGACACAACTCCCCCTACAGAAGCAAGACATTCTCTGACCCTCCAGCAATAGCAGAATGAAGCGAAAATTGTTCCGCCCCTGAATTCCTTTGGTTCCACAAATGGTCGATTTCCACTGCAAACTCTATTTGTGCTCTTTATTAGCAGGGCACACGACGGAGCGGGCTCAGTTTGTCATGTGCTAGTTGGTCTCTTGCTGTAGAAAGCCAAAACAAAACCTGGAATTTCTCATTTGCCTGATTTGTGATGCATTCAGCCCTTACTGAATAGTCCAAGTCCATGGCTACAGTTCCTCTTCATTTTCTTCTTTATTTCCAGACTGTCAAATCAAAACAGAACACAGCATTTTTTCACATATAACTCAAGACACCTGCACTGGTCAATCAGTGCTAAAGAAGTACATTCATATGTCCAATTATAATCATCATTACTATTACTATTATTATTATTATTATTATTATTATTACTATTATTAAGTGTAAAATGCAAGTTTTTGAACAACTGTTGTTTACAGCCTTGGTGAAAGCTGTTTATATTTGCATGTGTGTAATAAACAGAGATCAAGTCTGCTCCAATAAAGTGATTTATCATAGAAAACCTTACTTTGTTACAAGCTTTCCTGTAGTGCATTAAATCTCTCAGCCTGCCCAGAGATGCAGCCATTGGGTACCCATCCTGTGAGTCTCAATGTGACTGTGAAAACAAATCTCTTTTTTGTAAAGATAGCATTAACTTTTTTTTTTTCTTCCCTCCAGGTAAGACAGGACAGAAAAATCTTTGCTGTGACAGGCAGAGAGTGCTTGTGAAACAAACACACACAGATGTGCTCCCCTGTTTTAGCACCAGGCAAGCTGTCCCTTGTTGGGCATCTTCCAGAGTGAAATCCCAGGCAGCCAGGCTCGCTCCCGCTCCACTGAAAGTCTCTCTCCAGGCCCACACCTCCGGATTTTCTCCCCACACCCAACTGGAAGAGCCACCAAAAAGCATCCCCCAGCCAACAGCACATTCCAGAGGGTTGACTCACAGCATCCTCTGCCATTTTTAAAGTGTGCTCATGTTTAATGCTCACATTTCAGACCTCTTCTGCTCTCGTTTGCTCTGTGCAGCCTGGCCATGATACCACCCCCCAGGGATGATTGGAAATGGCTCCTTTTTCCTCCCAACCTCCCCTAACCCAGCCTTCCTGAGATGGGAGGGAAGCACGTAGAAGGCATTTCTCATTCTGCTGCTGCGCACCTGCAGCTGCCGGCCAAGGTCACCAGAGGAAACAACAAAATCCTTCAAGAGTCAGTTCCTTTGTCATCTGAACGCGGGCAGGAAACACCGCAAGTGTCTTCAGAAAGGTTTTCTAATGAGCTCTTAGCCAGCCTGGCAGAGGCCAAAGACAGATGATCATTGCAGGTCCCTTCCAGCTGAAATAGCCTATTCTGCCCTACAGAGCTTTGAGGGAAAAGAGCACCAATATCCGGCTCTTTCAGACCAATATCCAGATCCTCACGTTCACAGGGATTGCTGGGCTTCTGAGCACAGGAACAGCCACCCAACTGGGGTTTGAGGGGAGGGCAGGGCCAAGGTCTGGGTCAGAGCTGCTCTGCCCCATCCGCCTGAATTCAGGTTCTGTTGCTCTGGTTTAACCTCAGGAGCCCTTCAGAGGAGGCTCTGAGGTATTCTGCAGTATAAATAATATTAATTACCAGCCCTTTTATTTCATAGGTACTCGAAGCCCATTTAAAAATATTGCACTCAGTGTGCAAATAATACATAAAAGGTGGGGGGGTTTTGAAAAGCAAGTGTTTTAAAATTATGCTTTCTCTTCAAAACAGATTATTAACGTTAAATCAGCATAATTTTCTGCTGCATTAAACTGGGGACAAGTCAAAATAGCTGCAAGTCTGCTTGAAGTAATTCATGGACATTTATCTTTCCTCTTGTTTATTGTAAATATATCTTTATAGAATAAGTTAATTTTGCTGCACACTTTTTCAGGAGCAGTCAGGAAGACAGATCCTAACAGAGCTGTTCATGCACAACCTTTGCAAGCTAGCAAGATCAATCATTTTCCTTTCCTCTGAATTTCCAAAATTAATGTAAATCCTTAGAAGTCATAGCAAGGATTTAACTGTATTAAATTTTCCATTGTGCTTTTAAATATACATATTCTCTCCTTTGAGATTCTGTTTGGTTGTTAGGAACCAGCTCTTACTCTTTTTAATCTCTGTGAAAGTGCACAGGGATGGGCACAGCGTAACCATTTGTAGAGTCAAGATGAAATATCAGCAAAAGAAAACTGTCCAGGGCAGATATATTTCAGTATGAATCATTAATTCCTAAAGCTTGAATTTTTTCAGTATTCATTACCCATTTTTCATCCTGTATTACTCCCCCAGTTCGCAGAGCTGCAGTGAGATCCTCACAGCTCAGAAGTGTTGGTGTGTGGCTGGGGAGAGCAGCCCCACGCCTCAAACTGAGCAATTCACAGGTAAACAGAAGATTTAAAATTATTTTTCCACTGCATTGCGAAGATCAGTCACTGAAATCCGGCATTTTACAGACTCAGCCCTCCAAGGTCTGTGACTGGTTCCCCTGACTATTTGCAGGGTACATCCTCATGCCAAAACCCCAAACGAGAATACCCACACCCAAATACTCAGATTTCCACCAGATTTGCTCCGTCCCAGTGCCTGACAGCTCGGAAGCTGTTTATGCAATTATGAACATAGCATTGAGAATCAAATGCTATTTTATCAATTCCAGGAAAAGCCTGAGACTTTTATATTCCACATTCCATTGCAATGGCTGAATCCAAACCAGTGCAGATCAGAGCAGCTTCACAGCAGAGGAGACAGCAGAGCCTGCAGTGTTTAAATAAAGGCAAAGCCTGGCTGCTGTAGCCTCCACACAGACAGCTGGCTTTCAGGGGGCTGGGGGGAGAAATCCATCCTGCCTGGTTTCCAAGCCATCAGGAGTTCTTACACATCCACTCAGTGCCTGAAGAGGCACAATGCCCACTGCAGCACAGGGACAATGCGTGGGGGATGGCAGTGGCACACTTAAACCATCTGCATTTGCACAGTGCTTGGCAGCAAGTGCAGGACCAGCAGCCCGGGCCTGGGGTGTAATAAAGGGAGAGTAATAAATGAGTAAAAGTCACTGAACCAATTTACAAGGCATTAGTGCCTTGGCTCTCACACTTCAGCCCCTCAGCAAGGATTCATCCAGAGCAGCTCTCTCCACTCCGCTTCTGGCAAGTGCTCAGCTCCTCCAACAGCTTTTGGAGAAGGCACATCACCTCCTTCCTTCTCCCCAGGTGCATTCGAGCAACACAAAACCCATCTGGAAACCCATGCCCTTGGGAGAAGGGTGGCAGCAAGCTGGGAGTGGGGTCCCTGTGATCCGTGTGGAGAGCCTGTGGAGTGTCACACGGGGTCTGCGTGGAGCTGGAGCCCACATGTGGCACTGCCCAGCCCATCACAGCTCCCACACGGATCACAGGGTGTCCCAGCCACTCCCAGCCAGGGAAACATCGGGAACAGATGGCAGAGAGAGCTGGGCAGCCCCAATGGTGAGGTGCCACCAGCTGGGCTGGCACAGCGGGCTGGGCAGGGCCATGGCTGCAGCACAGGAGACAGTGAGTGTGTGTGACTCTGGGTGTGTCTGGGGGTGTGTCTGTGTGTCTGTGAGGGTTTGTGTGTGTGTGTGAAGGCTGAACATGAGCCAGGTGTGCCCAGGTGGCCAGGAAGGCCAGTAGCCCCTATTGGCTGTTGGATCAGCACCAGTGTGGGCAGCAGGACAGTGCCTGTCCCTCTGGGCACTGGTGAGGCCACACCTCGAGTGCTGCGTCCAGTTCTGGGCCCCCAATTTAGGAAGGATGTTGGGATGCTTGAAAGCATCCAGAGAAGGACAACACGGCTGGTGAAGGGCCTGGAACACAAGTCCTGTGAGGAGCAGCTGAGGGAGCTGGGGTTGTTTAGCCTGGAAAAAAGGAGGCTCAGGGGACACCTCATCACTCTCTACACCTTCCTGACAGGAGGGGGCAGCCGGGGGGGTTTGGTCTCTTCTCCCAGGGAAGAAGGGACAGGACAAGAGGACACAGCCTTAAGCTGTGCCAGGAGAGGTTTAGGTTGGACATTAGGAAGAATTTCTTCACAGAAGGAGTGACTGGGCATTGGAATGGGCTGGCCCAGGAGGTGGTGGAGTCACTGTCCCTGGAGCTGTTTAAGAAAGCCTGGATGTGGCTCAGTGCCATGGTCTGGGTGACAGGGTGGTGTTGGGTCCCAGGGTGGACTCAATGATCTCAAAGGTCTTTTCCAGCCTGGCTGATTCTGTGATTCTGTGACTCTGTGACTCTGTGCCTGTGTGTTTGTGTGCTCCACAACACAGCCAGAGAGCTCCGACGCCGCGTGGCCAAACCAGGGGAAGGAGGGTGAGCTGTGACCAGGACACACCAACATCAGTGGCATGACTGCACTTGGAATGCACACGTGGAGACTGGATCACTGGGGCTCAGGCAGCTCCGTGTGAGGACATGAAAGGAAAATCTAGAGACTTCAAGGGGCATCAAGGAAAGCGTTTGAGATATGGGTCATCAAACGTCCTGTAAACACCGTTTCCCTTCAGGAAATGATTTACTGGCACTCACTGGAACAAAGCCCCAGTGAGCCACGTCCCTTCTCTGGCAGTTTACAAGTGGATAGAGCGCAGTGGGAGGGACACCAGGGTGAACAACAGCCCTGAAGGTAACCCCAACCAAGTGTGTCACCTGCCTTTTGTTGCACCCTGCTCTTTTCACCCCAGCACCGTAAAATCTTCCTCTCCAGATAAAACTCCTAGTGCACTTGAGCAGCCACATGAATCCCAGCACAGCAGAGCTATTTGTGTGCTGTAGCTTTTGGGATGACAGCTCTTCTATGCCTGGAATGCTTATTTGGTATAAAGGTTGCAGTTCAAGCAATAATCTGACATTTTATGTCCCCTGAAGCTCTCATAGAACAGTGAGAGGCATAAAAACGAGGTTTCGGTCTTTTTTGAAAGAAAAATCAACATTATTTCAATCAGTTAAAAATCTTCTTCTGTTTTAGAGCTTCCTAGCAGACATTTAACTGCAGAACAGTCGAAGAGCCAGAGAGCTGCTGAGTGCAGGCACCGAGATCCTCTGCCCCTGCTCACCCCAGCACTGAAATCAGGAGCTTGCAGGCTGACCCACTCATGGGGAGAATGCCAGAGGAAAGCCAGGACCAGGATGGGCAAACAGTTGTGTAAACAGTGCAGGAAGAAAAGGAAGGAGGCCATCAAACCCCTGGTTCTGTCTGATCCCTCACAGCTGGGACACAAGCACGGGGTTTGGAGCAGCCCCAGGTGGGGCTCACAGAGGGAAACCTCGGCAGCCCCTCCTGCCCCAGCAGCTCCACATCATCTCCTGCACACTCTGCGCCTGGGTTATTTTAAATCCATGCCACAGACATAAAGAATGTTTGCACTGCTCACTTTACCGAAAAGTAAGATGGATGTTATGCCTCTGATTTCAGTGCTGGCATAGCAGAGAGAACCTCTTCTACACCACAACATGAGCCTCCCATTTCCACCACCAGCCAGAGGTGAAAGCTGGGCTCTTCAACAACCAACCAACAGAGCTCAGGAATGAAAGGTGACAATTTCCATCCCTTTTGTTTAAGAGCAGACTGTGTTGGTTTGAGCTTCTGTTTTAAGGGCATTCCAATCACAACAGATATGTTCTTCGGGTGAAAAAAAATTCACTGAAATTAAGATTGTTTATCAAAAACATTTGTGGAAAACTTTTTCTCAGCATCACACCTCTACACCAGACCTGCTCTTCCAGCTGAAATCCCGTGGAAAGGTTAGTGTGCCAGAGTTAGCCTGCAAATCCCTGTGGATTGTGTCTTCGGTGAACACATCAAAGGGATTCATGGTTCCTTCCTTCAGCTCAGTGGTGACGCAGTTCCATTTTATGGCTCCTGCTCAGGTCGTTACAGAGTTTTAGTACAGTGTGGGTGCATTTTGTACCATCTATTCTTTCCTGTCATTTCCAAACAAGGCAACCAGATCATTTGGGATCATTCCCTGTTGAACATTTTAGGAAAAAACCCTGTAGTCATTAGTCTTTATATGAAGTATTGGGTCTCATTAAGGATCATGGGACTGACCCTTCCATGAGAGATGTGGTGTAGTGAAATGAGTGTGGTACAGCCAGGACAATGCTCTGAAAAACATCTCAGCAAATGCTGTCACACCTCCCCAGCGAACACCCAATTCCACCAGCAGTTTTTTTAAATTTTAAAAATTTTTAAAATTCCTCAGCAGGTTGTTTGTTTTTTTTTTTTTTAGACACCTTAAATTAAAAACAAATCAGAGCTACATTGCTTTGTTTAAGAAACCTGGCAAAAGGAAGCTGAGTCAGAGTCCTTCCAGGATGTGCACCTCGAGCTGGGACAGAAAGGAAACCAGTGGAAATGACTAAGAGCACTGCACTGCCCTGATTGAAGGCCCAGAAATAACACCACGACGTGCTGCAGAGATTATGCCTTCCACATGGAGCAGGAGTTGTTATTTTTTAAACCACAAGTAATGCTCCTTCCAGAGAGGCTGCAGACAGCCATCAGATACAATTGCACATTTCAGATGGGAGGGATTTTACAGTGATTAGCTGAGCTGCTCAAAACTAGCATTTGGGGTTTATTTTTATAACTAAAGGAAAGCTTGTGCTCTCCCCTACCATATTTCCTAACTGGTCAGAAAAATCCTGACACAGTATCACGGCTGTGCCTGAATCCCCAGTGTTGGCAGAGCTTCGCTTGCACGGTGCCTGTAAGGTGCTGGGTTTAGCAAGGCAGACTACTAAGTCTAACTTTTATAAACTGTTACAAAAGCATTCCTGGGCTGTACTGCCAAGGGTAAAACCCTTCCCTAGGAGAGTCAGATAGTAGGATGAGAATTAAAAGACTATTAGTTGCAGCTGTGTCAATAGCTGTCTTTGGTTTTGATGACTGCGCTTATCAAGAAGGGCTTATTTATCGTAAGGAATGTCAGCATAACTCGAATTACTTGTGAAGAAAAGGAAAACTCCCTCTCAGTGAAAGGCACAGGCTGCTTTATCCACTTTACTGGGATTTGTGCTGGTTAGGAAAGCAATGAACTTGTTCCTACAACTGTGTTTTCGATGAATTCTTTGAGAAGAACTTCCCAGAGCTTGAGCAGATGGGACAGCGAACAAGCACAAACCTGAGACACTGCCAACCTGCCTCCAGCTGTGAGCACAAGTCAGCCTGCTTTGCTGGGTACACAGCGAGCAGAGAGACTGGAGCTCCTGACCAATCTCCTCAGCAACAGATAAAATCTAATTCTGAAGAAACGTGCTTTAATCTCGCACTTATTCCGTGCACTTATCAACCCCGTAACCTACACTAAGCCCCTCACGGGTGTCTGTGCATAGTGAGAGCAGTCAGATTTAACAGATTTAATGTGCTGAGTGAGGGCTGTGTTCCTGCCCATTATAACACATTATTCCTCTCAGCAGTAGCAAGATGACAGTTATTACTCCAGATTCCCAGGAATGTCAAATTCAAGCACCTTTAAAGCAAAGTTGAGTTCTACCCCATCATTCAAGAGAGGGAAGACTATTTTTAACTTTGCTAGTCTGGCAAATTGCTCAGACTCCAGCATTTAAATAACATAGGCTAAACTCGGAGTTTCGTAGAAAGAGATGCTGATCTGAACCAGACAAACCCAGCCCTGGTGCCACAGAGTCCCAAAGCAGCAGCTAATGAACATCTGTGGGAAAAGCACGTGGAAAAAAGCAAATGATCCAGTGAGGGCAGCTGGATGTAACATGGAAGAAAACTCGTACAGCAGAGCTGAGCTGAAAAGGGCCTGATGTCATTTGGAGAAAGGAACAGCAGGAAAACACCGTGAAACGCCAAGTAAATAATTGTCACTCCTTTTGCTCGTGCCACCATCTCCGTCCACGAGTCACACAGACAGTGTGTGCTGAGGTTTCTGTTCATTTTTTACCTGCTCCCTTCACTTCCACAAGCCAGACTGTTAAATAACATTTCATACACAAAATCAGGCACCTAAAAAGTAATTATTCCTGCCAGTGTTGTCTGATCATGCAAAGGGTTTTTCTCATTAGCAGAACTTGTGTGAATTAATAATATTTCTGAAACATTACCCTCTGGCTTGCAAAAGGCATGAGCCACCAAGGAATTTTTCCAAAGTCTTATGATTTGGCCCCAATGATAAAGTCTGAAAGTCTAAGATCTACAAGAAATCCTGCTTGCCAGCATTTTGTGTCAGCAGCTTTAAAGCATGGTGGCAGTCACTGCCTAGGAGGGACAGCAGGGCAAATGTCTGCGAGCAAGCAGAGGGCACAGGGCACTCTGAACCAGCAGGGGCTCTGCTGCTGGTGGAGGGGGCTGCAAGAACTGGTTCTTCATTCCATAAAACCTCAATGGACCTTTCCTCATAGCCAGAAAGAAAACCTAAAGGATCAGTTCAGCAGAGGTGAAATCTGTAAAGTACAATGGGAAGGTTTTAGATGGTAAATCAGGTCTCTAAAATTTCAATGGAAGTATCTTCCTCTTAAACTTACAAATGGTTTTCAGTTTTCTATTGAGCTCTGAAGCAGAGCATGTGAAAAGGCTTTTAGAAACTTTCTCACTTCTTGCCTTGAGCTTTTTGGGGGAGATGAAGCAAATCAGATAATAGGAAGGTGATTTAGCAGGCATTGAAACAGACCTGGACAACCTCAGCCTGTTGCCTCAGGGCACACAGAGAGAGCCCTGGGGTCTCCTCTTTTCCCTGTGAGCAGAGGGGATGACTCCCTTCCCTCCTCCTTTCCTTGGAGCAGCTGAATGTCACCCTCACTCCCAGGCCCCACACAGGGACATCAAAGGTACCAAGGGCTGTAAATGCAGTTGGAGCCCCTTGCAAGGGTAAATCCTATCTGGGCCCCTTGTCTGCTGCGGGCACCAGATTATCACGGAGCTGCATCCTGACCAGATCATGCACTTCCCTGGAAAACCCCTATCAACATCGCCCTGCTCCTCTCTCAGCAGTGACACAGCTTATTTAACAGCTTCTTTTCCTGCAAGGAAACTGGACTCTGTGAGCTCCTTACACAAGACTTTGAAAAATGTCTCCTTTTTTTTTAAATAATTAATGTAACAAATTCCTTTAGAAGCCATTCGTCTTCCCTGCTGTACACCATGAAAACGTGAAACAATCTGACCAACCTCAGCCTTCTGGCAAGGCAGGAAATCAATGCCACCACCTGGGCTGGACTGTGATGACAAATAGGGGCAAGAGAGTATTTAACTGTGGAATAACATTAAAAATTTAATTCAATAATTAAAGTTATTAAAGTCATACTTAAGACACATTGAACATTTGCCTACATTTGTTATAAGTGGTTCAAAAGAGTGAGTTTTGAGTAAGCCCCGCACTTCTCAGTTTTCTTCTGCATTATTTAGGGAAAAAAATCCTCTTTCATTTGTACTGCACAGTGCCAGAGCTACACCCCTGTATTCAGTTTAACACTGAAGCTTCCCCTTCCATCTGCCCTGAGTGGTCTCCAGACTCAGAACTCACCATAACCAAGGTGTTATGAACATTTTCTCCTTCTGAAAGGCCCACCTACACTGCCCTGCTCCTCGGGTCTTCACCTCACCTGTGAAAAATACTGTGAATTTCATTTTTACATCCAGCACTGACAGAGCTTAGCAGGAACCCAGTCTCATCAACAGGAAGGCTCCACCTTTTTGGTTTCCAGGCATAAAAATTCTTATAGGTGGGACACTTCCAAACTGCTTTGAAAATCCTGTTTGTGCAAAGCAGGCATAGTCTGTGCTGCTCCAGTGTCAGACACCAAAAGTAGTAGTAGATATTTGCCAGCTCCTAAAACTCTCTCTAAAACAATGCTAAATAACAGACCAGCTCTGGTGTTTCTCTCAGAGCCAGTTTCCTTTTATTCAGTTCCCTCATTAGAGTCAGCAACAAATAAGTAGATAGAGCAATAATAAGGCGAGGTTTATCTTGTTTCCTCCACTCCCTTTTCTCCCTGTATTACTAAGGACTTGGAACAATAACAGGATGCCGGGATGCAGGATGGGAAGAGGCTGACTCCCAGCTGGAGAACCTTGGAGGCTGGAGAGCTGAACACTCCCAGTATTGCCTAACGAAAAGAGAAGCGGATTTTTCTATTTGATCTTTGGTTTTTGTATTCTGCTTAACATGTTGGGATACTGCTGGGTTTAGTTTGCCTGATTTGGGACCAGACCGAAGCTCCGCCGCCTCGGACTCAGGTAAGAGATAAATGTTATTTTCTGTCCTTCAGCTATGGAGTTCATTTCAAAGGGGTTTTTACCTCCACCCATATAATGTTCCAGTGTCTTAAATAATTTAACAAATACCAGAAAATGGGCTATTTTGGATATACATATCCACCAAATCCTTTGGGCCTTACATTGGTGGCACCCACAGCAAGTTAAGCACAAACAGCAGAGCTGTTTACAATTGACACTGGAAGAGGAAAATCTCTGGCTCTGTTGGGCTATACCACAATATTCCCAGATTGTGTAAAAAAAAGAGGCATTTCAAGCTTTTCTGGAGTATTGCGTTGTAATATTTAGGTTGTGCTGCTGATGTTCATTCATGATGGAAAAGAGGTGGAGATTGTGCTGCAAGTTGCACCTGTAAAGCCTTTAGAAAGCTAAAGGTCCGTGGTGGGGACAGGTGAAGGTCCAGGACTGTTTGCAGTGAGGTGGGGTGCACTGGGCTGTGATTTGATGCGAATGTTTTATGGAGGTGGGGGTGGATTTGGGGTCTGTCTTTAAGGTGGGTGGCTTTGCTGTGCCCAGGGCCAAGAGGTGACAGCCATGTGCACTGGCCAGCTCTGGCATATCTGTTTAAAAGCAAGAGGGGAGTTTATACAAACTCAGGTCAGTGATTTGGTCTCCCAATTCCCAAGTTTAAAGCGTCGCAGGTGCTTTAGCACCCTAACACTGGAGTGCCAGGTTTTACAGACCCTGTTCTCAAAGACCAGCCATTCTTACTTCAGAGGTTTCTTGATCTCAGTGGCTCACTAAGACCCATTTTTTTCTGATGAGTTATTTTATGAGCAGTGGCTCAACACAAAAAGTTAGTTGAAAAGGCTCTTATCTTATCCTAGAGCCAGTGTAGCAGGTCCCTGAACTAACAATCTCACTGTACAGCTTGCAGAGACAAAGCATTTATGCAGAAGAGATGAACTGGTAGCGGTTTTTCTGTGAGAAATCTATTCTGCAATAGTGGTACTGTCAGTGTGCACAGCACCTTACTGTGCTGGCTGTCACGCTGTAATAAAGATAAAGGAAGGAAAGAAATGCAGGGGAAAAAATAAGATATGGAAGAAGATGAATTTCTGTGAGAAAACCTCTTCCATTCTTAGCTCCCAAAAACGTTCCAAGTTGGCTGTTTCTGCACTTAACAAAGGTATAGTTAATCAATGTGCCCCTGCCCCCTGGGAATATGAACCATTAGATCAGCATTTGTAAAAGCACACAGTATTATGGATGTTCATGCAGGAAAATATGTTAGACAAAAGCAGGGATGCTCCAATGATTTACAAAAGCTTCTCATCTTGGGTTAATTTGTGCCTTGTAACAACAAACCCTATACCAGAAACAAATCACAGAAATGCTGACTTGAAATTTATCTCTGGTATCTCCAGGAGGCACCTTTTATCCTGAAATAAAGGGTGACCCACGGGAGAAAAGGACACAGGATTCATTTAGCATACGAGAGCCTTAGAACAGTACAGTTACTATCGAGAAGAATGTGAAGTTACAAGCAATAAAACAAATTAATTTGAAAGCAAAGGATAAACTCAATTAAAAAGTCATTCCTGCTTTGCCCGCAAAGCCACAAACCTCGGGTTATTTTTCAGGCTGCCACAGCTGCACTGCAATGCAACACGAAGCCTTTCCCAAAGCTTTGCTCTTTAACAGAAGATCATAAAACTGGTCTTTAAACATTTTTAAAACAAATGTCAACACTGAAATTGTGTCCTGGAAGAAGAGCATGTCCCTGAGCAATGTGCAGCTCGCAGAGCGCTGGATGTGGGGCACAGAGGCAGCGGAGGCAGGGCAGAGTTAACAGCCCTGCTGCCAGCTTTGCTTCACACCCTGCCTCTGCTGAGGGAAACCGCTCTGAAAACAGGATAGAGGTAAAAATCACGGGGCATGGCTCAGAAACTGCTCTGATTTACAGCACTTATGGAACAAAGGACTTCGCTGTCCATCCATTAATCAAGTACTTCAATTAATAGTTCAAATTAAAAGTAGGAAAACTTTCTTAAAATTCTCTTTTCTTGTCAGGGTATGTGTCTACAGAACTACAGGCTTAAGTCAGGCCAGACAATACTTTATATTTTCTAAAAGAGCAGAGGTTCACAGAGTGGAGATAACTGATTATTTCTGGCAGCTGAGGTTTCTGTAAGGAATCTTCATTCTATTTTCATCATAATTCCAGGTTTTGCTCAGGTTCTACAAGTTTAATTCAGAGGTTCCCATGTTGGTGCCAAGAAGAAAATAAGAGGTTCCCTGGTTTTTTGAGAAATTTGTTGGGCATGAAATTACTTTTTTTTTTTTTTTTAATGAATGGGTTTCCCTTGTTATCCTTGTGGGTTTACATTCTGAGAACCCCTCAAAGTTTAGCACTGGTGTGAGTGGTTTCCCTTCCGCCCCTGAGCACAGCAGAGAGGGATTATTAGTGCAGACTGGAGGTTTGCCAGGACAGAGAGGTGCCCAGCTCACAATCCCTGGAACAGTTCCCACACAGCCCTTGGAAGAGCTGGAGGAGAACAGCCCTTGGCAAGCCCAGAGCTGGACACTCGTTTGATCCGTGATAAGTTTTTTGGATCCACCCGTGGGCTTCCCTTCAGGGCCCTGCTCCTCCAAGGGCCATGCAGGTGCAGCAAACACAGAAAACAAACACTCTGGTGTCATGCTCATGACCAGGAGCCACCAATTCTGCTGCCAAGGAACGCTCGGGGGTCCCGCTCCAGAGCCTGTCCTCAGCCCAGGCACAGAGCCCCGGCACGCCCAGGGGTCCCGCCGAGTAATGCTGGCAATAAAGGTGTGCAAAATGAGGGCACACCTGTCCAGGAAACTCCCCTGTCCAGCCATCCAGGAGGGACTCAGGACTCCCACCCCACCCCCAGACTGTCCCTGCCGGGGCTGGAGCTCCTTCCCAGCTCCAGGACCCAACAGGTCCTGCTTGGCTCCCTACACACACCCTCAGTCAGACCAGGATTCCTTCCCAGTTCCAGCCCAGGTTTCCCAGGGCAGAGCCTCAGACCTCTCATTCCATAAAGCCATTTATTCCCAGTGCAGTAACCCAGAACAGCCCGAGCTGGTGCTTCCCAGGAGGGGTCCCAAGGAACCCCTGGGCTTTTATCCCCTCAGAGTCCAAAGTCTCCCTCTCCCTCCTGAGCCCTCGGCTCCTGCCACGTCTCTGGCTGTGCCACAGCCCCCTGTGCCCTTTGCTGTGCACAGTCAGTGCCAGCTCACAGCCCCTTTCCTGGGGCTCCAGCCATTCCCAGGGCTCAGCCTGAGCTGCCCCCGGAGACCTGCACAGAATGGATTCCTCCTCACACCGCTCACCACTGCACCTCCTGAACTCTGCAGTGAGGCTGGCCTTGGAATATGAGAAATTAATAAAAAATTGCAAAGACCCTGTTTGCAGTTCTCCAGTGCAGGAACACAAACTAGCCCCTTTCATTTGGTTTTCACTCATCTGCACCTGAATTTCAGACCTGTCAATAAGAATGGAACTAGCTATATTTTGGAGGCAAGCTTGTGCTGAATATGTTATGTTCTCAGACTCCTGAAATGGAAGTTGTTCGTGCCATGGGTCTGATCTGTACATTTGCTGCTGTACACATCTCTTGGGCAGAAGGTGAGATTTGGGGCCCAGCCCTCCCAGGTACTAATTTAGGACATTCACAGGACCTGGAGCAGCTCAAGCCCTGGGATTTCTAGGGCTGGCAAAGACAGGAGAAGGGCACAAGGGCAACTTATCCCTCCATTGCACTGCCTACACTTCAGTTTTGGGGCACTGAGAATACCCCAGCAAAGGTTTACCCTTGGGAATCCAGAGAGAGTCAAGAGGTGAACAGACACTCTGGAAGACTTTTCTCCAGAAAAGTGTTTTTGTGTGAGACAGAGAGCAAAACTCTTACAATAGATTAGCAGCTGCATGTGAAAGCTTTATCAAGTATTATCCACAAAAGTCCAGAACTTACAGTGAAAAATGACTGATATTTTAGAGAAGGCAAGCATGGTCACCTGGACAAATTAGGGAAATTGCACGGGTACCTTCCCAAAGAGCAGCAGAGAGGAAAGAGTGTTCTTCTGCCCCAACACTGCTATCTGAAATGCCAGGAGTTACAGAGCACCATCGTAGTTACAGGTAGACAGAAAGGCAGAAATGTTTTAAACTCCTCATTTTTGAAACCCAAAGAGGTCAGTTTTATTGTCCCAGCTGTCACCAAGACCCTTCTGTTCCTGTCCAATTCCATCAGCATCCTCTGCCACAGCTTGAGGCGACAGAGGCCTCTGTTTCTGTTACACACTCTGTTAAAAAGCCCCAAACCAGCAGTGGCCCCTCTGGCTTTGTCCCCACTGAAGTCACCCATTTCCCTGCTTCCTCGTCTCTCCCGAGCCCACCAGCAACACCTGGAGTGGTGCTCCTGACGGCTGGCAGAGCCCCCCAGGCACAAGGTGGGTTATCTGCAGCACACAGGGGCCCCTCGCCTCATTGTGCCTGACAGTGGGAAGGGAAATTCCACTTCCAGCGCGTGTCTGGAGGATACACTCGAATTCCTTTTCCTGCCTTTGTCCACATTTCTAAGCACTGCTCTGCTAGGACCAGTCTTCCTTTTCCCCTTCCTTTAACGATGCTATCTGCTGTGAATCCGTGCTCTGGAAATCCTCGAGGAGCACAGAGTCTACCTTACAACGTTTGGCTTGGGGACGCCAAGGGCCTGGTGTTGCTGTCATGCAAACGATAGGAAATCCTGCCATTGATGGGAACAGTTCCTGCAATGGGCTCAGCTCCATCAGCAGCATCCCCACTGGCACAGAGCTTTAGGCTGGCTTCTCCTTTCTATTTGTGGGATACTCCTCCCTCCACCTACAGCCCTAGATCTGAACTCAGAAGGGATTTACATTATCTTCCTGGCTTTTGCTGTCATTACCTTTCAGATATATATGGTCTATGTGCAAGAGAATCAGTTTGCTCATGACTTGTTGATCTTAAAGGCCTTTTCCAACTTTAACAATTCTGTGATTCTATATTAGGATTAGGCCAAGCAATCAGTTTTAATAATAATGTATCAGAGTTTTCAACACGTCCCCCAGGAACCCAAACCTACAATGAATAATTGTACACTGGCTGTTTGCTCAGTGCTGTTAATTTAGGGGTTTAGGCTCTTGCTAAAGCATAATCAATCATTGCACACTTCAGTATCATTCAGATGGTCAGTGCACTCCACCTCAGGCACTTGTCCAGCACACAGATTAAGAAGTGAGGGCAGAGAGCACAAGAGCTGGAATGCTTTTTGCAGTGGGTTCATTTTACAAAGACGAAAATGTGAACTGGACAGGGTCAGAGCAATCACAGAGCTCCATCCTCTGCAGCACCATTTAACAAACACCTTTGCTTTGTACCCTGGATTTGCCAGCAGCAGCTTCGGTAAAGGTTTAGGATTAGAACAGATACTGAATTACTGAACTGCACTTGGACTTCAGTCCCAAACAGGAAGAAAGGGACACATTTCTGTGTGGAATATATTGCCTCATTTCCCTGCTCTGAAGTGATGAGCTGCATCACCTGCCAAATATGGACTGACCTTCAGCTTCTTTAGATGAAGAGAAAGGGTTCGTTCACACCAGAAAGGGGTTTTCAGTGGCCGGGATTAAAACGTGAGCTGTGGCAGAGATAAATGTTCCACTTACACAGCCTCTAAAGAGAAAAGTTCCACCTCAGCTTAAGAAATATCTTTGTTAAATCACAACCACTGCCACATGGAAGCAAATCCACACAGAAGAGAGTCACACAATTTACAACACCTTTCCTCATCTTTTTCAGCTTCCCCGTGTCTGAGGCCTGAATTTTCAGGCTCTCCAGCTTCCCTTTATCAGCACATTAAACTGGAAATATGCTTCCCTAGTTTTATTTTGATTTAAAGATGAAATTTTCCTGACAAGAGCTAAGCTGTAACTAAAACTATTGAAAGGCTCACTGTAAATTCACAAGAGCAGTAATAATATCATTTGCATCATCTCACAAACACGGAGATTAAAACAATGGAAATGTTCCAGGAAAGGACCGTAACTATAGGGATGGACATAAAAGGTCTTAAAGTTAATTAAGCCTGGTCTACAAGTCTTGTTGGATAAGGGCAGGAAATAGAGAAGAATGAACTGACATTTGAATGAGACATTTTAAAAAGGGAGAATAATACTGAACACGAAACAAAATCTATCCAGACACACCCTGGTTTTTTAGCCTCTTGCCCAGACAGAAAACAAGAGATTTATGTATATGTACATAAATACATTCTTTATCTGCCACAACATTAATTTTCAGAGGAAATACTAATGCATTCAGTTACCCCAGAGAATACCCTGGACAAGGAATGAGCACACACAGCCAGCTGAGCATGGTTTCTCCGCTGCAGATTACTGTTAGTGCAGTAAATATCAATTACTGTGACCTGGGCATGATGCTCGTGTTCCAGACAGATACTTTTGCTCTTGAGCTTTTGTTAAAGGAAAACATGGAGAAAAAAAAATCTTATTTGCTGTAAACACAGCTACATTGTGCTTTTTAAAAAATCGTATTTATTGCAAGTGGTTCATCAAAGGAGAGGGACTTTTCCTTAATGAGGGGGACTCAGCTGGAGCTCTGTGCTAGGAGGCCTCTCTGATATCAAGGATTTATGTGGAAGCAAAGGGGAAGTGGAGAAAGCTCTTCAATACATTATTCTTATATGTACCTTATTTTGTTTCAGCTTGGCCAAACTCTGAAACACCCAGAGGCACCTTCAGCCTCTGGGAGCTGAGCTAACCAGGGGAAGCACCAAAACAGATCCAGTCTGAAAGGTGTACAGAATTTACTGTAGGGAGCACAGCTTCTGCTCAGAGAGGCAGAAATATTTCAGTGATCTCAAACACCTCCAAGATGCCCAAACTATTCCGCTTCTGCACTGGAATGAGCAAATAATTCTTAGAGGATTCTCTTGTCCTCCTGCTCCCCAAAAATCAAACAGCATGGGACTGTGGGGGGCTGCGGGGGATGAGGGAGCTCAGTGAGATACCTGCACCTCTCTCTCTCACACTGGAGCCACCTCAGTTTGGGATAAGCAAAAGGAAACTGGCTCAGAGCAAGGGAGAACAAAGCTGGATCTGCAGCCAGGTAAATATGTCACAAAGACTGACAGCGAGCCCCTTCCCAGGGGGAGTACACCTGATCAGCCCTGAAATTTGCTTTTGGATACAAGGGAATAAGTTCCTTGCCTGTCTGCAACAGTGGCACTTTATCACTATTTTCAGCCTCTGCCTTTATCAATAATTAATCCAGATGGGAGGTATCTTCCTCTTAACTTTTTATCTTGGACAAGGAATCCAGAGGGGGAAATGTCTGCAGTTCCAAGCTATGCGTGCAGGGTTATCCCACCCATCTTATCAGCTCGCTTCAGAGCAGAAGGGCTGCATTTAACCCAAAGTTAACCCCTCAGAATGGCTCTGGCTTCAACAGCATTTGGCAACTGTCATCACAAGACATGTTGTAGAATGAGGGCTTCGGTGGATCGATGCCGCGTTTGCTCCACAGGCTCCCTCGCGGACACGCTCAGGCGGCGCTCCGGAGGCACCCACGCCTGCACACGCTCTCACCTTGGCAGGTGCGCGCCAACAGCCGCTCACACACACGGTCTGTGCACGAACCGGAGCCAGAGAGGCCAGGGGGGCTCTCTGCATGTGGTTCCCAGGCGTTTAATGGCAACACACCCGAAGGGCAACAGAGGCAGGAAGAACCCAGAACTGAAAGGTCATGCCCGTTTTATCCCAAACACTCCCAAAAGCGGGCAGAGAATCCAAAACCAACAGTCTGAGGGCTGGGGGGCAGAGGCAAGGTGCAGTGACGTAACAGGGGTCGGTGGGAAAAGTGATGGGACAGGGGAGAGGGCCAGTGACCAGCAGGACCTAGACAAAGGGAGAACTTTCTAGCACAGTGTAGTGGGGAGAGACCACTTTTAGGGCAACTTGGGGGGTGTAA